>BSBK01001601.1:0-600000 GCA_027943335.1 Chamaecyparis obtusa | reverse complement strand
TGTTGATGAAAAATAATATGGTTGAAACATGAAAATTCACACTTTTCATCGGTCCATCATTGTTATTATTGGTTCATCATGATGTGATATTCTATGTGTTAGTGTGAAAAGAGGTTTTGTCAAACTAGTTATCTTTTATCATACATAATAGAGTCCATTTCACATTACACTTAAGCTCACTTAGATGTTATCTAGACTTTTGTTTCACTTCAATGACATGAGTTTCAAACTTCACTTTTGATAAATGGTTAGGTTTTATCTTTTCTCCCACCCTAAAAAGATGACAAAAAATTTGAACCAAAATTTCTGAATGAATTGAGTAGGGCACTCGTAGATCTGATATATAATTGGAATGTGGTGGGTTTTGAAGGCCGATGCAACCAACCTACCATTCACGAAGGGAACCAATTGGACCTAGTTGGTTGTGCAGACAGAGGCTAGCTTTCCTAGAGAGACTGACTGGCCTTCCCCATTTTTGCACAACAAGGTTATGAAAATCCTCGAGAAGCAACTGGGTGTCTTCTCATCTCTTCTTACTTGCCTTTATAAACTAGACTCATTTATACATTTTACTTAAGATGCTTATGACATTTCTCATTTTGTACATTGCTTATTTATGGAGAGTTATGTGTTCCAAATAGATCTTCACTGTTCAAACACGGTATTAAAGTAAGCTTGAAAATACTATCCCTTTCTCTCTTGATTTTTTGAGGGTCATGGGCTAATGTTTCAAATGGTGTGTGTTGGAGTGAAACGAAGGTCATTGTTGTATTTAGGAGAGACAAGAAATAATCTTTCATATTTAAAACTCGTCATTTTAACTATAAGCAAAATTTTGAGGTTTTTTGGCTCTATAATGGAAGGGTAGTATGGACCTATACAAATGTACAACATGTACACCATGCTAACATATATCTACATCATCTTAAGCCTCGATACACACGCCTATGGCTTGGCCTCCTACAACATCCATAAAATTTTTCAATTTTTTTGTCCATACTTTTCCTATGTAAGGGTGGCATCATCCTTATGTAGACATAATGAATATTCATTGTCAATATTGTTGTTGTTTCCAATTTTTAGGGTATATTCTATCCTCCTAATAGAATATTTAATCTTTGTATGTATTTGTCTTTGTTATCAGGAAAATATTCAATAAAATATTTAACCTACAAGTAATATTATATTTGTACTTGGAATATTTCAATTTCTTGCACCTATTGACATCAACACCTTCTCCCCAATTTGCCCCCCTTCACCATTAGTATTTTTTTTATTTTTCCCTCAAGCTCAAGAGGTTGATTTTTTTGGTGTACAAACATCTTTGAGTGACATTTTCTATCATTCTACCTATTTTTCATCCTCTATCTAGTGGTATGATTTTTTTTTAGAATGATGTATATTTTTTTTTCAATTTGTTGATTCTCAGAGGATATCCTACACAGTCTTAGTTTCTAAAACTTTGAGAGGCTTGTTTGGATTCATATGAACACTTTTTTGGTCTCATTTTTTTGAATCTACATATTTTTTTGAGATTAGACAATGATGGTGTTTTTCTTATGAAAGTACTCTAGAATATCAATTTGAATACCTATTTTGAGGACTTGTAAATCAATTTTAATATTTAATGCATTAAAATAAAGTACAATATCATTATATATTTTTAGGGGGGTTCATGATTTCAATAATTAAGGTTTCATTTTGTATTTTTGTCAATTTATTTAGATTTGAAAGGCATACTTGATATATATGTCTTCCTTGTCCACCTTGTGAGATAAAACTTATATGAAATCTACAACCATTGCAAATACACTCATATAAAGTGTCATATAATGTAATGTGTGCTCCTATAAAGATAATTTTATACTTGCACTAAATTATAAAGTTTAATGGGGGGTTGTCTAGTGCCTTGAATTTGTCATCAAGATAATGGATCCTCTTGATTCTTGTCTGTTAGAAGAATAAGTAGAAAAATGCAAATATTAACACATAGAAGAGAACACAATAACACAATGTTTAATGTGGTTCACCCAATCCCTGGGCTACGTCCACCAACAGCGAGTCCAATATCTTTATTATTATCCAGTGATTACAATCTGAAGCCTGCAACTCAATACCACCACAAGAAGCTACAAAAATCCCTCATACCATGAATCTCCAACCCTAAGCCCTTTTTACAAGTATTTTTGACATAACATAATTAGGGCAAAAAATACTCTGACTAATAGAAAATTGATGGCTGACCCTTTACAATATTATTAAGTCATTGTTGGTGTCAAGGGTGTTGCCCCTTGACCCCATCAGGGGTTTTGTCCCTTGACCCCACCTGGAGCGCTGCCCCAGGACCCCACAAGGGGCTCTGCCCCTTGACTCTGAGCTTGGGGGCACTATCCCCAATCGCCCGTAGATAAGTCTGGGGGGAAACCGCACCAAAAGAACCTGAGTCTGATTAGGCTCCACATACATAACATTTCCCTATGTGTGTACCAAGATACACACCATTTCAATTTCTTGTACATTTATTGAGCTATTTTTGGGTTAATTATTGTACACATATTTGTGTCCAATTTTAGTTGGTTTTCCAATATCACTTCTTCATTATCATTAAGGGGAAAATTATGACATGGTTATGCTAATGCTTCCTTGTTTTAGTGGAGTAGTGGAGGAACCTTAATTAAGCCTTATGGACTTCAAAAATTTGCAAGGAGGTCACATAGACCTACTATTTTTATCTCTCATATATGAGATATTATTTCAGTGGATCATATTTGTGATATTCTAGTACTTATGTATAACATTAGATTTTTTAGTAGTGTACTATAAGTCAATTATGCTTTGTTGACCATGTTAGTCATAGTTATATCTACATATTCAACTTCATGGTTGAGTAGTGTTCTACATGTTCACTCATATAGAGTTTTGCATCTCTTGATCTACATATTTGGGGGTTCATTGATTTCAATAGACACTAGTTCATCTTCTTATATTACAACTTTTGACATGCTTTGGGATTTATTCGATCATCATTTTCACCTTTGTATGGACATATTTTAGGGAGGTCGTATCCTTCTTTTTATCTCTTATAGAGGGCCATTTTTCCCGACTAAAGTTTTTCCTTTACTCTATTTATTCCATGAGAGATTTCCATTTGTGCATGAGTAACTTATCAAACCATGTTACTAGGACTCATATTTTAAGTGATTACCTATCTCCTTAACTATCACTTAAGGGGGGTATTAGTATGAAAGAAGATTTGTCAAATTAGTTAACTTCTGGCATATGTACCCGAGTCATATTCACATTACAATTAATCTCACTTAAAGGTTTCTAGACTTTTGTTTCACCTAATCTAGAGTCACCAAGTGTCTCAAAAATTATCCATAGAGTCCTACACTTATTTCATACATAGATGGCTAGTCATATTTTGACCCCTACCATCTCACCTCTTCTTGCTTTATTATCAAGGCTCATGTTTGTACATTTTATATAAGATACTTGTGATATTTCTCATTTTTCATATTGCTTGTTTGTGGAAAGTTGTGTTTTTGCATGTAGATCTTGGTTGTTCTAACATTATTTATAATATTATTAAAATTATGATATCATGTCTTACACTTGTAAAGTTATATGGAGAATAAATATTTTCCATTACAAACAACATTGATAATTCTTTAGTATGGAAAATAATTATTTCCTTTAGGTATATAAAATCCACTATTTTACACAAGCAACCTCAAAATCAAAATTTTAATTTCACGTAAGATCCTTTTGGTAAAGGTAGGTATTTTCTTATTAGAGGTATTGAGTATAACTCAAGTTTTATCTTAAGAGGTTTCAAAATATGGGTAATCATTGCTAGTCTAGAATGGTCATGAGGGAGGAGCTAAGTTAGAGGAAGAAGATGCATATGAAACAAAACAAAAAATAGATGAATAAATGGGGCATTAGGTTGCAATATTTTTTGAACACCAATGAAAAAAGAAAAAAATGTGATAGAAAATTTATGACTATCAAGTGGAGAAAATAATTTGGTTGGAAGAAACCATACTATTTCAAAGAGTATCACCCCACACAAGATCATGGTGAAAATACATACATGAGAGATACAATTAAGGGAACACTAAATCTATTAATTATCTAGTTGAGGATTAGATTACATCATCTTAAGTGTGAAATTGGCAGTTAGACTATACCTAAGAAAGAATAGGAATTGATAATTTTCCTATATGCAATAAGGGGCAGTGCAAATAGAGTAACACTTCATCATAGAATGCACAACCTACAAGGATATATGTATCCAATATGAAATCAAGATCAATATGTAGAATATATGACATTAAAAAGAGAAAATATTTTAGAGCCACCATTGTTGGTCTCATTTTCCTTTGGTATAGATAATTTAAGTTGTCATTTTTGTTGTTTGTGTACATTTCATAAGGTAACCCTTGCCTTAGTCTCAAATGAGAAGAGACATCCCAACAACTGTTCTCCATAAAAATTGACAATATGCCTAAAATTTACCATGATTTAAAAATTTGGCAACTTACATTATCTATATATTCAAAGGTGATTGAATAGTCTTGCACCCTATTTCATTTCTTATTTCTTATGAACTAGTAAGGGAATGAGGTATGAAGAATGATATATGTCACAAATAAATATTCTTTCAACATGAATTAAACTATCCTTGTTTAAATTTTAAGTAGAATGGTTGCACAATAAAGTTTAAAATACAAAGCCTTGAAATCTCAAAGAGGATTTTAAGTAAAATGTCTTCACATAAAATGAATTCCTTTTTCAAAACTAGCAATGGCCCTCTGCAACTTGTATTTGAATTTTGGAATAAAAGAAAATGATGACAATGAAAGCAACGTATCATTTTAAATTTTTGGCTCTATATATTTAAAATGTGACTATATTGACAAAAACATGATCGAAACGTGAAAGTCTTTTTGTTGGTCCTATCATCACAATTGATAATTTACATGGTATTCTTATTGGCAACATGTGTTGTCCTCGATGAAAACTTGATGTTTGATGATATGTTTTGTCACTAAAATAATTGGATAGGTATGCGCTTTGGTCATTGGTGAATATTGGAGAGAAATTGTGTTAGTTCAAATGATGTATATTGAGATATATTTGAGAGAAGTTGTGCCATGTTAGACTGATCATAAATATAGAAGGATGTTTGAAGCCTCATCAAATAGGATTATATTAGTTTGGAGTTATGGTATGTATTGGTACACATAATTTTTAGTTTGGTTACATGTTGCATTCACCTTGGTATTTTTTTGCATGGTTTAAGTGTTGTGTGAATGATGTTTGTCCTCAAACTCATATTTGAGTGATTGAAGAAATTATGGAAGTGTTGAACCAATGCATCTTCTTATGACTATGTGCTATTATTTTGCCTCCCATCTCACCATGTTGCATCCTATGGTTGTGTGGTTTAGGATTTTGAATGAGTTAGGTGAGAGGTACCTACTATCAAGTTTCCAATTCATGATATCTTTTGCAATACAAGTTATAATAGTTTAAACTCTAGATCATAATTTGACAGCTTAACTTTTTCTAGCTAGATTACTTTACATTCTATCATAGTGATTGACTTGGGCTTTCAATTTTGGGAAAATGTTAAGGACTGTGCTTTGAACCAGTAACATAAGTTTCAAGATTGTTGGAGCTTCAAAGCATGATATCATCTTGTTGAAAAATACATCATTTATCATGTTTACATTATGTTTACTAGTTTAATGAGTTACTTTCTTTAAACTTGCGAAATCATGATTAAAAACCTTAGGAAATAATTGAAGAATGATTTTTGATGGTATACTAATTTAATATGTTGGTTTTTATAATTTTTTTGGTTTATCTCCAGTGATAAGAAGATAAATAATTGACAATTTTGCTAGCGGTGTTGATATCTAAGCTGACTAGGTATGTTCCTTCAATTGTAATTAATCCTAACCTATTTCATTTTCTTTAAGGATATGATATGACATGTTTGGAGATTTATATTATGTCTTGCTTGATCTGCAACCCATTTTGATATTTTTGAAGGCAAATAAGACCGAACTATGTTGTGTTGCACATTTCATTGATTAGGTCCTATTTGTGCTAACTTAACCAATGTTTTATGATGTTGCAAAAGGATATATAAGGAAGAATATATCTTTTGTGGAGATATGGGAGTTTTTTTTAATGTTAGAAATGTGTAAAATTGATTGGTAGTTAGATGATGAAGTGTGCAGGGTAAATGCAATAGAAGAATAGGGCTTCAAATTGGACTACATTATAAATGTTAGTCAAATGCTTCTTCTACAACAATTCATACCATATATTTCATTGTAATTTAATTGTATCTTTCTTTGAAAAAAGTGATCTTTAGCTTGCAAGTCTATTATATCTTTCTCTAAGATAGTATGCCTTGTCTGCAAGTTCGCCAATGAGCCTCTTGTAAAACTTGTTTTATATATTATGAGTTGATCCTTGCTGTGGTTTTTCCTTCCTTAGGTTTTCTACATAAAAATTTTGGTGTTCTTGTGTGGTACATGTTATGTGTTCACTGTTTACTTATACTAATTTGAATTAATATTCTCTAGAGTTAATGAATAGTTAGATTTTTGTTTATGATAATTCACCCCCCCTCAACATTTGTGTGTTTTTAATAATTCTATGTTTGACATATATTAAAATCATGATATATTGTCTCACTAAAGTTGTTTTGTATGGAGAGTAACTATTGTCTATCACACACGATATAAAGAAAATTATGTGGAAAATAACACTTTGATGAACTACAACTGATTTAGAACCTGATTGAAGAATTTGTGATTAGAGATCATCGAGCTGATTGATTAGATAGTAAGATGATTAAATCAATATTATGTTGTCATTGATGTCAACTAGTTTGACAACACTTATCTTGTAAGTTACTATACCGAAACATCTGTAGAAAAGGAGTGAAAGAGATGAAGAACATAAATATCTACATGAGGAAGATGGATATGATAGATGAGGATAAAGAATTCATTGAGTAAATTTTTGATGAGTCTATGACCTTATGATATTGACTTGATTATGTTGCATTCATCTATGATGAGGAAAAGAGCTGAAAGACACAAAGTAGTGTGTCAGTTAATGAAGCATTTCAGTATACACCGACAGAGTGTAGTGTATACTGAGCACAGTGTAAACTAAGCTTGTGTTCACTGATGCATTTCTTTGTTAACTGAGAAGAACATAATGAATTAAATGACTAGTTTAGCCGATAAGAATTGATGAGCTGGAAAGTGTATGATTTCGAGGTAATAGATAAAATTTGTTACACAGATCGACGGCTAACAAAATTCAAGAAAGATGTAAAGGTTGAGAATCAAACGTGTTATTAACACAAGTGCTGAGGTATTTTTAAGAGGTAAAATCAGTGGATGTGATTAAGCGGCAAAATCTGATGGAGCATAAGAAAATGGTTTACATGTCTATATAAGAGACTGAAGATTTCACAAGTGAGTGTGATGCCGAAAGAAAAGGAAATTGCAGAATCATCATGTGAACAAGTTTTCATGCATTCTGATCATACTGGTGAAGGAGAACCCTACTACAGAGCATTACCGAGTGACAAAGAGTAATTATGGATGGACAGTAAGTTGATATATTGTTGAATCAGAAATGTTACATTGATCAAAAAATTTGTATGAGTTGAATATTGATATGTATATCTGCAATTGAATTTGTAATAGATCAGATCACCTACTGCTACATATTTAACCATTGTACACAGACAAATCTCTTAACCAAGTGGACTAAGAAAGTCTTATTATGTATCATTCATAGAATGAACATTGGTATCCTGTCAACCCTAGAGTGACTATTGGTTGGACGATAACAGTTGGTCTTAAATCCTCTAACAAGGTCACACCTAACAATGTGTTTGTAACCTTTAACAGGGTTGGGTCTTCATAGACCTCACTTTAGAAGAGTGAATATTTTTGGGTTGCCGGTCCCAGGTGGTTTTTCCCTTTTCCATGTTAAATCTATTGTGTTATGTGTTGATTGTGATTTTTTGTTTGATGTCATATTTGCATGTTGCATAGTTGATTTGATCGGTAACTACTATATGTTTTAGACTGGTAATCAGTAAATGCACATACAATAAATTATTTTAAGTTACTGAGTAGCAGAAGTTGAAGTATTTGTTTTTGGATTATACATATTGAATTGGGACAGTGATTAACTGATTCACCCCCCTCTCTGTTATTCTAACAATTGGTATTAGAGCATTGGTATCTTAGAACAGAGTTTTAAGGACTTCATTACAAAGATCTCAAAATGTATAAGATGGAAGTGCCAAGACTGAACAAAGAGAACTTCACAGTATGGCAAAGCCGGATGAAGTTTCACATATCTGGAATTGGGAATTCTGAACTAGAACTGTTGGAGAATGGCTATATAGAACCGACCATTGGTCCCTTGAATATTAATCAATTGAAAGACAAGCATGAACATAATGTTACTATGATGGAGATTGTTGCTGCCTGTACCAATGCCAAATTTGAAGATATTAAGAGCCGCACTACTGCTAAAGCCATGTGGGATAAACTTTCTCAAGTTTACAGTGGAGATGTGCATGTCAAAAGAGCCAGAGCAGAAAGCTTAAGAGGTAGACTCGATGATATGAAGATGAAGGAAGGTGAGAATATTGTGCAATACACAAATAGACTGAAAGAGGTAGTACATGCTATTAGAGCATTTGATGGAATTATTAGTGAAGAAATAGTTGTAAGCAAAGTACTTAGAACCTTATTGCCAGTTTACGCAATCAGAATATATGATATTCCTAAAACAAGGTCTGCATCTGGTAATGTCCTTACACTTGACAATCTAATTGGTAAACTTACAACCTTTGAATTGAATAACTTTGATAATAGTGTTGTACCATATATTAAGTCTACTTTCATGTCTTCTCTAAAGATTAGTAAATCTAGCAGGAACAATAAGAATAATGATAGTGATAGTAATACCGATGATGAGCTTGATGAACTTGAAGCTCTTATGGCCAGAAGGTTACCTAAAGGTAAAGGAAGGTATAGAGGTAAGCTACCTTTAGCATGCTTTAACTATAAAGAGGTTGGCCACATTGCTACTAGATGTCCGCATATGAAAGATGATGAAAGATCCAAAGACCGATATGAAGGAAGCTATGGCAGGAGAGTCAACAGAGGCTACCGACACAACAGAGATAACCAAGATAGTAATGACAAAGGAAAAAAGGTATGTTACATAGCTGAAGATAATGAATCTGAATCTGAATCTAATGATGATGTAGAATTTGTATTTGTTTCTATGAAAGATGACTCCGAGGAAGAAGAAAAACATGTAGAAACAACACTGATCTCTAGAGTTAACAAACATAATACATGGATCATAGACAGTGGTTGTACACATCACATGACTGGTGATGAGGATAAATTTGATAAACTTGAAGAATATGATGGAGGATCAGTTAAGATGGGTAATGATACACCCTATATAGTAAGAGGTAAAGGATCCTTGATGATAAATGATGGGATAAAATGTGATAATGCTTATTGGGTAGATGGATTGAACTATAACTTGTTAAGTGTGGCATAGCTGAACAATTCAGGTCACCAAGTTGCTTTTGAGAGCAAGAAAGTGAAAATCTTTGATGATGGAGGAAGACTAGTTGGAACTGGAGCAAAATCAAGAGGTAATCTGTTTTATCTTGATACTGATGAGTCTTCTTGCTTGATGATGAAAAATGAAGATGCTTAGTTGTGGCATAAAAGGTTATGCCATGTGAATTTTGATAACATGATTAAGATCAGTAAAAGGAAAAGAGTTAGAGGTCTTCCTAACTTGTCAAAACCCGATCATGTTATGTGTCATGAATGTCAAAAAGGGAAAATGACTAAATCTAGATTCAAAAGCAAGGATTATTCAACAAAGAAGGTACTTGAGTTGGTTCATACCGACCTATGTGGTCCTATGAGAACTCAGAGTTATTATGGTGATAGATACTTTATTCTTTTTGTTGATGACTATACTAGATTGATGACTATTATGTTCTTAAAAGAAAAATATGAAGCATTTAAGATGTTTAAGTGGTATAAAGCTAAGGTAGAAAAAGAGACTGGTAAGGAATTAAAATGCCTAAGATCTGATAGAGGAGCTGAATTTATCTTTGATGAATTTACTAATTTCTTTAATGAGCATGGTATTAAAAGACAGGTCTGTACACCGAGGACACCACAACAAAATGGCATTACTGAAAGAAGAAACAGGTCAATAGTTGACTGCACTAGGACACTAATGTTGCAAAAGAATGTTGTCTAGACATATTGGAGAGAAGTTGTCAGCACTGCAGTATATGTTCTTAACCGAGTTCAACTAAAGAAGGATACCAATAAGACACCCTATGAGTTGTGGTTTGGACACAAACCTACTGTAAGTTATTTCAAATTTTTTGGAAGTAAATGCTTTATTCTAAAGGATGAGAGAAATGGTAAATTTGAATCAAAAGGTGATGAAGGGATATTTCTGGGATATTCCACTAAAAGTAAAGCATATCAATGTCTTAACAAGGTTACAAACAAAATGATTGAAAGTACTAATGTCTGAGTTGATGAGTTTGATGAAAAGAACATAGAGGAAAGTATAAAGGAACCAAAAGACTATGGTAGATTCACTTACATTGAACAACTAGAGTATCTACTGAAGCCGTAGCCTATGATAACCGGTCAGCAGGAAAATAATACCGAACAACAAGAAAGAGAAACCGATGAGCAGAATGGACCAACCGAGCAAGAAAATGAACCTACACAGGATGAACAAGAAAGAAGAGATAGAGTAATGGTGATATTTTTTAGGAGACATCATCCTGAAACACAAATTATTGGAGACAAACAAGCTGGCATGCAAACAAGGAGCAAAGCAAGACAAGGTACATGTGTAGTTTGTGATTATGAACCAAAAAATGTAAAAGTTGCATTAGAAAATGATGAATGGACTAATGCAATGAAAGAAGAAATATAATAGATAGAGAAGAAAAAAACTTGGAGTTTAGTACCCTGACCTAAAGATAAGAATGTTATTGGTACTAAATGGATATTCAGGAACAAGATGAATGAAAATGGTGAAGTAACAAGAAATAAAGCTAGATTGGTATGAAAAGGATATGCACAAGAGGAAGGCATTGATTATGGTGAAACATTTGCACGTATTGCTAGATTGGAAGGTGTTAGAATGCTACTTGCATATGCTACACACAATAAATTCAAATTTTATCAAATGGATGTTAAGTCAGCATTTCTGAATGGAATACTTGAAGAAAAAGTCTACATAGAACAACCTGAAGGTTTCATTGATCCAGACAACAAAGACATGGTATGTAGATTATATAAAGCTTTATATGGTTTGAAAAAAGCACCAAGAGCCTGGTATGAAAGGTTGCATACTTGTTTTTTAAGTATAGGATTTGTAAGAACAAGTGAGAATAACAATTTGTACATGAAAGGAGATACTGATGAGACTATTCTTATTGCTAAGATATTTGTGGATGATATTATTTTTGGAGGACAAGATCACATATGTAAAGCCTTTGCTGATGAAATGAGGAATGAATTTGAAATGTCTATGTTTGGAGAGATTAAGTTCTTTCTAGGACTACAAGTGATTCAACAAAGTGATGGGATATTCATCACACAATCTAAATACATAAAGGAAGTATTGAAAACATTTGGCATGGAAGATGCTAAACCTGTGGGAACACTGATGTCTACTCGATGTAAACTAACTAAGGAAGATGAAACTATAGAGGTAAATCAGACAATGTACCGATCTATGATTGGTAAGTTAATTATGTATGTAGTTCACAGTAGACCAAATATAGCACATGTGGGAATAGTTGCTAGATTTTCTGCTAATCCTAGAGAATCACACATGATTGATACTAAAAGAATCTTAAGATACCTAAAGAAAATAGAGGATTATGGATTGTGGTATCCTAAGGAAGGCAAGTTTGAACTGAAGGTATACACTGATGCTAATTGGGCTAGAAATGTGGATGATAGAAAAAGCACCACCGGAGGAGCATTTTTCTTTGGTGAAAGACTTGTTACTTGGACAAGTAAGAAACAAGCTTGCATTTCTTAGTCTACAGCTGAAGTAGAGTATGTTGATGATGCTACAAACTATTCAAATATTGCATATATTAAGCAAGTTCTGGAAGGTATGAATGAGATAATCACTGAGCCGGTGATTATATACTGTGATAACACAAGTGCAATTAACATTTCAAAGAATCCAGTGATGCACTCTAAGACAAAGCATATATCAATTAAGTATCACTACTTGAGAGAACAAGTACAGGAGAAGCAGGTTAAGCTAGAGTTTGTTACATCAAAAGAACAACTTGCGGATATATTTACAAAAGCTTTACCGAATGATACATTTGAGTACTTAAGGACTAGACTTGGGGTATGTCCCCTGTCTACTGGTCACTAAGGTGATCTGAATGTTGCATCAGCCTAATCTTATCAGAAGATCATACATGTTGATGCAGCATAGTTCACACTTTGGATCATGTCTAAAGCTATGAAAAGTACTGGAACAGATTGACATATCAGTATACAAAGATACAGAGAATGCATTGGACAATAGAGAGTTACTTGGCTATTAAAGAGTTGTTTGTTCATTTATTTCTTTGGCATTGTTTTCAAAGGGAGAGATAAACAATATGAAACAATATGCACCGATAAGAATTATCTAAGGGAGAGACAAATTGAAGAAAGGGAGAGCACTGAAGATCAGTTACTGAGAACCGAAGAAGGAATCTGAAAGCTAAAAATATCATATTTGCATATTGACAAAGTTGTATTTTGTAATGTTGTTGAGTAACATGGTGATTAAACATATTAAGCTAGGGAGAGCTTGTACAACATTTGTTCACAGAGTTTTAGAATACATGTTGGTATGGGTATGGTATATTTCATATTACTTGAGTTGCCATCAATGCCAAAGGGAGAGATTGATGAACTACAACTGATTTAGAACCTGATTGAAGAATCTGTGATTAGAGATCACCGAGCTAATTGATTAGATATGTAAGATGATTAAATCAGTATTATGTTGTCATTGATGTCAACTAGTTTGACAACACTTATCTTGTAAGTTACTATACCGAAACATCTGTAGAAAAGGAGTGAAAGAGATGAAGAACAGAAATATCTACATGAGGAAGATGGATATGACAAATGAGGATAAAGAATTCATTGAGTAACTTGTTGATGAGTCTATGATCTTATGATATTGACTTGATTATGTTGCATTCATCTATGATGAGGAAAAAAGATAAAAGATACAAAGTAGTGTTGTCGGTTAATGAAGGATTTCAATAAACACCGACGGAGTGTAGTGTATACCGAGCACAATGTAAACTGAGCTTGTGTTCACCGACACATTTCTTTGTTAACCAAGAAGAACATAATGAATTAAATGACTAGTTTAGCCGATAAAAATTGATGAGCTGGAAAGTGTATGATTTTGAGGTAACAGATAAGGTTTGTTACACAGATCGATGGCTAACAAAATTTAGGAAAGATCTAAAGGTTGAGAATCAAACGTGTTATTGACACAAGTGCCGAGGTATGTTTAAGAGGCAAAATTAGTGGATGTGATTAAGCGGCAAAATTTGATGGAGCAGAAGAAAACGGTTTACATGTCTATATAAGAGATTGGAGATTTCATAAGTGAGTGTGATGCCGGAAGAAAAGGAAATTGCAGAATCATCGCATGAACAAGTTTTCATGCATTCTGATCATACTGGTTAAGGAGAACCCTATTGTAGAGCATTACCGAGTGATAGAGAGTAATTACCGATGGATAGTAAGTTGATATATTGTTGAATCAGAAATGTTACATTGATCAAAAAATTTGTATGAGCTGAATATTGATCTGTATATCTGCAACTGAATTTGTAATAGATCAGATCACCTACTATTACATATTTAACCATTATACACAGTCAAATCTCTTAACCGAGTGGACTAAGAAAGTCTTATTATGTATTATTCATAGAATGAACATTGTTATCCTGTCAACCCTGGAGTGACTGTTGGTTGGATGATAACGGTTGGTCTTAAATCCTCTAACAAGGTCACACCTAACAATGTGTTTGTAACCTTTAACAAGGTTGGGTCTTCACCGACCTCACTTTAGAAGAGTGAATATTTTTGGGTTGTTGGTCCCAGGTGGTTTTTCCCTTCACAAGGTTTCCACGTTAAATCTCTTGTGTTATGTGTTGATTGTGATATTTGTTTGATGTCATATTTGCATGTTGCATATTTGATTTGATCGGTAACTACTATATATTTTAGACTAGTAATCAGTAAATGCACATACAATAAAGTATTTTAAGTTACCGAGCAATAGAAGTTGAAGTATTTGTTTTTGGATTATACATATTGAATTGGGACAGTGATTAACTGATTCACCCCCCTCTCAGTTATTCTAACACACTTTGCATAAATGACATTATAAAAAGCTTCATTGTTTTAGATAAACAATCTCAAAATTAAAACTTTAGTTTGCATGAGATCCTTTCCAAAAAAATAAATAGTTTTCCTCAAATACATTGATTGACCCAAAATGATTGTGAGGGAGGAGCAAAGTTACATGAAGAAAATGTGAAGAACAAAAAAAGCGCTAGGACATTAAATCATTTGAGTGTCCAAACACAATGAGGAAATTAAATATATTTGATGGAAACTTTTTGGATTTCCACATGGAGAAAATAAATTGGTTGAAATAAAATATTCTATGTCAAAGAGTTTAACTTCACATAGGGGCATGCTAAAAGACCATTCAAGAGAGATGCAATTTAGGGGGATATGAATTTGTTAATTGCTCAATTGAGGATTCAAACATATCATCTTAGGTGTAAAATCATGAGATGGATTGCCTAAGGAATAATGTAAAAGTAGATTTTACATGATCTACATAATAAGGAAGTGGAGATAAAAAAAATGATTCGTGATGGAATACACAACCAACAAGAATATTCATATCTAATATAAATATAACTTGAAAGTGTACAATCTACAAAATGACTATTTAAAAAAATAAATTAAATTAAAGCAAGAAAATTACATAAAATAAGGCAACCAAAAGGATGTCAAGAATTAAATGAAATTATACTAGTCTTGTACAATTCAAATAAAGCTTGCGATAAGAGGAAAGAATCTCAAAGTCGAATTTTCTTTTTTGATTCACAAGAGAGGTTTGTATTAATTTAATAAAAAATTACATTAGTTTTATTTACATTTGTAATTCCACTCATTGTTGTATTGGCCCAATGTAATGAAACATTACAGAAAACCAGGTCATGCAAGACCTTTATCCCACAAAGAAGGTTGATTCCATTTTTGAGTTCAGCACATAGGATAATAAAAAAATAACCTAACCCTTTGCAAGTCCTACTTCCATTGACCAATAATCTGACACCTCTGCATAATTTCCCCTTAATAATTTTTATATCAGATTTTAATTCAAACAATAAATATTTTGATGAAATGTAAATATCTCAAAAATACTCAAATCGGGTATACCCAAAACAATGTGAAATATTCCACAACTTCAAATATTTTTTATACATCTTAAAGTAGAAACTTATAATTTTTTTTGGAAGAATAAAAACCTATAAAATGAATCTTCCAGATCTATAATAGAGATTACAAAATAACTCCAAAAATGGAGTTCAAATACATAGCTAGCGGGCTCTGAAAACACTACAAAATTACCCAAGAACACTAAAACAACTCTTAAAACGCACACAAAAACATATACACAACCTAATACATTTATTCCACACAAATTGAATGGTAAAAGTATTTCAATACAACAAAAAACCAAACTAATACAATAAACCTAGCTGAAAACACAAAACCCTTGTGATCTACACTTACAAACACATCCAAAACACTCATAAATATGCACTATTTAGCACAATGGAAAACTCTGCATGAGCTTGCACATGGAAGAGCCCCAAAATTCCATCCCTATCCTTCCTAGAAACCTGCAAACTCCCATCTTTTAGTCTCCTCCACAAGTTTAGCAGCCTCTGAAGAACAACAAAACAATGAGCAAAATCATGTCCAAGAAGCAGCCCAAAATGACACCAAACCCATTAAAAAGAATGCATAACCCTAACTCATGACCAAGAGGGAGAAATAATTCCATTTTCAAATATATTTAATGTTTCTCATCCCATTGGCTTCCAAAAATTAGACATTTTCCCAAAAAGATGCTTCTTTAACACTCCACCATGCAAATTGTTTTTGTAATGTTTCCAAAATATTCCTCCACAAATCATTCCATCTTATGGGAAAATGAATTATAATTATAATTTTATTATAGAATATTATTTATTTGATTAAATCATCAAATAGAATTCATTAATTTCCCTTTTAAACTGATAATCTCGATTAACTATTTTGGCAACCAAACTTGCTAAACTAGCTGGAACCATTTTGAAAAGGGGACATGACAAGTATTTCCTCCCAATTATTTCTTGTCCTCAAGAAATGAAGGTTGGGATTCAAAATAATCTTTACTCCTTCCCAAGTTGCATCCTCCAATGGCAATCCCTTCCATTTTACTAAATGCTCTATGATGCTCCTATTCCTCAATCTTCTCTCTCTTGTTTCCAACACCCACTCTGGTATTAAAACTAACTTCCCCTCTTCATCAAGAGGCGGTAACTCTATAGATACTATGATTTTCTATCCCACAACCTTCTTTAGGAAAGAAACATGGAAAATATTATATGTATTTTGTTGTTAGGTGGAAGCTCCAATTCATAAGTTGCCTCTCCTACCTTCTTGATGATCTTGTAGGGCCCATAAAACCTTGGCTTGAGCTTCTCTGCCCTACTCATTCTCAAGGTACCTTACTTATATGGCTTCAACTTTAAAAATACCAAGTCTCCTACCTCAAAAACTCTCTATGTTCTTTTCTTATCTGCATATACCTTTTGATGATTTTGTGCATGGTGTAGATTATCCTTGAGAGACCTTAGTATGTCTTGGCTTTGCTTAATGAAGTCATCTACCGCAGGTACTCTACTATTTGAAGAGCATAGAAAGGATGCATACTAATAGACAATTTATGGGAGGTATTATATCAATACTCCCATAGATGCAACCATTTTACCCAAGCATGTTGCTGATTTGAAACATAGTTCCTCAAATACCCCTCTATCCATTTATTAACTATTTATGTTTGTCCATCAGTTTGTGGCTGATAACTCATGTCGGGGGTGAGTTATGTTCCTATCAAATGAAAAATTGCATTCCAAAAAGAGCTAATAAATCTTCGATCTCTATCACTAACAATGTTCTTAGGCAAACCATTGAATTTGAAAATTTCTTTGAAGAACAATTCTGCCACTTGTGATGCCTTGAAATTAGATGTGATAGGAAAAAAATGTGCATACTTAGTCTATCTACCACCACATATATGAAATCCCTATCCAGAGCCTTAGGAAAACCAATGATGAAGTCCATGGAAATGCTTTCCCATTTTTGTTCTGGAATGGGGAGTGGTTGCAATAACCCAGTTGGAAAAATATGCTCACTCTTGTTCTATTGGCATATCATGCATTCCTTGATGTGTGTAAGAACATCCTCCTTCGTACCATTCCACAAAAAATGCTCTTGAATCTACCTATGTGTTTTGAAATACCTTTGGTGACCAACCAATGATGTATCATGAAAGGCCATCAATATCTTTTCCTTAATCTTCAATCCTGGTACTAAACACCCTATTCTTGTAATAAATAAGCCCATCAACAACTTTGTATCTATCATCTTCCACTAAATCATCCAAGATATTAGTAGAAAAAGAATCCTTAGCATATTCTGAAATTATGGGGACTTTCCAATCAGCATAAATGGATGTTAAAGAACATAGAGTGGGATTCCTTGAGAGAGCATCAACAAGTATATTTCTCTTTCCTTTTACATACTCAATGCCAAAATCATAAGCTTGCAAATTACTCACATATTTTTGTTGATAGTCATTCAAATCCCTTTGGTTCAAGAACAACTTGAGGCTATTATGATATGTCTTAACAACAAATCTCCCACATACCAAATATTGTCTGAATTTGTCAAGTGCATGCATGATTGCCAACATTTCCTTGTCATATATGGAATACTCTCTCTCTAATTGATTCATTTTTCTTCTCTAAAATGATATGGGATGTCTCTTTGAGTGTTAGGGCAGCCCCTATACCTTCCCTAGAAGCATCACATTCAACAAAAAAAGGTAAAGAGAAATCTTTAATTGTAAGCACAAGGCATGAACTCATTACCTCCTTACACTTAACAAATGTTTTTTGTGCAACTTTTGTCCATACAAAGGCTCCTTTCTTGGTCAAATCAATCAAAGGGGCAACAAGATGAGAAAATCCTTTGAAAAACCTCCTGTAGTAGATACACAACCCATAAAACCCTCTCAACTATGTTAGATTAGTAGGTGGTGGCCAATCCAAAAATGTTTGAATTTTATGTTGATCAACTTCCACTCCCTTATAGCTTATAACATGCCCCAAGTATAGGATCTCAAGCAAACCAATTCGCATTTGGATAATTTATCATATAAGGATTGTTGCTCCAAGATGCCCAAAACAATATCTATATGTTATAGATTCTCTTTCCATGTTTTACTATGAATCAAAATATCATCAAAGAACACCAAAAAAATTTCGAAGATGCTTGTTGAATATCTTATTCATACAAGATTGGATTGTTGTTGGTGCATTAGTGATACCAAATGACATAAAAAGAAATTTAAAGTGCCCATAGTGACTTCTGATAGCAGCCATTTCCATATCTTCCTTCCTTGTGTGAATCTGATGGTAATTTGATCTCAAGTCAATTTTTGAAAAGTATACTACACCATGTAACTCATCAATGAGTTAATCTATATGTGGTATGAGATAACTTAGTTTTATGGTATTCTTATTTAGGGCCCTATAGTCTATACACATTCTCATTGTACCATCCTTCTTCTTCACAAGTATCATGGAAGATGCAAATGGGCTAGATCTAGGCCTTATGAATCAGATGTCCAAGAGTTCCTTAATGGTATTTTTTATTTCCTCCTTATAATCCCTTGGATGGTAGTATGGAGTAGTTATAACTAGTTTAGAACCCTTTTCTAACTCTATAACATGCGCAAATCCCCTATTTGGTGGTAATCCTAGAGGAAAATCATTGAAAGCTAAACTATGCTTATCAAGAATTTTCTAAATTTTAAAATGGAAATTACCTTGTTTCTTAGGAGAGCTTGTGGGGTGGATTGTGATTCTTATTGCCCACGCTACTCATACTCTTCAAAACATAATCTCCATTCTTTTCGCAATGACCACCATATGTGCTCCATTTGATAAGCCTATCAATAAGACTTCTTTCCCATTGGATTGGAAATTGAACTCCATAGTTTTATGGTTCATGTAATAGCCTCCAATAGAGTGCAACCACTGAACACCCAATACAAGATATGTTTCCCCAATGGAAACAACACAGAAGTCATCACAGTGTTGGCAAGTGATGTTTTGAGAGAACTATGGATCACTTGAGGGTTTTCATTTATGGAAACACATATTTTATGGTGGTCGCATGAAGTAAGTATGAGTGTTGAAGAAATAATCATGAAAATGACTAAGTATAGAATCAGATTTACAGAGTATTGCAGAATTATTTTGGATAGAGAAGATAGTGTATGACAGATAATGACTTGTGAGCTTAGAGGAAGACACTTTGGGATGTATATGACCTTCAGTTAAGATCACATGTGTTTTGGTATTGATATCAATAAGTTATAGTGATATGAAGATATGCGAAGACAAAGGAACAATGAAACAAGGCATATGAACAATCATGATGATTAAGGGAATGGTAATGTGCTAAGTCAAATAAAGATTGTATATTACCAACACTTTGGTAATACAAGATCACCGACTTAGTATTTATTCTTTGCATTATGTTTTGTATTATATTTGAGAGTCGATTGGATGATAGAATACATATAAATGAAGAGTGTTTTGTGTAAGAGATATATGGATGAGATATGCATGGAATGTGATGGATGTGAGATTGGGATATTAGTGATATTTTATGGTAGATGCAAGATCAGAGATTGACAAAGACTATTGAGAGCTATAACTGGAACTATCAAATCATAAGAGATGCTTGTATTGTTCATTCTTGAGAACACTTTTGTAAATGAATTATTGATTGTAAGAGTTGTAAGCTTAGTATACCTTTAACAAGGTTTTGTATACCTTTAATAGGGTTGATATTCCTCTAACAAGGAAATGTACTATGTAATACTCAGCTCCTAACAAGGCTAGGTCTCCTAACAGGGACATTATAATTTAGTGCATATTTGTGGGTACCATCCCCACTGGGGTTTTCCCTTGGCCAGGGTTTCCTCGAAAATAAATAATGGTGTTATGAGTTGTGTGTTATTTGTTTATGTTCTTTTCATTTCAGCAATCATATTGTTTATTTGGAATTGGTTTAAGTTTAATTTAAACTGTTGTAATACTGATTCACCCCCCACTCAGTATTACTCAATCCTAACAATTGGTATCAAAGCTATTGGCCCTTGGAGAGAAAGTCTAATAGCTTAAGGGAGATAAGAATGGATTCATAAATTTTTCAAGAGAACTTTAAAGAAACACTTGATGACCTGCACAAAGAAAAGGCTGAGAATGGCGAATTGAAATTCAAATTAAGAAGAGCAAAAGGTTTTATCAAGAAACTAAAGAAACAGCTTGAACTTTCAAGAAATCAGAGACAAGACCTTATGGAAAAGATCAAGGAGGATTCAGACAATGACACATCAGACCAAGTAAAGAAGTTGGAGCAAGAAAAATAACAAATCAATCTTTTGATGATTAAAGAGATCCAACATGAAAAGGATGCAAGATACAAAATTGAAGAGACTCTAAAAGGAGCAAACATACAGATAGGACAAATGCATATTGAACTTGATCACTACAAAGATAAATGCTTGGAATTATAGAAGTACAATCAGATCATTAAAGGTGAACTCACTCAATCCAAGTTACACATTGAGAAGTTATATATGAGCAGTGATAAAATTGATGAACAGAGAGAGAGACAAAAACCTAAAGGTGACATGAATGGAATTGGATACAATGAAGGAGAATGTTCTAAGACTCATGAAGAATCACATGAAGTGAAGATTGAAGAAAGATCTACTTTTGAAGAACTTAGAGATTAGATTAGACCTTTCAGAGGTAGATGTTTTGGATGCAACAAAGTCAAACATGTGAAAAGAGATTGTAGAGGTAAAAGCCCTTTCAGACCCTTTTCTAGTTATTGTTATAACTGTTATGCATATGGACACAAGAAAGTAGAATGTAGGAAACCTGAAATAGACAAGATTACATCAGAGAAGAATCATTAGCCAAGATCACATGCTACAAATGGAATAACCTTGGGCATACTGCAAGGTTTTGTAAATTGCAGATTAATCAAGACAGAAGACTACCTACATGTTACAAATGCAACAACTTAGGACATATAGAAAATTTTTGCAGGTATAATGGAATGGACAAAAGAAGAGGACCACCTCCTATGGTTATAAAGAAAAATATTGGTGACAGTGGTAAAAGTCTTAATGAATACATAGATGAATTCAAGAATCATTTCAAGAAACCAACATATGAAGATGATGGTAAGATATGGAAGATCAAAGATTTCAATAAGGCATTGTTTCAGGGAGAGACAATAGATACTATTGTGTCTTCGCATGATGTTAACATTGCTACATCGACCTAAAAGGCCGAGCATGGACTTAGGGGTAGCATTGGATGAAGACATCAGATTATATTTAGCCCATGATTATGTGGAATGAGCTCATGTGAGCTTGAATATGGTGTATATAGACACTATGGATTCTATATTTGTGATCATAGCATTTGAAGATTCATATCCTATGAGCATAAGATTTGTGATTGACTAGACAGTGTGTGAAGTTGAGCTTGTTGGAGATTTGCTAGCAAGCCAGATTGTTGACTATATGTTTGTCATTGGTGAAAAAATATGGAAAGCAACATGCATGGAATCCTGGTGGAGAGAGATTTGAGCATATGTTGCATAGATATGTTATCAGCATGATATCATAGATGCAGAGGTTGATTTTGAGTAAAGACAATAGTACAGTTGTGTACATTAGTGTGTGTTTCTGATAGGTCCCATGAAGAGTTCTGTATATGATTTGCAGTATGGTTGCAGTAGAGCCTTGTGCATTTATATTTATGTTGTAGACATATGTATGATGTTATGTTCATGGACGTAGAGTCAGATATGGAATACATGTTGAGTTATGAAGTTTCGAGTTAACAGTCACAGTTTCCTGAGTCTGCCTAGAAGAGCCGATAGTGTTTATATGATTCTGGTAGTTGCACTTATTATCTTAATATGTGCACTTGGATTTATGTTAAGAAGAGAGTTAAGGATGTTTGGTTAAGAGTGCATAACGTAATTCAGCATGAAGAGAAAGTATCAGTTAATTTGGTGGAGCCGACAGTATGAAGTAACGTGCTCACTCATATTGAGTTGGATAGGTCCTAGTTCATGTTGTGTGCTTAGTAGAGCCAATAGAGATGTTATTGAAGAGTTTTATTGTTTCTCTAATATGATTTCAAGGTGGTTCTAACATGCTGACTTGATTATATCATTTAGAGGAAAGATATTTATAGGCAGTCATTTGTGATTGCTAAGCATGACTAAGAGTTGAAAGATAAGAGCAGAGCAGAGAGTGCAAAGTGTTGAGCCATTAGTAGAAGGTCTATGTGACATAGTAGAGATTTTATTCTATTCATTGGAACTAATCAAGATAGCAGGTCTATGCGTAGTTCACCAAGATCCAGATATAGTGTGTATCTATTAAATAGAAGGTTGCAACCTTCACCCCTTTGAGCAATGTGCTCTCGGACAATGCGTCCTCACCCCTAACATGGTTAATTGTAAAGACTCCTAATAGGGTCTGACCCTTGACCAGGTCACTATACTTATTGCATTGTAAAGATCAACTCCTAACAGGGTTGTAAGATCTTCTAACATGGATCATAATACACTAGTGTAGTTCTTAGTGGGTGTCAATTCCCACCTGGGTTTTTACCTATTTGGGTTTCCCCATAACCAAAATTATGGTGTTGTGTTAAGTGTTCTTTCATTGTGTTTATATTTAAAGTTCTTATATACTTAATTGGATAAAGAATTGAATATTGTAGATAATTGATTCACACCCCCCCCCCCCTCTCAATTATCTCTTGGGACTATTCCTAACAATTGGTATCAGAGCCAAGTGCCTCGGAGAGAAAGTTTAACAACTTGAGGTTGATCAAATGGCATTCTTTAGAAAAGAAAGTCCTAAGTTTGATGGAGAGAACTATATAGACTGGAAGAACAAAATGATGACACATTTGCAGTGCATTGCCTTTGAGATTTTTGAAGTAGCTACCAAAGAAGTTGATATTCCTTCACTAGCAAATCTTACAAAAGAAGATGCAACCTTGAAGCAAAAGGAGATGTTCACTTCAAATGCTATTGCCAAAGAAGCCCTTATCAACACCCTATCTGACAGTGAGTTTTCAAAGATCAAGAGAATGGACAAATCCTATAAGATATGGAAGTATCTAGAAGACATGTTTGAAGGAGATATTCAAGCTAAGAATGCACGGAGAAAGACATGGAAGAAAAGATACAATACATTAGAGATGCTACCTAATGAGAATGTCAGAGCTTACAATCAAAGGATTAATGAAGCAGTTGCAGGAATTAGGAACAATGGTGGAGAAATATCAGAAGAAGACATAATGGATAAATTGATGACCACCTTGACACTAGAATATGACAACAAGATATGCATCCTAGATGAAACTATGCACTCCACAAAAGACTTTAAAAGAGAAACTTTAATCAACAAGATTTCACCCTTTAAGATATCAAGATTGAAGACAAATCCTAAAGGTGAAACACCATTCAAAGCTTCAATACATGGTAAGAAATCCTTGAACACCTCTAGTAATTTTGATGATAATGATGAAGAGAAAACACTAGATGATTTCATTTTTATGATTGCTAAAAGAGAAAAGAAAGGAAAAGGAAAATATGAAGGTCAATTACCATTCAAATGCTTTTCATGTAATAAGATTGGTCACTTTGCATCCAAGTGTCCCACAAGAGTTAAGAAGTTAAAAAATAACTACAAGCCTAAGTATACAAATGAATGTTACTATGCTGGAGATGGAGTGTTCGATGAAGAATCAACAGAAGATGAAATTGGATTCATTACTCTTGAAGATAAAAATAATGCACAAGAGTTAGCACTGATTTCACAAGCTGACATCAGAACAGATTGGATCATTGATAGTGGTTGCTCACACCACATGACAGGAGACAAAGATAGATTTGTACATCTGGATAGATACAAAGGAGGCATCGTCAGATTTGGAGACAAAACTCCTAAACCTATCATTGGTAGAAGAGCCATCACCCTGGATGGAAAGAACAACATTGATGATGTTCTATATGTTGATGGTTTGCAACATAACCTACTAAGTGTTGGACAGTTGCTTGACAAAGGATATCAGTTAGAGTTCAAAGATAACAAATGCATCATTAATAACAAAGAAGGAGAAATGATTGCATCAGGTTCAAAGACTAAAGATAATGTTTTTTAGCTTAATCCTGAAGCAATTTGTTTTGTTGCTAAAATAGATGACATTTGGTTATGGCACAAAAGACTATGTCATATCAATTTTGATAACATACTAAAAATAAGCAATGTAAAGGTAGTAAGAGATCTTCCTAGCATTGCAAAACCAATTGATGCTATATGTAGGGAATCTGTGATGGGAAAACATGTAAGGAATTCATTCAGAAGCAAGCATAATTTGGTAGAGAACAAGTTGGATCTGATACATACAGATCTATGTGGACCAACTCAAACAAGATCATACTATGGTGAAAGGTATTTAATTTTGTTTATTGATGATTATTCTAGAATGATGTGGGTTGCATTCTTAAAGGACAAATCAGAAGCATTTGACAAGTTCAAAATATTCAAAGCTAAGGTTGAAAATGAGTTTGGATTGAAGATTAAATTTCTGAGATCAGATAGAGGAGGAGAATTCACCTCTAACAGATTTTATGAGTATTGTGATATTGCTATTAGGATTCAATTGTGTAGTTTTTTAGTCAAACTCATAAACCCATGTTTCATGAGTAGTGGTTCACAAGAACCCATCTCTCATGAGAATGAATGGAACACTTAGCACTCATTGGATCTAGGTGATGCTTACAGAGGTGAAGCATCAAGACTTCCCAGGAGGTCACCCATCCCAGTACTACTTCATCTTGAGCGCGCTTAACTACAGAGTTTCCTCCATGGTTAAACCCACTCTTCTTGCAACCCCATTTGCAAAACCTTCACCAAGTGTTGTGCCTTATGAACCACTCATTAGAAAGCCCCTTAAGCTCATCAATTGATAAGTAGGAGATGTTTTCCACAGCAAGTCAAATTGTGATATTGCTATCAAGATTCAATTATGTAGTTTTTGAGTCAAACTCATTGACCCATGTTTCATGAGTAGTGGTTCACAAGAACCCATCTCTCATGAGAATGAATGGAACACTTAGCACTCATTGGATCTAGGTGATGCTCACAGCGGTGAAGCACTAGGACTTCCCGGGAGGTCACCCATCCCAGTACTACTCTAGCTTGAGCGTGCTTAACTATGAAGTTTCCTCCATGGTTAAACCCACTCTGCTTGCAACCCCATTTGCAAAACCTTCACCAAGTGTTGTGCCTTATGAACCACTCATTAGAAAGCCCCTTAAGCTCATCAATTGATAAGTAGGAGATGTTTTCCACTGTTAATATGATTTAGAACAACAGAGAGGGGGGGGGGGGTGAATCAGTTGTTCTCAGGTCCAGATGTATAAAACAATCTTTTAAACTCTTCAACAAATCAGATCTAATAACCAACACCTACTCGGTCATTACTGATTGCATAATAGAAACATATAATAGTGCAGTCCACTTATCCAATAGCATCTAACTTGTAAAAATCAGAAATGTTCAAACCAAAACATTAACACAAGTATCAACACCAGGATTTATAGTGGAAACCCAATTTGGGAAAAACCACTTTGTAACATGTTACTAGTATGTTCACTCTTCTGAAGTGAGCTTGGTGAAAAGCCAACCTTGTCAAAGGTTACAAACACACTATCAGGTGTGACCCAGTTAAAGGATTTCAACCACTCTGTTAAAAGTGCGCCTTGTTATAGGACTTACATACACTCCATTAGAATGCAACCTTGTTCAAAGGATTTATACCTATGACTGTTAGGTCAACCTTTGTCAAAAGGATTTTGACTATTACAATGGTTAGAAAGTAGCAGTAATATTGATCTGAGAAATATACAACTCACTTTGCAAATATCATATCCAATTCCATACACATATGCTAGCTTACTGACTATGAACCTTTTCCATCTCCATCACTAATCTACTCGGAACCCTTCAAGCAATCACAACACTTCTCCTTCAGCCTTTTCTGCTTAGACAGTCAATAACATCAACAATACTTCCATCATTCACTTCTTTTCTCTACACATTCAACCTCTCACTTAGGTTTCCTTAATACTACCTCTATTAGGTCAATACATCTTTTGCTGCTTAATCTCCTTCGTAGATCTTAGGGTTAGGTCAGATTCATTGAATCCGTCCTACATTATGTTCTTCGGATTATCTTTGAAATGTCTCTAATCTCTTAAAGATTTACAATAAAACATTTTATAGTGCATTAAATGCTTTCATACAATCAATAAATAAAGTCAACACATTTTACATAATTCAAGAATTCAACAATGTTGGCTAGAAATTTGAATTCTTCAACAAATGCAAAATATTGACGCTCAGTCAATACTGTGTCCAACTTCTCAGTCTTCTCTAGAAAGCTCGATCACCACATAAACTATTCCCTCGGCTAACACTGTCTTCCTTAGCATTTAATTGGTGTTCAGTCAACACTATTTTTACTCGGCATTCACTAGCTCAGTCGACACAAACAACACTCGGCTTAAACTAGATTTCTTCACTTATGCTCAGCTAAGCCTACTAGTTTAGTCTTCATTCTTACTAAGATAAACAATACATTGTCTTATCATTGTGCCACATAATCAAGTACTCATTGAAGTATCAAGATAACTCAACCTTTCCTTAGGTGCTATTTGTACCAACCTTGCCTATCCCCTTAGCAACACTCAAATAGATATAGTACTTTCTTAAATAGCAATAGTCTTACCAATTAAGGTTTGACATCAATGACAATACAACAATTGCTTCAATTGTAGTTTCCAACAATCTCCCTCTTTGGCATTGATGGCAACACCATATGAATATCACATGAATTACCAACCAATCCAAAACTTATCTGTCTATCAAAGAAATGTATAATATCCTTAGCTTCATTCTCATACAGAATCAATTAGCCATGTTTGACCATTCACTGAATTTCTCTCATTGTCTTGATCTTCTCATTCTATGTATTCATCTACCATTATCTTCCTCTTTAACAAAAATGCCAAAGCAACAACAAAAACATACATCCTGTAGATGTAGATATCATCCTTTCAATTTAGTAGAATATTTCTCCCTCTGTCATCTTGCTTATGACTTATTTTGACTTTGTTGTGCTCTTCACAACTCCAGGCTGCTCCTAAAGTGTGACCTTTCTCTGCATCAATATGTTAGATGTTCTTTGTAGCACACTTGATGCAGTGCTCCTAGCTCGACTAGGCAGCCTTAGTTAGGGGAAGGACCCCTAATTGACTTCTCAGGTATTCATGAGCTTCTTTAGGTAAAGCTTTAGTGAATATATCTTCTATTTGTTCCTTGGTATTCACATATTCCATGCAGACCTCTTTATCTTGTACCAGTTCTCTCAACAACTCTGATACCAATTGTTAATATGATTTAGAACAACAGAGAGGGGGGGGGGGGGTGAATCAGTTGTTCTCAGGTCCAGATGTATAAAACAATCTTTTAAACTCTTCAACAAATCAGATCTAATAACCAACACCTACTTGGTCATTACTAATTGCATAACAGAAACATATAATAGTGTAGTCCACTTATCCAATAGCATCTAACTTGTAAAACACAGAAATGTTCAAATCAAAACATTCACACAAGTATCAACACCAAGATTTATAGTGGAAACCCAATTTGGAAAAAACCACTTCGTAACATGTTACTATTATGTTCACTCTTTTGAAGTGAGCTCGATGAAAAGCTAACCCTGTCAAAGGTTACAAACACACTGTCAAGTGTGACTCGGTTAAAGGATTTCAACCACTCTGTTAAAAGTGCGCCTTGTTATAGGACTTACATACACTCCATTAGAATGCAACCTTGTTTAAAGGATTTATACCTATGACTATTAGCTCAACCTCTGTTAAAAGGATTTTGAGTATTACAATGGTTAGAAAGTAGCAGTAATATTGATCTGAGAAATATACAACTCACTTTGCAAATATCATATCCAATTCCATACACATATGCTGGCTTACTGACTATGAACCTTTTCCATCTCCATCACTGATCTGCTCAGAACCCTTCAAGCAATCACAACACTTCTCCTTCAGCCTTTTCTGCTTAGACAGTCAATAACATCAACAATACTTCCAACATTCACTTCTTTTATCTACACATTCAACCTCTCGCTTAGGTTTCCTTAATACTACCTCTATTAGGTCAATACATCTTTTGCCACTTAATCTCCTTTGTAGATCTTAGGGTTAGGTCAAATTCATTGAATCCATCCTACATTATGTTCTTCATCTTATCTTTGAAATATCTCGAATCTCTTAAGATTTACAATAAAACATTTTACAGTGCATTAAATGCTTTCATACAATCAATAAATAAAGTCAACACGTTTTACATAATTCAATAATTCAATGATGTTGGCTGGAAATCTAAATTCTTCAACAAATGCAAAATACCGACGCTCAGTCAATACTGTGTCCAACTTCTTGGTCTTCTTTAGAAAGCTCGGTCACCACATAAACTGTTCCCTCGGCTAACACTGTCTTCCTCAGCATTTAACTGGTGTTTGGTCAATGCTATTTTTACTCGGCATTCACTAGCTTGGTCGACACAAACAACACTCGGCTTAAAATAGATTTCTTCACTTATGCTCGATTAAGCCTACCAGTTTAGTCTTCATTCTTACTAAGATAAACAATACATTGTCTTATCATTGTGCCACATAATCAAGTACTCATTGAAGTATCAAGATAACTCAACCTTTCCTTAGGTGATGTTGTTACCAACCTTGCCTTTCCCCTTAGCAACACTCAAATAGATATAGTACTTTCTTAAATAGCAATAGTCTTACCAATTAAGGTTTGACAACAATGACAATACAATAATTGCTTCAATTGTAGTTTCCAACATCCACAGCAAGTCAAATTGTGATATTACTATCAGGATTCAATTGTGTAGTTTTTGAGTCAAACTCATTGACCCATATTTCATGAGTAGTGGTTCACAAGAACCTATCTCTCATGAGAATGAATGGAACACTTAGCACTCATTGGATCTAGGTGATACTCACAGAGGTGAAGCACCGAGACTTCCCAGGAGGTCACCCATCCCAGTACTACTCCAACTTGAGCGTGCTTAACTACAGAGTTTCCTCCATGGTTAAACCCACTCTAATTGCAACCCCATTTGCAAAACATTCACCAAGTGTTGTGCCTTATGAACCACTCATTAGAAAGCCCCTTAAGCTCATCAATTGATAAGTAGGAGAACATGGGATAAAGAGATAGCTAAGTGCCCCTAGAACCCCTTAGTAGAATGGAATTGCAGAGAGAAGGAATAGGATCATTCTTGACACAACACGCATCATCATGATTAAAGGAAAGGTCGCACACACCTATTGGAGAGATGTGGTCAATACTGCAGTCTATACTATCAATAGAATTCAATTAAGACCAGGCGCATACAAAACACCTTATGATCTATGGTTTGGAAATGTACCTACAGTGAAATACTTTAGAATCTTTGGAAGCAAGTGTTACATCAAGAGAGATTAAGAAATTGGCAAGTTTGATGCAAGAAGTGATGAAGGCATTTTTCTTGGTTACTCTACTAAAAGCAAAGCTTATAGATATTTTAATCTAAGATTGAAGAAGATAATTGAAAGTGCTCATGTTAAGATTGATGAGAAATTTATGATTCAAGAGAGATACCATGATTATGCACCTATGATTGAAGAAGAACCTAGACCTACCAGTAGTGAAGCAATTGTTGAAGAAATGTTTGATAGCATAGATGTTCTATTCAATGAACTTGAAACAAGTGAAGAAGAAACACAAAAGGTAGATGAGAAAGTCACACCTAATGTTCCTAAATTAACATCTAGATATCATTCAAAGAAAGACATCATTGGAGATCAGAGCAACAAAGTCATGACAAGATAAAAAACAAAGAGTTCCACAACAAATGAAGAAGTATGTTTACTATCACAGATTGAATCCTTAAGTGTTGAAGATGCATGTAATGATTTAGATTGGCATGAAACAATGAAAGAAGAGCTAGATCAGATAATTAAGAATGACACACGGGAATTGGTCCCTAGGCCTATTGATAAGAATGTAATAGGAACAAAATGGATATTCAGAAATAAGATGAATGAAGATGGAGCAGTGGTAAGAAACAAAGCAAGACTAGTATGTAAAGGATATGCACAAAGAGAAGGAATTGATTATTCATATACATTTTCCCCTGTAAGTAGATTGGAAGCCATAAAGTTGTTTCTAGCTTATGCTACAATCAAGAACTTTAAGGTATACCAGATGGATGTTAAGTCAGCATTCCTAAATAGAGAGTTGAAGGAAGAAGTATACATTGAGCAACCAAAAGGATTTACTTTATTAGAAAAACCTGATATGGTATGCAGATTGAAGAAAGCCCCCTATGGACTTAAGCAAGCCCCTAGAGCATGGTATGAAAGACTTGATGGTTACTTGACTAAGATTGGATTCAAGAAAGGAGTATTAGATTGTAACTTATTCATAAGAGAGACATCTGATGGACTATTGTTAGTTGCTATATTTGTTGATGACATTGTATTTGGTGGCAATGATAAGCTTAGTGCATAATTTGCTAAGGAGATGCATAACGAATTTAAAATGAGCATGATTGGTCCTATCAAGTACTTTTTGGGATTGAATGTGCAATAGACAGACAAAGGTATATTCTTAAATCATACTAAGTATGTAAAAGAGATCTTGAAGAAATTCAAGATGGATGATTGCAAGCCAATAAGTACCCCTATGATAACGAGATGCAAGATTTCAAAAGAAGATGATTCACCAGCAGTAGACATAACCGTGTATAAATCTATGATTGGAAAACTTATATATCTTACTCAAACTAGACTAGACATTTCCAATGCAATTGGTATTGTTGGAAGATTTGCACTAGAACCTAAGCAAAGTCATCTCATGGTAATAAAAAGAATATTCAGATACTTGAATGGAACCTTAGACTATGGTTTATGGTATCCTAACTCAGAGAATGTAAAGCTTCATGTATATATAAATGCAGATTGGGTAGGATGCGTGGATGATAGAAAGAGTACCTCTAAAGGAGTTGTATTCCTTGGAGATAGACTTTTTACTTGGACAAGTAAAAATCAAAATTGTATCTCTCAGTCAATAGTAGAAGTAGAGTATGTAGTAGCAACATTAAATTGTTCTACAATTGTGTGGATCAAATAGATGATAAAAGATTTTGGTATTCAGATTGACTACCCTATTGTTATTCATTGTGATAACACTAGCACTATCAATATGTCAAAGAACCCTATGATGCATGCAAAGACAAAACATATTGAGATAAAACATCACTTCCTAAAAGAGAAAGTAGCAGAGAAAGAAGTAATGGTGGACTATGTGAGTACAAAAGATCATTTAGCAAACATATTCACAAAGCCTTTACCTAAGGATACTTTTGAGTATCTCAGGGAGAAGCTGGGATTAATTCCCTTCCTTGAATCTGATTAGAGATAGCAAGAATGCATCAGTCCTCAGTGACTGATGAAAGGTTGACTATTCTACCTTAGGAGTAGTACCGATACTTAATGTTTTTGGCGCCCTTTGTCATTGATGTCAAAGGGGGAGTAGTATATAGTCATGAAAAACATAAAAAGAAGGAATATATAGTAATAAAAAACAAGTAGAAAGGGGGAGTAAAAATAAAGTCATGGGAAGCAGTATAGTTGAGGAAATGAAGAATATTGAAGAATATTACAACAATTGGAGGATACTTACAACAATTGGAGGATACTTCCTTGGGGGAGCTTTGTTGAGGAAATGGAGAATGTTATAAAATAATTGGATGACAAATTGGTGGTGTTTTTCATTCCATATGTTGCCATCAATGCCAAAGGGGGAGATTGTTGGAGATTTGCCAGCAAGCCAGATTGTTGACTGTATATTTGTCATTGATGACAACATATGGTAAGCAACATGTGTGGAAGCCTGATGGAGAGAGCTTTGAGCATATGTTGCATAGATATGTTATCACCATGATATCATAGATGTAGAGGTTGATTCCGAGTAAAGACAGTAGTACACTTATATACATCAGTGTGTGTTTCTGACAGGTCCCAGGAATAGTTCTATATATGATTTGTAGTACGGTTGTAGTAGAGCCTTGTGTGTTTATATTTATGTTGTAGACATATGTATGATGTTATGTTCATGGACATAAGTCAGATATGCAGTACATATTGAGTTATAAAGTTTCTAGTTAACAGTCACAGTTTCCTGAGTCTGCCTGGAAGAGCCGATAGTGTTTATATGATTGCGGTAGTTGCGCTTATCATCTTGGTATGCGCACTTGGATTTATGTTAAGAAGAGAGTTAAGGATGTTTGGTTAAGAGCGCATAACATAATTTAGCATGAAGAGAAAGTATCAGTTAATTTGGTGGAGCCAATAGTATGAAGTAACGTGTTCACTCATATTGAGTTGGATAGGTCCCAGTTCGTGTTGTGTACTTAGTAGAGATGACAGAGATGTTATTGGAAAGTTTTATTATTTCTCTAATATGATTTCAAGGTGGTTATAATAGGCCAACTTGATTATATCATTTAGAGGAAAGATATTTATAGGCAGTCATTTGTGATTGCTAAGCATGGCTAAGAGTTGAAAGATAAGAGCAGAGTAGAGAGTGTGAAGTGTTGAGCCATCAGCAGAAGGTCTATGTGACATAGTAGAGAGTTTATGTTATTTATTGGAACTGATCAAGACAATAGGTCTACGCACAATTCACCAAGATCCAGATATAGTGTGTATCTGTTAAACAAAAGGTTGCAGCCTTCACCCCTTTGAGTAGTGTGCTCTCAGACAGTGCGTCCTCACCCCTAATAGGGTTAATTATAAAAGACTCCTAACAGGGTTCAACCCTTGACTAGGTCACTATACTTATTGCATTATAAAGATCAACTCCTAACAGGGTTGTAAGATCTTCTAACAGGGATCATAATACACTAGTGCAGTTCTTAGTGGGTGTCAATTCTCACTAGGGTTTTTACCTATTTGGGTTTCCCTTTAACCAAAATTTTGGTGTTGTGTTAAGTGTTCTTTCATTGCATTTATGTTTAAAGTTCTTATATACTTAATTGGATAAAGAATTGAATCTTGTAGATAACTGATTCACCCCCCCCTCTCAGTTATCTCTTGGGACTATTCCTAACAGAGCTAACTACAATAAATGCATTTACTCACTTGGTGATGAATAAAAGACCTCAAGGCATCTTAATTCTTCAATATTTGATAAGCAATGACCAAAGAGAGTGGATTTAAGAAGCATATCCATCACTGAGCAACTACATTGTGTGATTGATTGAAGCAGAACTTCTGGATTTAGCATATTTAAGGTATTTAGACTATTTACTCTAACAAGAAGCTATGGATGCACCTATGATATATGATGTTGTGGATAGGCCTAGATATAAGCTCAAAAGATACCCTTTTAAGTCTTGTGAGGATGACCATGAAGGAGCATTTTTGCAAACACCATACAACATCTTGCACGTAGAGGATATTAGGGCTTACATTCATTGCAAGTATGCAATAATAGGAGATGCAGAGATATACAGGGAGATAGATGAAATGATTGAGTCTGATGGGAAAATGAAGGATGAGTTCAAACACCTAAAAAACCATCCATCATAAAGTTAGCCCTCTTGAATGAATTCAGTGAAATAAAATGGTTCAAGATAATACTTAATAGAGTGCATGATCAGTTTATTTGGATAGAAGAGTAGTCTATGAAGATCTATAGTCAGTTGATTCATGATATAAATGGACTAGATAACACTGGAGCTATCCCTGTGGTAGAGAAAAATATAAAGAAACAAGTTGAAACCCTAACTCATTCAAAATGGGATAAGCGAGCTATGACTGTCAATGACATATTCCAACAGGATGTGAGATTAGTTGCAATGCTTCTAGGTTACAAACTTTACTATAGCAACATACCTAATTTAGTTTCAACATGAGTAATAATGATGGCTTATAGAATGGTAAAAGAAACACTAAATATAACCTATGCGAGATTCTAGCACAATAATTCTTGGAAAATGTAAAGATTGTTAAGAAGGACAAGTCTAAGGCATTTAGATTTGGCTCACTTTTGATTCATATGTATATTCACATTGAGCATAAGTTTCCCAGAATGCACCCTAGAGCATGGAAGGATAGAATACCCACTGGTATTCAAATGTCAGAGAGCTACCAAAGACATAACAATACATGGGTAGATGGAGAGTTATTTGCCATGATCAAGATTCTGCAAAGGTAAATGAAGGAAAGATACAGGATCCCTGAGGAATTAGTTGAAAAATATAAGGATACAATCTATTTCATGGTTGAAACTGATTGTGTATGCTTTGAAGCAGTTGAACCTAGGAAGAAATGGTGTTACCCTATGGGATATGAGGTCAGTTCTGAGGTTCTTGTAATGCAGATAGAATATGTCTTAGCTTCTAACGTTGACACATTTGAAGAGAGATGGGGAACATATCTAGAAAAGTTGGCTAAAGTAAGAGAAGAACATGATAAAGGCACAAGGAAAAGGAAGATTGAGAAAATGGTTGATGATATGGCAATGAAGGCTGGAATGACCAAGGAAGAACTAAAATGAGCAAGGACTAAGATGACATAAGGTAGCTCTAGATCAGAAAGCATGAGGATTGAAGCCCCTCCACCTTCTGAAGCATAAAAGATTTTAAGTACTACTTCTGATATAATTGATCTATCTATCACTCCTGAGAAGATAACACAAAAATATGTACCTGTCGCCACACCAAGAAGATCTACAAGATCAAACAAACCTAACAACCCTAAGAAATAAAAGATTAAAGTGGAAGAAAAGAGAAAAGAGGATAAGGGAACATAGAAGAAATAAGAGAAAGTTGAACAAAAGAAAACAAAGAACCTATGGAAACCAGACATTAAAATATTGCAAAAAAGGATAATAAGAGATGGTAACTTGAAGACTCTAAATAGATGCTATGAAAGGTATGATTCTGATAATCAGTCAGTAATAGAGGACATGGTGATTGAGCATTTACTAGTTTATAAAAAGAACCTACTGGAAATTGAGGGAAGCATACCTAAAGACTTGTATGGCAAGTTAGAAATCAGAAAACAATTGGCACAAACTAAAGATGAGGCAATAAGAAACAAAGTTGTTGAAGATATGTTGCTTGTAGTTTCTATATAGGAAATGGAGAAAATAATTAAGGAGCTCAAACCCCTACTAAGAACTAAAGCTAGACTTGTGAAGATAATGGCTAGAAAATATGATGAGGTCATTAAGGATACATAGAAGGCACTGGATCAAATATTGATGAGCGACATTCTTGAGAAGACTTCACCTCCTAAGGCTACCAAGCCCACACCTATAGGAATATGAGAAAGCTCCAAGTCAGCTGAGGACACCATGGAAGGGAGCAAAGTAAAAGTTGACAAGCAACCAAACTTCTTTGTTGTTGGTGTGCCTGTGATTCTTGACACCACACTTGATGAAATTGATCCATTTTAAGGAAACAAGGATAGTGTAGTGATAGAAGAAGAGGAAGGACATAAAGAGGAAGGATGGAAATAAGAAAAACAAAAAGAAAAAAGATAGAAAGAGGAAGGACAATAAGAGGAAGAACATAGAGAAGAGATAGGGACATGTAAAGAAGAAGAGGTAAGAATTGAAATAAAACAAGAACCTGATACTTCCACCACCTTATTGTTGGAAAGTATGGACAAGCCTGTGAGAAATGATGTAGAAAACATGGATGATGATGAATTAATGAGATTATCCTTCATGGCATTTGCTAAGGCAAAATAAAGGTCAGAAAAAAAAGGTGACAAGAAGGTTAAGGTAATTGCTAGGGTAGTAGATACAGTGAATGAAATATTCCCTATACCTCTTGTATTTCAAGGAAAAGATGATGCTGAGAACCTTACAACTTTGATAGCCACTATGAGTCTCTAGTGAAAATCTTAGAGGATAAGGTAGAGAAAAGATATTTAGAGAAAAAGTTGAAGGAAGTATGCCAGTCTATTTGATGGGACTTGGGCATTCTGAAAGCAACTACATGTAAGGCCAAGAGTTTTGTAGCACAAGGAAGGAAGCTGTATAGCTATTTCATTAACCCTCTTAGATACATCAAGAACATTGATGATATAATAGCTAAGGACATGGCTACTTTGGATAGTATGATGGACAGTTGTGAGACCTACTCACAAACAGTATTAGAGATGGACAAGAAGACATCCAAAATCTTGGATAAGGTGAATGTCTTGGATATTGAGAAAGGGAGAGTAATGACAAGATTTGGTTTGTTGAAGAGTTTAATCACTCCTAAGCTATCAATTCCCAAATCACATCTCACTGAGATGGAGAAGATTGGTGATTCAATGACCAACTCTACACCGATAGAATTGAAGGTTGCAGAGACTGCATCCTATGCACTGAATGGACCGATTCATGTCAGTGAACTATTGATCAAGTAATGGAATGATGAAGTGAAGAACTTGGAAGATTCCTTCCAAGATATTCTGAAATTGGTGAGCAAGCACTAAGTTCCACATTTTTGTAAATTTTGCAGTTTTTGGTATACCTTTGCCATTGATGTCAAAGGGGAGAAGAACAAGAAAAAAGGAGAAGAAGTAAATGAAAAGAAAAGAAAAGTGTAAATTAAAAAAATGAGAAGAAGTAAAAAAAGGGAATATATATATGTATATAGAAAAGAAAAAAAAGGAAGAGTACAGTTAGTGTTTTGGACACTTAGTCATTTTTCGCTAAGTGTTGCCATCAATGCCAAAGGGAGAGATTGTTGGCAAGTGATGTTTTGAGAGCACTATGGATCACTTGAGGGTTTTCATTTATGACAACACATATGTTATGGTGATCGCATGAAGTAAGTATGAGTGTTGAAGACATGATCATGAAAATGAATAAGTATGGAATCAGATTTACAGAGTACTGTAGAACTATCTTGGACAACGAAGATAGTGTATGATAGATAATGACTTGCAAGCTTAGCTCAGAAGACATTTTGGGATGTATATGACCTTCAGTTAAGATCACATGTGTTTTGGTATTGATATCAGTAAGTTACATTGATATGAAGATATGCGAAGACAAAGGAATAGTGAAATAGGGCATATGAACAGTCAAGATGATTAAGGGAATGTAAGATGGAATGGTAACATGCTAATTCAGATAAAGATTGCATATTGTTGACACTTTGGTAATACAAGATTGACAACTTAGTATTTATTGTTTGCATTATGTTTTGCATTATATTTGAGAGTCGACTGGATGACATAATACATATAAATAAAGAGTGTTTTGTGTAAGCGATATATGGATGAGATATGCATGGAATGTGATGGATGTGAGATTGGGATATCAGTGATAGTTGATGGAAGATGTGAGATCAGATATTGACAATGACTATTGAGAGCTATAACTGGAACTATCAAAGCATAGCAAATGCTTGTATTGTTCATTCTTGAGAACACTTTTGTAACTGAATTATTGATTGTAAGAGCTGTAAGCTCAGTATACCTTTAATAGGGTTTTGTATACCTTTAACAGGGTTGATATTCCCCTAGCAAGGAAATGTACTATGTAATACTTAGTTCCTAACATGGCTAGGTCTCCTAACAAGGACATTATACTTTAGTGCATATTTGTGGGTACCATCCCCACCGGGGTTTTCCCTTGGCCAGGGTTTTCTTAAAAAAAATAATGGTGTTATGAGTTGTGTGTTATTTGTTTATGTTCTTTTCATTTTAGAAATAATATGGTTTATTTGGAATCAGTTTAAGATTAATTTAAAGTGTTTTAATACTAATTCAACCCCCCTCTCAGTATTACTCAATCCTAACACATAGCTCATAATCTCCTAAAGTCATCTTGAGTTGTTTCACCACTCGTGTGCAAGGCATAGTGAACCCATCAGCTACAATCACATTGAATCCCTCAAAATCTTCTACTTTAAGCCCTCTCTTCATGACAATTCCTTCATCTATAAAGTTGTGAGTTTCCCCACTATCAAGAAGAACTATCTGTTGGATACAATTGTCTGAAGGACATTGTTGGATTAGCTATGTGTTGTCTTTGAAGTCACACAAATGTCATATCAATTATCATTCTCAGTATCTACCGAGTTTAGTCGGTCAGCTAAGCGGTTCTCAGTATCTAGCGAGTTCAGTCGGTAAACTAAGCGGTTCTCAGTATCTACCGAGCTCAGTCGGTCAGCTAGGCAATTTTTAGTGTCTATCGAGTTCTCTCGGGTGTCTAAAGGAAACATGACAGGGTAACAGTGTTAACCGAGCCTCCTCGGTTATTGAAGGAAAATTAGTGGTTACCGAGCTCTCTCGGTCTCCAAAGGATGTTGCAGAATTCGTTGTGGTTACCGAGTTCTCTCGGTCACCGAAGGAAATCTTTTTAGGATTAATGTTTACCGAGCAAGGTTGGCCCTTTCAAAGAATTTTGTTATTACAGTTTGTTTATCCCAGCCGACTGTTATAGTAATTATTAGTGCCGACTTGACAATCTAAATGATTATGAAATGGCATATATATATAGAAGGTCAAGTGGTGAATAAAAGATATACAACATGCATAAATCATTTTGAAGAAAGGTGTGTGCGAATTTTGAAGGATGGTCAGATATCCTTGAGGAGCAGCAAATATTTAATTGATCAGTAAGGATCTAGTGAAACAGAACAGAGATCTATATTCAGCAATTCAGCTGCAGGTCATTTCATTGTTACTCTCTAGCAATTGTAGTAGTGATATCAAAATCTCTTAACCGAGTTGGTTTAACAACCATTTTGTAAATCCTCTAACAAGGTAACAGTTCTATTGAATTGTTTCAAGACCTCTTACAAGGCCACTCCTAGCAGGGTGATTAAATCCTCTAACAAGGTCATACCTAACAGTGTGTTTTGTAACCTTTTACCGGGTTGGCTTCTAACCGGGCATCACTTTAGAAGAGTGAAAAACAGTAACTAGTTACATTGGTGGTTTTTCCCATATTGGGTTTCCACAGTAAATCTGGTGTCTCTTGTGTTCATGTTATTCTATTCATGTAAGTTAATCAGTGATGAATGCTTAAGAACAGTTTAATTATTACACACTTCAAAGATAAAGTTTTCAGCATTTTTGTGTATATTTACCGAGTGGCACAGTAAATAATTTGTTAAGATATTTAAGGGATCAATGGTAATATTTTTGTGGTTAACTGATTCACCCCCCCCTCTCAGTTACTGCATCTATATTTCCAACACTATCATCCTCTACCTTGCTAGTACCCCTCTAATTTAGAAAGGATGATACCTTGGTGCCCCTGATAATGTTGCTAGAGTTCCCCCCTTGCTGATTTCATTTTCCTTCTCTTCTTCTTCTTCTTCTTCTTCTTCCTTAGTGTCATGAAATTCCTCATTCTCATCTGAATCAGATTCTAAAGCAACCTCAATATAGTGCACTTGACCTTTTCCCAAACACTTGTGTCTTGGAACCCATGGCTCTATGCAAGTAAAGCAAAGCTTCTTCCTTCAAAGATCACTCTTAGTCTCTTCATCTACCTTCTTATTTGTTGCATTAGTCACCTTATTTGAGGGTTATGGTGGAAATGTCTTTTTAAAAAAAAAATTCCCTTATGTTGCCAAAAGTTTGGAGGTTTTTGATTATTCACTAGTTTCTTAGGCATGGACATTTCAAGCTGCAAACTTCTTTTGATTTCTTCCAGTAAGGTTGAGGGTGAGAAAGCCTTAACCAAACCCCTAACTGGATCTTCAAGACACTCAAGGAAAAGATAAATAATTCTTTTTTCAGTCATATCGGGTACCATAACAACCAATTTTTGAAATTCTTCTACATACTAATTAACATATTTGGTTTGCCTTAGCTTTCACAATTCTTTAAAATACTCTTCCCCATTCTTGAGTTCAAATCTATCTATTACTCTTTGACTAAACTCATCAAAAGTAGTTACTTGATCTTGACCTTGAGTAGTCAGTCCATGATACCACCAATCATAAGCTGCTTCTTCTAGGTGTAGAGTTGTAAATTAAACTGCATCATCTCCTTCATGGGACTAAGAGTGAAGAAGGTTTGTAATTTTTGTAACCATGCTCTAGCAAATTTTTTTTATTGTTGCAATTTTTTTTTTGAGTTCCCTCCCACTAGTGTCTTTCTCCCTCCTATACTCTTTCTTGGGTAGAAAAGTGTTCATCATGTCAACATATTTCCTGAAAGGCAATGAACTCCTAAAATCATCATCTAAGGTATTGTAAGTGGCCCTCAACGCAACCAGGTTTCCTGTAGCCTCTTCCACAAGATTAAGGGATGAATTTGAACCAGTGTTTCATTTGCAAGTAAGAAGATACTTTTTACTGATTTAGAGGATGTGGGTTTCAAACCTTTTGGATCCTCTAAAGTGCTTCCTTTCTCATTAATAGACAATACTCCTTGGAGTTTTTCTATCAATAATCGTAGGGCTTCTTTAGTTTCTGCCAAACTATCCACAATTTGCTTCTGGTTATTATGAATCTCTAGAAAAAAATTTCTACTCATTTCATCTACGTCATCCATTCTCATCTCTTCTTTGGACTTAGTATTTTTATTTCCAACTGAAGACTTGCTCAAAATCTCTTTATTCCTTTCTCACTGCAAATACCTTTTTTCTCGTTCACTCAGTTGCATGCAAAATTTGTATAAACCCTCAGGTTAGCAAGATCATAGCTCTGATACCACTATAATGTCCCCTTACTAATTTTTATATCATATATGAAGCTTCTTATTAGATTTTAATTCAAACAATAAATATTTTGATCAAATGCAAATATCTAAAAATACTCAAATCGGGTATACCCGGAACAATGCCAAATGTTCCACAACTTCAAATATTCTTTATAAATCTAAAAGTAGACACTTCTAACAAAATTTTGGCAGCATAACATCCTATAAAATGACACTTCAAGATCTACAATAGATATTATAAAATAACTCCAAAAATGGAGTTCAAATACAAAGCTAACAGGTTCTGAAAATACCACAAAATTGTTTAAGAACATTAAAATGACTCTTAAAACCCACACAACAACATATCCACGACCCAATACATTTATTCAACATACTTTGAGTAGTAAAGGATGGCAATACAACATCAAACCAAATTGAAACAATAAACCTAGCTGAAAACACAAAAGCCTTGTGATCTACACCTACAAACAAACCCAAAACACTCATAAATATGCACTATTTAGCACAATGGCAAACCCTGCATGAGCTTGCACATGGAAGAGCCTCAAACTCCCATCCTTAGCCTTTGTGGAAACTTGTAAAGCCCCATCTTTCGATCTCCTTCTCCACAAGTTTAGTAGCCTCTGAAGAACAACAAAACAATGAGCAAAATCAAGTCTAAGAAGCAACCCAAAATGGTACCAAACCCTCTAAAAAACATGCATAACCCTAACTCATGACCAAGATGGAAAAATAATTCCATTTTCAATGATATGTAATGTTTCTCATCCCATTGGTTGCCAAAAATTAGACACTTTCCTAAAAAGATGCTTCTTTAACACTCCCTCGCCATGACAATTGTTTTTGTAATGTTTCCAAAACATTCCTCCACAAATCATGCCACCTTTTGGGAACATGAATTATAATTTTAATTTGATGATAAGATATTATTTATTTGATCAAATCATCAAATAAAATTCATTAATTTTCCTTTTGAAGTGATAATCTCGATTAACTATTTTGGTAACCAATCTTGCTAAACTAGCTAGAACTATTTTGAAAAAGGGGACGTGACACTCTGAGAGTCCCTTTTCGCTCACCACGACAAAGGTTCTTAGATCACATCGTTTCCACATAGGGTCAAAAGGAAACATGAAACCACAACCATTTGAGTAACCCCAAATTCGACCTACAAACCATAAATCTTATTACAAAATTGTTGATTTGAACTCAAAATTTGAACAACTATTAAGATTGCTAATATCACAACAAATTTTTAACCATAGAATTTGTAACTTGCATGCATGACAATCTGACATTGATTATAGACTTGCTATCATGCTGAAATTGTAAAACTAATTCTTTGATTTGCTTGAGTTGCACTACAGCCCTGCTATTCTTAGTTTACATAACACTTGAAGTTGAAAATAAAAGAAAAGTTATTTGGCAACCAAATTATTATTCATACCAAAACCTAAAATGACTTCTTTTGAATTCAAATCATGATTACCTAAAAATTGTTCAAAAAAGGTTGAACACAACAATCACTATTTAAATTTAAGCAACTTTTTAATATGATAATTAGTGTAGGTGCAACACGCTCAAAATGGCTGTATTTTTATCAATTTGAAAAAAAATTTGACATTTTTTTTTGTCTTTAATACATTTGGTAGGAAGCTTAGCCCTAAATGAATTAGGATAGCCTACCATAAAAACAACTCTGGCCAAAACAATCTAACGCTAATGGAAAAAGAACTTTGATCTCTTCAAATCTTTAAAATCTTAACCCTTGAACATCATTAAAATCTTTCTTTTCATTTCTTTTCTGTCTCATAGGCTATTTTTAGCCTCACAGACCGGACGTTAAAATTTTATCAATCTATCTTTCTTTAAGAGGAAATGAATTGTATGGACCACGTGCGCAATAGAAATATGAGCAGCCGCCCTTCCACGGTATCCGACATAAAACGAAGTATGACTTGTACCAATAATGTCACTTGGTCGGTTCCTTTTCGTTTCTATATTCCATGCAAGAGAACTGCTTTTAATTAGGCAAGCCATCTCCGAATTAATTTCCAGCTTAACATTCGCTGATACAAATGGCAGAAAATGGGCTTGGCTCGATTCGCTACGCGGTGGTATGTATTTACTAAACTCATTCTGCTCTGCTTAAAGTTAAACCTCTGGCATCTATTGTTTTAATTTTTTTTTTAAATACTTGTTTTCCCTCCAGATTGATGCATTTACAGACCAACCATTCAGAGGGAATCCTGCTGCAGTATGTTTGTTGGAGGAGGAAAAGGATACGGAGTGGATGCAAACCGTTGCAGCAGAGTTCAATCTCTCAGAGACTGCTTTCCTAAGAAGAAGAGAAAATACCCATCAAAATGGAAATGCTTTAGATAATGATGCTGAAGAGTTTGAACTGAGATGGTTCACCCCAGTAACAGAGGTTAGTAATTTCGCAGTTGGGTTCTTTCTGAATTTTTTGAGTTTGGATTGAGTTTAAATTGAGATGGTACACTTTTAGAATTTGGGTTATGTTAAGGTTTTGGAATGGATAGTTCATGTCTGGAATAGTTTAACAGAATGATCCCATGGACAGTGCTTAACTGTGAATGCCGACAAAACATTATAGGTGCTACTATATTGGGAGAGGGTTAAGAGTATTTATGGTCCTATGGATTTCAAATTTCTGCCAGGTAAGATTAATTATTAGATTAGGTTTACTTCTGACGTAATTGTATTTTTTGAGTTTGCTGAGCGTACGTTCTTCGAAATATTAATGATGTTGTACGCCGAATCCCCCGATGCTGAATGTCCATAGCGACTTCTACTGGTTGTGTACCTTTGCTTGATGTATGCTTTTTGGGACAATTGATGCTTGTTTTTTTAGGACAATGGGAGTGTAGGTTGTATGCTATATGGAAAGGTTATGTACAGTGAGTGAGGGATGTATATTTAGTTTTTTGTTTTTTTCCAGAAAAAAGATTTACGTTTTGAAATAAAGTTATTATTAGTGATTTAGTGTGTTTACATCTTAACAGATATAGACGAACATGAATATGGTTTATATTGAACAATATGCTTGCAAGATACAACATAGTATCAGAGCAATTTATGATCCTGTGCTTTGGAAGAATTTGTGAGAGGAAGCCCTTTTTTGGAACGCCAGATAGGAGAAGGTGTTATATGGAGAAAAGTTTCTGACTAGAGCAAACAGAACAAATCAGATCCATCAGGAACATAAGGATTCAGATTTCATTTTTCAAAACAGTTGCTGGCAAAATCCATCGATGTCCTGTCGAATTTCTTTCTTCAGTAGTTATGGGGAGAATCCAGCGTAAATGTTCTTGTTTTCAGAGTAAGGGCATACCAATTTTTTATTATTTTTCTATAGCTTCCAGCTGCTGCAAATTGTATTCTATATTTGCTGGCTTTTGTAAAGAGGTATCAGTTGCCTTTCATCTGATTTGATTCACTGCCAACATTGCCAGTTGCTAGGGCTAGAATTTGTTTGCATACATTCATTTTGATCATTGGCCATGGTACTGCGACATGATATCTTTTTCTGTGTAATTTTTTTAATAGCTTCCAGCCGTTGTAAGTTGTGCTTGTAGGCTATGGGAAGAGCTGTTTAGTATGCCATGTGGTAATTCTAATAGTCTTTTGGTCTTATATATGCTACTTTGTGTCTTTGACATAAGTAGACATCAGGAGCCTTTAGTCTGCTTTGATTTGCTGCCACCATTGCGAACTGCCAAGGCTGAAATTTGTTTGCAGTCAAGAGGAAATGTCATTTAGTATACTGCATGGTGATTTCTGATCTTCTTCTGTCTTATATTTGCTTCTTTTTGTTTTTGATATAAGTGTATATCAGGCGCCTTTCATCTGATTTGATTCACTTCCCTCATTGCTAACCATAGGGCTGAAATTTGTTTGCATACATCCACTTCTCTCGTTGGCCACGGTGCAGCGACACAATATCCGATTATTTGGAAGCCAGGAGCTATATATATTCATCTATTAGAGCACATACTGAAACTTTAAAGTTTCAAATATGTTTGGTTGATAGTAAACAAGACTAGTGCTGGAAAATTCTCAGTCAGAAAACATTCATCGATGCAAATATATTAAGAAAGAAGGCAGCAACAGTATTCATGGTATGATTTGTTTTAATTTTTTTAAAACTTCATATTGAAACATGTAAAGCTGCTATAGAAATTGTCAAGTTAGTTAATTAATGGTGAGTTCTGAAGTTTGAAGACATTAGGGAGATATAAGTAGTTTATATTGAAATTGTGTGAGGGTTTGATTTTTGACTTTGTTGGGTTGCTTTTTGGTGTGGATTAGTATTATTTATGAGGTGTTTTTCTAAAATGGAGATTTTATTAGACAAATATTCTACCTTCAACTTTTGCATTTGCAAAGTAAAATTTAAATGCAATTGATGAATGGGGAATAGCGAGCAAAATGAGAACCACCAACAGATGCAAATAGGTTATTGGATTGACACAATATATCTTTTTCTGATTTTGAATTACATTATTTAGATCTAGGGAAATTATCCAAGAAAATTTAGGATAATTTGAATAAGTTGTTTCAAGCAAAAACAGTGAATGCAATGTTTTCCCTATAGCTTCAGCTATTTAGATTCAAGATAACACTGCAGTATGTAAATAATATTCCCATGGCCACTGCACTGTAATATTCCCATGGCCACATCTACTGGTCATGTAACTTTGTTTGATGGACGATTTTTGGGACAAGATGAGGTGGGGTGTGCATTCTATTCAAGGGTTATGTACATTCATAGCAAAAGACTTGATTTTCCCAGGTAGTCATCCTGCTGTAACTGCCTAAATAGACCATAGATGGGCTACTAGAGAGCAGCCAGATCCATCTTGACAAAAGAAGTTTCATGTCCCATAATATTCCCATGGTGGATGGGAAAAGGCTATTCAAGTCTAACCATAAATGTTAAACTAACTACTGGCTAGGGCTGATACATTTATATGAAGGACCAAAATGATCTTTTGGTATTGATACAAATAGCTATCTGTGTTTAGCTTCTGAGTATAACAAAGCAAAGGCATTATACCTTCCAGTTATAGACCGATTGTATTCCTATGTGACAAATTCTACCCGACGTCTTTGTGAGATTTTCTTATTCATTCTTAGAATTAATCCCTTTTGCTTCTTATTTGTCTTTTTTAGCTGAAGACAATTGAATATGAGAGTTAGACATGATAGTCCATATTTTCATGATTCCCTGATCCAGGCTGTTCAAGATCTTCCTCAAAACAGATCTGAATGCTGATTCAAAATTTGTGATCCACATTGTTATCGAGCCTTCATTCAGACAGTAAATGTGCACATTAAAAAAGTGACAACATGATAGCTCTCTGTCTAGTATGTGAGAAGAAAACTCAGAAAACAGAACAGCACAAGATAAAACATATGCAATCGGAAACACCAAATTTATGTGGTTTAGACTTTTGCTGAGAGACATTACTACAGAGCAACATCAAGAGTGATTCCTCTTTGTTTAGGAACACAACATGCCCTCCCCTTTGGAAAGCTCGTCCGCAAATCTTAGAGCCAAATTGAAACTCTCCGTTGCATCTCCTTCCTCTTCATTGACCTTAACTTGGAAATGAAGTTATGAGGCAAGTTGAATAGGTATAAATCTGGATTTGTTGGATTGGATGGATTTGCCTTATTCAGTAGAAAGTTCAAAGTTTTTTTTTTAAAATTTCTAATTTCCAATTTTTTTTGACATTCTGAACAAGTCAATTATTTCAAACTTGAAAACTACAAGTAGAAGACTTGACAAGACTTTGTTTGATGATTTGAATGAACCCTTTCACTGTTATTTGGTCCGCATTCTCAAAGATATCATATGGGTCCATGCATGCCTCATTAAAATTTCTGTTCACATATATTTCAATGAGTTATTCAAGTAATTGTCAAGGTGAATTGAAGTTTTAAAAAGGTTTTATGTTGAACACTCTTTTTGATTGCTTTCTCATGACCATGTGCAGTCATCTTTGCCTAAACATTTTGTTCCTAGATGTATATTTCTTATTAGAAGATTTACCATTGAGAAAACAAAATTTTCCAATAGAAGTTGTTATGATAAATTGATGTGGTGTATTAAACAAAGGAGATGAAAACTCCTTATATAGATTTACAAGACGATGTTTCTAAAAGAAACAATCATGAACTAAAGATGGAAATAGAAATGACCTAATAAACTAAAGACTAACTAAGATGACCATTAAAGAAATATTACAATATTCTAATTCCCTCCCTTAATGGTCATTGTCTAGCTGTTGTCTTTTGGTCACAAATTCTTCATAACATTCTGCTGTTGCTGAGACCCTCCCTGGATCTGCAAAATGTTAATGACCAAGAAGCCAAAATCCATCCAGAAAAAAATAAAGAAGGCTGCCCCCTTCTTCATAATGCTCTGCAACAAGAGACGAGAACCTGCCATTGACTTTGCCACTGAGATGAGTCCGCTACTAACCCTCTCAGAATCTACAAAACTTTTGACCAAAAATCATCACAAATAGTCCAACTTGATGTTGGATAATAGAACTGTCCTTCCCTAGAAACTAAGATACACACTGAGAACATTTGTCATGATTTTGAGGAAAAATCGACAAATCCTCCAAATTTTGTAGATGAGTAGGATGCCCCCAAAAAAACTGCAAAATACCATGATTTGAAGATTACAAAGCATCCTTTTTCGGATAAAACAGTAAAAACCCTGAAATAACATCCCACGTGAACTTCACGTATTACAGAAACCAAAAACGATTTTTGAGGCGGAAAATCCACCGAAACCAAACATGATTTTTGAGGTGAAAAATCAATCAAAACCAAATACAGAATCCAAGACACAAATCAGAGAATACCCCCCAGATAATTTTTGAGGATAAAGTTATTAAAAACCCTTTAGATAATTTTTGAGGAAAAATTATTAAAACCCTCTAGATAATTTTTGAGGAAAAATTATTAAAACCCTTTAGAGAAGCCTTCATGCAGCAAAACACGACAATTTGCATGGTAAAACAACACATGCAAGAACATGCAACTCACAAATAGCACATGCAAGTACATGCGACTCTCGAAAATCAGAGACTTATGCTCAAACTAGGAAATTGTGCAATCAAAACCCTCAACCAGACTTGCGATTTTCAGCAAAAATCTTCGAAGACTAACCACAAAATTTTCATAAAATACATCCAACAATTTAAAAAAAAATAAAAAATCAAAAAACAAATTTTTGGAAAAAAATCCAGATCAAAAAAGGCTCGAATTTTTCTTAAAAAATTCGCCAAATTTTATGAAATCCTATCGACCTGCATTGATACCATGTTATGGTAAATCGATGTGTTGTATTAAATAGAGGAGATGAGAGCTCCTTATATAGATTTACAAAGACGATGTTTCTAAAAGAAACAATCGTGAACAAAAGACGGAAATAGAAACTACCTAATAAGCTAAAGACTAAGATGACCATTAAAGAAATATTACAAGATTCTAATAGTTGTGAGATCTTTATACTTCTTGACCATACTCATAATAAAAGAGAGGAAAATTATCAAAACAGACTGAAAACAATTTTCTTCATCAATTATAGAAGATTCATAAAATATAAGCCAAGATAAATTACCCTCATACAAATGAAAGGAATCCTCATACCATTCTGTGTGTATATCCTCTAGATTTATCCACTCATCTATTTCCCTTTCATTTATTGATGCCACATCTAAATTGTGAATTTATCAAGGGCTCTATCAAATGCGTTGGATATTCTTTTTCATAATTTTTTCTTACCCGAAGATTTGGGGCTGATATTTGGTGTCTACTTGCAAACCCTTTACCTCCCTCTATACTTTATCTAAAGTCATGAAAAGTAATTCGTTTAAAAATAAATATTGAATCTAGTATCCAAAAAAAATTCAATTACATATAGTAACTGAAAAGCTAGTTATGAAAAGATTTATAAGAATTACATTTCAAATGAAACTTTGACAAATTAGTAAAATAGCAAAAATGCAAATGCTAAACACTAAGATTTAAGATTTCCATTTTAATTTTAAATACTTGAATACTAAATAAAATTTTAATTTGACAAATGAAATTGTCGAATTGGAGATTTCTATCATATCGAAAATGTTATCAAGATGATTGCAATGAGTAGCATGATATTAGAACAAGTACAAAATGTCAAAATGTAGTGAAGAGAAGTCTTTAATCATCCTCTAAGGCAAACTTCTCATCACTGGAATTACTAGATTCCTCATCGTCAAGCTCCACCAAACTAACACCATCCAGCCTTGCATTTGAAGTTGTAGCATCTTCATCAATTTGTTATGGCTCCCCTAGCTCTACATCTCATTGTGCCACTGGACTCTCTTTTTCAACACTTGTCTTGTGGTCAATGAGACACAAAGCGCTATGTACAACCACAAGATTCTTTGCTCTCCTAGAGGTAAGTCTGTTCATGTTAAGAGAGTGGATGGATCTATAAGTAGACTAGTTCCTCTCAGCAGCTAAACAACTAGAAACTTGAGATAACAAACGAATGGCTAGAGTGGTAGTCTTTGATTTTTGTCCATGACAGTTTCACCACAAAGATAACAAATGAATGGCTAGAGTGGTATTCTTTGATTTTTGTCCATGACAGTTCCATCACAAAATTGGGTCCTCCTATGCCATAGTTCCTATATCCATCTTAGCTGCATCAGAATAACCCCTAAGAGTGGCAAATTATGTTCTCTCAGTGTAAATCATACAAGCAGTATTAGGATCATACATCTTATCAATGCATTTGAAGAACCTTGCCTTCATCTCATCATCCTGAATCAGTGTAACTCTACTTGGCCTAGCCATGTACTACTTAGGATTCAACGCGCAAGCAACCATATGCAAGAGAGTGTTGAGCTTGTCTCATTTGTGTTGAATGTGCTCATTTTAGAATGCTAATGTGGGGTCTCTCGCACAACAAACCTCATCTAGTCTAGCATAAAATTGATGCACTCATACACCTCTCCAAGGGGTAGGTGCATCCCTATCCCCATATTTGATGACCTAGAAAACTGGAGCAATGATAGAGACTATGTATTTTGTGTCACTTCAAAATACATCACTCTTCACTATATCCTTCACCCTTCTCCCATGCTCTTTCTTGGTGATGCAGGAGCATCTTGGGTTTCATGGTAATCTTGTATCTCGGTAGCTTGTTAGATGTGCTCGGTAACTGCTTTGGAGTTCTCGGTGGAGTGTTCCTGTTTGTTCACCGACGAGCTCGGTTATCGCTTGGTGTGCTGTCTCTGCTCGGTGGTGCCTTTCACGGAGTGGCTTTGCTGTGTTTTGTTCTACTCGGTGGTGTTCTTCACCGAGTGGGTTTGGTGTTCTGTATTGCTCAATGGCCTAGTTCACTGACGGGTTTGCTTTTGGATCTTTTGTCTGGGCCGACTTGTGTATTTAATTTTGGTCATGATCTTAATGTTGGGATTGCTCATTGGGAGGCGTGCGGACCTAAATCTTGGTCGTTGCTTTCTCCAATGCTGGATCTAGAAGATTCTAAAGACCGTTTTGTTCGGTATAAATATATAGATTTGTTCTAGGTTTTAGGAGGTAGAAAGAAACAAGGAGAAGGATAGGAAGCTGGAGATCGTGGATCTCGCATGCATGAGGATTGTTCTGTTTTGTAATTGATTCCTATTTGTATTGGCCGCAACCGGGAAGGCCTCATAGTCTGACATGTATCAAGTTTGAATGAATTAATATATGATCTGCGTTCCTTCTCTCCTTTTCTGTGTTATTCCTTCCGTGTTGTGATTCTGCAAGGTGGTCTGGTAATTGGGTGAGCCTTTGGCCCCACTTATCTAACCCTCCTTGTGTCAGGTGGTATCAGAGCAGACTGTTGCCCCACTTTTCATCTTGTACCCATGCTGTCAAAGTGGAAGATTTTGATCTCATAGTCCGGTCTGGTCATGTCTCAATCTAGGTCTAAGTCTTTCATAGGATAGGCCATTCTTGCCGGGTTTCCCTGTCATTGCCTTTCCTTCTCTAAGCCGGGTGGGTTTTTTTTGGAAGTCTTGTCATAATGGGTAGGTTATAGATCCCAACCTGGCAAGGATTATATGTTCCTATTGATTCTCTTTCTTAGATGAAAGGATGATTGTGAATCATGATCTCCAGGCATCAAAGGAAAGACTTTTCCTATGATTGATGTCGTAACAGAGTTGGCATTGAATTATTCAAAATTCTACTTCATATGACAGTGTGATGAAATGAGTTCTTTTAGAACTCGGGCTATGCATTTTTCAATGTGACAGAGCTGAGTTAGGCATTTTTAACAGTCAACTATAGTTGATGATTCTCGCCATTTGAAGGTACGGGATGATTCATCAAGTCACGATGATCCAAACAGTGAGTGTGCGATTTGATGTTGAAAATAAAGCCCTGTGGTAGGCGTGGTCGCATGACTGAGAGAACTGCCTTGCGATCATGCGACAAGGCATGAAGCGTAGCCGGTTAGGTGGGAAAGAGGCACTTAAGTTGAGAATTTAAGCACATGCAGATTAATGGGCCCTGTTTCTCAGCGGGACCTGAGTTATGACATCGTATCGACGGTTTAAATCAACCAGGGTTTCAATCCAACGATGGTTAGAATTTCGCAATAGAAAGATGCTCGAAAAATAACAAACGCGAAATAGCAACAAGGTGCCACCTGTCCCAGCGGGCCTGTCTTTGGTAACGAAAGACAACGTAAGTCACCAAGTGAAGGTTAAATAAGATATGCTCCGCTGGACCCACGGGCACCAATCATAGAGCGGTCGCATGATCGCATGAATTAAAATATTGCTATGCGATCATGCGACAATGGAAACTCGGGCCGGTGAATGCGCTCTGTTGGGACCCACTTACGCCAACAACGTAGATGCGACGATGAAAGCCCGAGCGGTGTGAAAAGTCAATGAAAAGACAATGTAAGTCAAGTAACTGTGCCATGCTGGATCCACGTGAGCCAATCATAGGGCAGTCGCATGATCGCATGAATTAAATAATACCATGCGATCATGCGACAACGTAAGTCATCAAAGATGCTTGGCGGGATGAAGACACGTAGCTTGGTGGGTCTGGAAAGAGTTTGTTTGTGATACTACATCAACGGGTGCCGCTTTGTTGCTATGGTGTGGAAGATCCTTTGCGGTGAAGCGGGATCTCGCCACGTGTCCAGCACACAAATGAAAAGCAATTAAAAGATTATTATTTCAAAAGTATTCGGCATGTGCTTTAACGTAAGCGCTTAAAGTTGACGGGTGGAGAATGGTTAATCCGCTACTTCACTGTTACGGAAATCATACTTGGAGGGTGCAATTCCCACAATGAGGACTCGATAAGTGGTGTTATTGTCTCATATTATGAAGAATGTTGAACACGATTAAATCATAAAATGTAGGAATCAATGATTTTGATCTTATGAAAGGAATGAGTTTTTGGTTATTTTTAAAGGATAACTGCTGCAATAAAACAGTGGATATATGCTTTTGAATATCAAATGAAGTCGTGGTTAGAGGTAATGCCAGACGTTCCTTATGCATCTAAGAAGGACGAAGATTGATCACGGCAAAGGAAGATGATGAAGTCTTTTCATTTCACATTCTCGAAGGCAAGTTAGATGAAGAGACAAAGTCTTTTTGGCTCTTTTGTTTGTAGTTTCAAAAGTGCTAGTCTCCAGTCTTTCCAGATTCTGGAATTTGAAACATCTCACATTCTCATGAGAGATCGTACATTGTAATCTCTATATATATTGTTGAAAGAGTAAATAAAAAGGTCGGCAAAATTCTGGTGTGAAGCTGATTGCAGAGACAATCAAGTCTAGTACCATCTATTTTTTGTCCAATTGTATTTGATGTTATTTCATTGTGTTGAATTGGAAATGATGAATGAACAGAGATTTGTTTTATTGTTTTCAGTTTAGCCAATCAGTAGAATAATTAGAGAGTTATAACTGGTTGTGAAATTGCATTAGTATACTTCATCTGCATTTCATAATTTGCATTTCATAAATCATTTGCATAATTATACTTGCATACTTTGCATCTGCATATTGTTATGTTGTGAGATTCATAAGATTGTGGAAATCATCAATATAACATCTCTGCATTTAAACCCTACCTGAGATTTCACTTGCCTGGGTGAAACTCGGTTTCCTCTGCTGTTCTCTGGTTAAGAACATACCTTGCAGTAGAAATTAGGAGCAAACATAATTCATTGAATATTTTTCACATAGGGAGCTGTACCTCAATTCAGAGGGAAACTAGATATTCTTAGAAATAGTTTCCCAACTGTTAAGTAAAGTTGTTCTTTGATATAAATTGGGCAAATAAAAGGAGTGTAAGAAGAAGAACAATCTGTTTACCAACACAGACAATACCGAGTGATTAACCTAAGAAGTAGACAAAAGAAGTTGAGTAGATTTTGGAACGAAGAGTTGGCAAAAGCACAAGAGGAAAGGATTACATGGAATACTTGGTAAAGTGGAAGAACATACCAATTGAAGACTCTACATGGATTTCTCAATTTGAGTTGGATTCAGCTCAGGTTGTACCTCAAATCATTTTTTCAACCCTGGGTGTCTGATGCAGGAGCATCTTGGGTTTCATGGCAATCCTGTATCTTGGTAGCTTGTTAGATGTGCTCGGTAACTGCTTTGGAGTTCTTGGTGGAGTGTTCCTGTTTGTTCACTGACGAGCTCAATTACCGCTTGGTGTGCTGTCTCTGCTCGGTGGTGCCTTTCACTGAGTGGTTTTGTTGTGTTCTATTCTACTTGGTGATGTTCTCCACTGAGTATGTTCGGTGTTCTGTGTTGCTCAGTGGCCTAGTTCATCGACGGGTTTGCGTTTGGATCTTTTGTCTGGGACGACTTGTGTATTTAATTTTGGTCACGATCTTAATGTTGGGATCACTCATTGGGAGGCGTGTGGACCTAAATCTGGATAGTTGCTTTCTCCAATGTTGGATCTAGAAGATTCTAAAGACCATTTTGTTTAGTATAAATATATAGATCTATTCTAGGTTTTAGGAGGGAGAAAGAAACAAGGAGAAGGATAGGAAGTTGGAGATAGTGGATCTTGCATGTATGAGGATTGTTCTGTTTTGTAATTGATTCCTAATTTGTATTGGCCGCAACCAGGAAGGCCTCACAACCCAACATGTATCAAGTTTGAATGAATTAATATATGATCTGCGTTCCTTCTCTCCTTTTCTGTGTTGTGATTCTGCAAGGTGGTCTGGTAATTGGGTGAGCCTTTGGCCCCACTTATCTAACCCTCCTTGCGTCACTTGGCCTCGACCCATCAATTCCAATCTGTATTCATAACTGAGTTGTAGTGCCTTTTGCAACTCAATCATTCTCTCTAAGAGAATGAAATAGGATGCATATCTGGTCTCAACTGGTTTCAAGAACTCCTTCGTGAAGCTCCTGAAGAGTGCATGTGAAGTGTGGAGGCTGTAGATAAACATTTGCACATCTATCACATTGTTGACCACTTCTCTAATCCATTCAATCTTCCCCATGTCCATGAGTGCATTGTTTATGGCATGCACACATTATGGAGTCCACCAAATATGTCTGTAGGCTGCCTCAATTAGCTTCCTTGTAGTGTTGCACATGTGCTGCATCTGTCACTACTTGGACTACATTTTGTGGCCCTACCTCCTCAATTGCCTCCCCAAGGACCTCAAATTGAAAATCAACATCTTTGTAATGCCTTGTACATTTTAAATGCCTTGAGAAAGTATGGGCCCTGTATACATGTAATCGTGATGTTGATGAGTGGACGATTGCTAATGTTCGTCCATCCATCCATAACTATGCTGCATCCAGACTCCATCGGACACTCATTCATCTTCTCCATCAAAACATTGATCTTGGAATAGTTCTTATCCAAGATCGTGGTCCTCAATTTGTGCTCACTTGGTTGCACATATGATGGTCCTCCTCTTGTCACCATTGATATCATCTCCTTATAATGAGATTGAGCTACATGAAATGGGATGCCATTGGTAAAGAACTTGCCATTGGCATCATCTATGTCATCCTTCAATTGCACATTGAATAATTCAGCTATGGGGTTAGTTTGCAACTTGCATTTCCCCTTACCCTCCCGTGATTGGGCCGCAACACTATGAGTTGACGAAGGTCTTGACATCGATCCTATTCTCTAATGCAACGTATGACTAGAAGCATGTGGTTGGCTTTGCTGAACCTGTATATTACGAAACAAAGTAGTAGGCATTGCAACTGCACTGTCATCAGGAACACACCCCAAAGCTTGTTGATCTCAATTCTATATTTGACATTTGCAGATTGATCTGAAAAATTATGCAAATCCACACCTTTTTCTGGAATAAAGAAGTGCGTATTAACTCTAGTAATGCTACCAAACCATTCTACACCACACGTTGCATCTTCATTTCCTTGTGCCACCATCTATCCTCGATGTGCCTGGTATTCTTGTTGCAAACTGTTTGAGAAGAGACTTGGGAACAAAAGGACCCTTAGCAAACTCTGCTAGTATTTCAGAGGGGAAATCTATAGTATTTGGTGCACTTGCCATGGAACTAGTCTGGACTTCAGAATCGGCCCCATCTTCACCCCCCTCAGCCTCAGGTTCATATTCTGATTCACTTCCCACTGTGAGAATGAATTTCTATCTCATCCTCATTCATATCATGAGAACTCATTGTGATGCAACATTTCACAAAATAAATTCAATAACCACCTAGTTCAGCCTAGTTTCTAAGTTTAACGAATTTTAAATTTGAAAACAAAATTTAAAATTTGATTTTGAATCTTGAGAGCAAAATGAAGAAAATGAAACAAACAAAAAACCTACCTTGTGCTTGAAAAATCTCTTCAAGTTTGTGTAGATTCCTCTTCCTCTTCTTGTTCTTGCTCCTTGTCACTCTTCTTTCATTTGCACTCACTCAACCTATCTCCTTTCACTCCTTCAATCACTCTTTCCTCTCCGCTGTTGAAAAAACAAAAAAACAAATTGTGAGTAAAAGTGAGGGTTTGAGGGGGTTTAGTAGGCTTGGAGGTCATGGATGGGGCCCACCTCAAATTAGGGTTCGACCCTAGCCCCAAGAAAGCAATTAAGAAAAAGAAATATAAAAAAAATTGCCTTTTTGGATGCCTGGGGACTAGAGACTCCCAGAAGTCCCCGAGATGTCCTGGTGGTGGCGGTGGGATGCCTCCTCCCTGTCTCTATATCTCGGGGATGTCCCCATCTTTGAAACTCAAGTATCCGGGGGGGGGGGGGGAATTGCGTCCCCGGGTTAGAGGGGTGATTAATGAAATGAATATCATATCATTAGATGGACCATTGGTCAATGAATTATCATTGTAAATTCAACACTTTTTGTTACTTCTGAAACTTGCAGCTTTTTAAAATTTGTTCAATTTATTTGTAATTTATTCCAATATTCAGGTTTTTAATTGCTGTCCCTATCCTCATAACCTGACTCTGCTTTGCCAGAACATAGAGAACCACTAATGTTATCTTTTTATGGCTTGGTGATGGGGATGGAGTTTATGGGAGTCTCAAATTAGCGATGACTGATGACACAAGATGATAGATAACAAGGGTTGTTCATTCATTCCAAACCGATTGTGTATTGGTTGTGGATTATGTAAGATGCATGTGTGGGTATTTTACACATGTGGCTTATTTCAATTGTGGGTACAGATACTAGTAGGAGGATCTTTAGCAAATTCAGAAAAATAGAGACATATTACTGTGATAAATCTTCATATGAAAGCAAGCAAATTCATGATCAACCATGTGTTCTGCTTGACATTTATTGGCCATAAGTTCTTGAAGTTTCTTCATGACGACACAAGCAGAAATCAGCATGAAAAAATCAATTTGGGTTGCTTCTAGATTATTATAGCACTTCATTTATATTATAAAATATGCAAGGATACAATAACCCTACTGTATCAAAAAATTCCTCTACACCTCATTTTGCACATTATTCCTCCCTTTTTTTAAAATTGCAGACTGACATAGCTGATATGAGGGGCGAAAGTTTGTAATATTTTCTCATGGGTATTATTGTTTACAGACAATATTTGGGACCTGGCTGAAGTAAGACACAGAATGGTTGAAAATGGTAGCTACCTGGATAGGATCATTTTTAGATGTTAGAAGGAAAATATGTTCTGACTTAATGTGTACTTTTCTCATATATTTTTCAATTATTTTCTCAATTCATCTTTATGGTTTTGTGGCAGGTTGACCTTTGTGGCCATGCGACTTTAGCATCTGCACATTTCCTCTTCTCCTCAAGTCTTGTGAATTGCAATTTGGTGCTCTTCCATACAAGGTCCGGAGAATTAACTGCTCTGAAAATTGAAGGGTTTAATAGAGAAGGCAAATCATTTGGAAGCGAGACACAGAGATTTGCTATAGAACTGAATTTTCCACAGGTTTCAGTGTTTGATTGTGATTCTTCAGACATTCCATTGCTGTCCAATAGCCTCAAGGGACTTGAAGTGAAGTGTGTTAAGAAGACAACAACCAATGATTTGTTTGTAAGCATCTTTTCTTTCTATACCACTTTCTTTTGACCCAAAGAATTAGTTACACGTGCTCATAATGTGCATAAAAAATGATGTTGAAACAGCCCACTCTTTTGTCTTGTTCTAGATGTTTCAACTTTCAATAGTTTAAGCAAGGAAATTGAGAAATTCAGTCTCTGAGTATTTACATCATTTTTAGTCCATCATAACATTGCCTTACCGAACTAGTTGTTTTTGACGATAACATTCATATCACTTGTCCTCTGTAGCTGGAATATATAATTGACTAATTCTTTGGGGAGTAAAAGACCTGTTAGGGCTAATAACAACCCCTGTTCCACTTTAAAAGACTTATTGCATTTGATGAGTTTGCCTTTTATCATAAACAGTCTTATTCTCCAAACTTTCTTCTTCTAAAGGTTTATCTGATAATACAATAAGGTACTACCTGATCAATTAATTTCTTAATTTTTGTGCCTTTTATAACAATAGTCTAATCGGGTTGCAGGGTTTCTTTTTAGCTTAAACAGCAATAGCAGCATGTTGTATGCTGATAGAATATATCTAAGAAGCTAACATGAAAATGCTAGTTTACTTTTACATGAGGTGGTACTTAGATAGCTCATATGCCACTTCATTTATCCTTGCTAATATCATGTATGATCCACAATATCCCAAAGGTATATTGATCCATTTTCCATTTGAAAGAGAGCTATTTGGTTTTACTCTTACATATACTTTATCTCCTAGAAAAGATCTACGTCTCCCTCTTTGTTCTTTGGTGTTGTACATTCACACGTGCTCAATGATTGGTTCTTCCATTTTGTGTAGTGGCAGCTAGACTTCCTTGTGCGGGGTGTACAAATTTTAGCTTGCACATCGTCCACTTCTGAAAATTGAGTATGGAGTTGCTCAAGAGTGTTACATTTCTTTTGGTTTTCCTAGTGTGAAATCTTGTATGGATTCTACTGAGTTTTAAGGGATGTATTTGGTATCCTTGTATTCTATTTTTGAGAAGGGGATGAGTATGTGTACACTATACCCACTAATTCCTCAAGAGATGTATATGGACTCACTATGTGTGAGGCGGATTGTGCTGTGAGGGACATATGTGGTATTCTTGTACTCCAATGTTGGAGAGTAATTTTGTTGGGATGCCTTTGGACTCTGCAAAAACATCTTTGTGTTGCAATAGCCAGTTGTCAAGTTGCGATTATTGAGCCATGAACTCAATGAGCTGCATTGCAGGAAAACTCTTCTTTGCAGTGTTTAACACCAAATCTTGGCATACCATGAGTAGTACAAACTTCTAATCATAATATACAAGATTTTATTACTACTCTAGGGTTTCATTAACCCTATTAGTATGATGTAGAATCTTGTATGTGTGTAAATCCAAAAGGAGGTACGTGGTATGTTCTCCTTTTCCGGGTGTCTCCTTAAGTGATGTGTGGCGATTCCCTATACATGAGAGTGAATTGTTTATAAAGAATATTTATGTCCAATGACTATTGGGTGTTGAGGAACATGATGAAATCTATTGGAAAGCATATTGTAGGATATAGACTTGTGTGAAAATTTGTTTGATACCGATGCTAATCAAGGCAGGACACCCACTACGAGATTTGAGCCTCATTTGAACAGAGGTGAGATAGATTGAGAAATCCCATATGCTTAGCCCTTAGAAAACTATGAAGCTTCTTGTGTATGCATAAGGCATACCATTGCAACTTGAAGTCTTGTACTTTGAACTATTGTAGGTGTGGATTTTCCTTCTATGTGCTATTTCGATACTAGTATATACACTACAATGTAAAACACATAAGTTGTTTTCAAGAGTGCAAGTAATGCTAAAAGTAGTGCTTGATTGTGGAGGTTAGTCTTCTTCAATTGTCAAGGTCCATCCACCCACAATGTAGTCTCATAGAATGGCCTTTTCTTGTGGAGGGATGTTATAGGACCTACTAATGGAGTTGTAATGGCCACTTGAATGTGGAAGTATTTATCAATGATTAGGGTGACAGTCCCAACCTGTGCTGAGAGGGGAGGGGTGAATCAGCACCTCTAAAATTTTTCTCTGTAAATCTGGTGAAGTAAACTTATAACCGTAAGCCAACAAGATTCAAGCATATAATAGCAACAAGCAAACAATCACACAGAGACACCAGATTTATCACGTGGAAACCCGATTAGAGTGAAAACCACGATGTGAGGAGACCTCACAAATTCTGTACTCTTTTGGAGTACGCCCCTGTTAGAAGCCTTCCCGGTTAAAGGATTACAACGCACTGTTAGATGCAACCCGGCTAAGAGATTTGTTACAATAAGGCCGGTTAGTGCCTACCTGGTCAGAGGACTTAAAACACCTTGAAAGATGTCACCTAGTTATGGGATTTGATACAAGGGACCTGTTAAAGTCCACCCAAATACTGGGATTTAACTATTGTAATTGCTAGAAAACAATAGAAAGATTGACCTTTTACAAATGGCTTTGCATAGCCTGATAAGATCTCTGTTTGTGCTCAACTGAGAAGCATCACTGGTCACCGTAGGTGTGTTCTCCTCTATTGTTGTGCTTCTCTGCACACTCTTCTTTCTCTCTTCTTCTCTTCTCAATTTTCCCTAGCTTCTTTTAAGCTTTCAGGTTCACTCTTTTCTTCGGCAAAATGAAGGCAACTCATATTCTCAATAGGCGGAAGAATATATAGAGTCCTTGCCCTAATTGCGCCTCTCATGCATGACCTAACTTTAGATCCCTTTCAGATACATCAATCAGTAGAGTAATAGTTCACTGAGGAAACATCCGATGCATGCCCTTTGCTTTATCTGCTTTATGAAGAAAACAACAGATGCGCGTCAAACACCTTTCTTTCATAAGAGATAACTCTTCGTTTTAAAGCCACAGATTCCGGCTTTAAAACCTCCAAACGTGCCTCAAACCGATCACCATGTTAACTCAAAGTCTTCTGGATTTAGTGCAAGAAATCCCGGTCAAAGAGTTGGTTGAAATAGATAGTTGACTATGACTTCCTCGGTTCATACCAGAGTCATTACTAGATCGGTTGAGATCCTCATGTTGTGAACAGGTAAGAATCTTTGACTTGTCAATGTCCCTTCCTTTGCTTACCGGTCGCACATTCCTCGGTTGTGTTGTTGACACTGGTTTGTAATAATAATTTCTCTGTGCTTGTCTACACCAGTTGTATCCTGGTCCTCGGTCGATAGTTGAATCCTTCTTTCCTTGACTATAAACATTATCTAGTTGCTGATGCTTAGTGTAGTGACCGGTTGCTCTTGATTACAATATTTTCTTTCTTGTATGTTGACACCGGTTGCCAAACCAGCCTCTTTTCATACAGATCTCCTTGGATCTTTAGATTTTAGAGAGATGACAAATCTCTATCCTCTTTTGCCAATCAATGACAATACTTGTACCGGTAGCAAGCTTACCGGTTACTCTTTCTTAATGCACATAGGGAATGTAGTCTCAGAGGATTGTTTTCTCTCCTTGCTAGGATGTCTAAAAATCAACAAATGGACTTGTAGTGGCTGCTTCTTTGAAAAATACAAGGATGAAGTCCAAACATTGTTGTGAAACACACGGCTCTTGTGCTTGTACTAGCTATGTATGGTTGTGGTGTGAGATGTGTACCTTTCGTAGATTTGTTGACATGTGAAGTGCAATTGAGATGTGCACTTTTCTTGTTGATGTGTGGAATGTGATTGAGACGTGCATTGTTCTCTAGGCTTTTGAGATTCCTAATTACTTTCTTTGGGACTATTAGAAAGCTGCTAATTTGCTTGTCTACCATATTCTAATGCCCTATGCTATCGCTCAAGACATTAAGGAAAAAGAATAGGTGAATCAAAATTTCCTATTGCAGTTGCAACACCAATTGTATAGGTGCACTCTAAGGTTTGCCTTGATACAATATGACAACTAACATAGTGATCACAACCAATGCACACATGATTGCACCAACGAAGGAATAAATAGGCCGTGATACAAGTTCACCATGATGACTTTGTGAGGGGGTTAGAGTTCACCAACTTTGATTGGATGTAGAACCACACTAGCCTCACTTAAATGTGAAAAAGAGGAAGCATATGGTGCATTGACACATCTTACAACTCTTAAACAATAGAACCAAACACCCATAGGGATGTAGGAACAACAACCGAGACCTTGGTTTACTCATACCAAAGGTAGAATGTAAAGAAGGTCAACATTTCATAGAGTATTCAAAGTATGATGCAAAGTTAAGTACAAGGCAAGCAAGGAAGATCCCTAGGAGCAACCTCTTTCAATATTATTTCGCAAAAAACTATTGGAAGTACTCATTTCCAAGGGTTGTCCCTTTTCTCAATTAGGGTCGCTTGAGAGATCCTAATTGGTAAAATAGGCGACCTAAGATAGTGAACCAATTGAAATGTGGTCCTAAGGGTCTTTGAAGCTTAGAAATGGCTCATTGAGCTGCTTGAAGGCTCCTTACCACACCACTAATTTTGAGTTGCCCCATGTAGTAGGTCTCAATCATGTAAAACATGAAATTGAGGGCAAAAAATCCAAGACAAGAAAGGACTAGGCTTGAACAAGATTTAAGCTTCCTAGACACTAAACAAGGCATAACTACCTTGATAAAAATGTTGTCCTAAATTGGGTTTCACCAATGAATTGACATGTTTAGAAACCACACACACCTATAGTCATTTTAACCCTTTAAGCACTAATTTACAAGAAGTGAACCTTCTTATCAACAAACAATGAAAGAATGTTCATTCCATCCAAAATATATAGGTGAGCATAGTTTTCATTTCATAATTGAAAACTGCTTAAACTGACATCCTTGGATAGCCCACTATAATCATAAAATACTTTTCAATTATGAAAGCAAAATAGAACTGAGCATCATAGTTTTAGGACTAAGTAAAACATGCTCTCATCCACACAAGATGATGTGCAAAATCAATCAAATCAAAGCTATATAATCATTACAATAAAAGGCTATCATCCCAAATATGGATGTACCATAATCAGAGAGTTCAATAATGTACAAAGACTTGCTTAATACAGATGTTGCAATATCCCATATTACAATGTTTGAAAGCAAACTAGAGCTGAGCATCATAGTGTTAGGACTAAGTACAACATGCTATCACCCACACAAGATGATGTGCAAAATCAATCAATCAAACCTGTAGAATCATTACAATAAAAGGCTCTCTTCCAATATATGGATGGACCATAATCAGAGAGTTCAATAATGTTCAAAGACTTGCTTAATACAAATGTTGCAATATCCTATATTACAATGTTTGGAAGAAATTAACAAAGAAGAGGTACAAGTATCATGTTTTCACGAGAGTCCAACACACCCTCCGAATCAACATCCTCTGAATTGTGTGGCTCCCAATGGTGATTCAACGCCACCCAACCATGTGGAACCTTAGGCCCACCGCTTTATACTAGGATACAATTATTGGGTACCAAACACAATAAGCACAACAAGGATATATTGCAACACACATGCCAATCAAGTGCATATAATGAGTGCCAAACAAACATACATACATGAGGGTTTCACAACACCATCAATGCATAAATGGAGAATTAACATCACTAATTAAATGCAAATTCCGATGCAATAATAGGAAGAGGGTCCTAGATGGAAACCAAGGAGTGTCAATACTTTGACATGATGACCATGTGTAGGATGTGGAGTATTATTCTTATCTACAATAAGGGTTGTCAATGACGTCTTCCAAGCTCAATTTGTTGTGAAATGTCCTATACTTCCAATTCCACGAGCCCTCGTAAGGCATTTGGTGCATGGTGTAGGTTAGTCTTGATTATGTGTATAAACTGTATGATCCCCATTCATTTTACTGTTTAAGTTGTTTAAACCCTCACTTGGCTCGGTCTGCAAGTTCCTTTTAAACCTTGACAAGCAATGGGAGGCTGCTATTGCTCTACTCTATACCTCAATCCTAAGTGCCTGACACACCAAAAATACAATTTGGTCTTGGTACATAAATCAATGTAGATAATCATGACACTAGGTCCCAATGATCTTGTGATGAGCACAGCTGGCTCTCAATAACAATCTGACTTTTATAATTAAATTGCAATTGTTTTGTATGTGTTTTCAATACATATAAGAATTTTCATAAACTTTTCAATCACCATATGACAATAATAATCAACAAACTCAATTTCCAATGCACTTTGATTGCATTATTGAATCAGAATTAAATCAATTTGTTATTTAATAACAATAACAATGATAACAAATAACTCAAGGCACCTTAATTGCAAAGAACGTGACTGCTGTAGGAGAGATTCGGCCTTCAGAATTCCTAACGCAGCCCCTTCAATTAATACGCAGCTTCTGTGGGAGCTAACACAGCCTCTCCTGTATAATTCATAGCCAATCTGGAAGATATAACAGCCTTCCAGTATCAATATGAAACTCTAAAGAAAATCATTCCACCATAATAATGTCTCTGTAACAGCAGCAATTAAATAATTTTTCTCAAATTTGGTATACAACAGCACCAAATTTGCATCCACAAAATCAGAATTGAATGTCTAGTATCCAGTAGCAAAATTCACCACCAACAAATGATGATTCAAATTGCAGTAGAGAGGAATCAGTCCTCAAACCCTAGTCAAACTTCTCCACTTCCAAAACTTCATAAAAAATGCACAAGTCAAGAATGAGGTTCGAATTCTCATAAGATTGTATATATAATATTTTTCCATACCTTCTCAATGACACTTTTCACTTAAAAGCCACTTGCTTTATGGTTGCACATTTGAAATATAATAAACTATTATATTTCCCTTCACTTTAATGCTGAAAATGACTTTTTCATTAAAATAATGCTATTTTGACACATAGGGTCCTTGTTTTATGAGCTAAAGATTTAAAATTTCTCAATCCGGTTCCAACGAACTATAACACTAAGATGCCCAAAATAGATTTCCAATAAAAATGGCAACCTTAGCCAATTTAATTAAATAATAATCATAATTCACCCATCTTGCGAAAACAACTGAGGAAGCATCAAAATCAAAATCTGACAGCACAAGAGTGATCCTGATGATGAAAGATGATGAAAGAACCTGGAATGACTTTCTAAAAATAGATGCTCCCTCCAAGAATCTTGGAGCCCAAGCCAGAAGCAGAAAATAAAAATTGAGAGCATCATTTAATTCCTCTAATTCATCTGAGCTCATCGGAACCAACTGTTGACTTACTATAAATGGTAAGTCCCTCAAAACAGGCCAAAACCCACATCAGGGTCCTCTAATCACTAGAATAAGCCTGGAAGGACTCAATGATAGGCTAAATCCACTAACTCCAATGCTCGCTCAAAATGGGGACATTACAGATTTGTGCAAGCTAGGAGTTTTATGTAGGACAAACCAAAAGTAACCAAGAGATTTGTTTACTTAAATAATCTAAGAAATAATTTTGAACATGCAATGGGAATGGAAGAACAAATGTGCAAGTCAGTCTAAAAACTTAGATAGGCAAAAACTCATTAGATCCAACTACATAATTCCTTAAAGAAACTTAAATTTATGCAAAATATATTTACAAAGTTTATCAAATAAATTTGTAAAATGTTGGGGAAATGATTTCTATTAGATTTGAATTAAAAAACAGTACAATATCTCATTATCATGCAAATACAACAACTATTGTTAAACTTTGTGCCCAACTTCTTCCACAACATTCACTAAAAATGTTTGAGCTTTCTCTCTTTATTTCAGGTAATGCACTGTGGCAAACTGTGGAACTTGGCATCACCTTGTTGAAGAACAAATTTTTGCCACCTTTTACATATCACTCTTTTTGTCTTCAAGGAATGAGATACACCATCTTTGAAATTCTGCCAGCAACCACAAAAGTTTAGTCATTACCTCTTTGTTTCTGTATCAATCCAAGAAAAAAGTCCATGGACAAGTTCTTGCAAGGTTTGTTTAGCATGGGAGGACCTTTGTACAACCTAGTGTTTTGTGCCACTCCCTTAGCAATTCGGCATGTTTTGCATCTCTCTACAAACTAACACACATTAACACAAATTAGGCTAGTGATACTTTTCTCTGATGTGGCTAGCTTCTTATCAATTCCAAAGTGGCCTATTTGAAGTAATCTGCGAATGAGCCATTTCCTCTACCCCATGCCTCTATTGCATGCCTTATGCATTTGTAAAATTTGAATTTGCCACATCCAAATCCTTCGTTCCTTCCTTACCCATTGATTCAATAATCATCGTGGACAACAAAGCATACCTCCTACTTGTTGATGTGAGTTTTGTTCCACTACAACATACAAAATCGAATACTTGATATTCCAAGATGAAACACCAAATCTCCAACTCTCTCTTGAATAAGGTCATCTCTTATGCTAAACTTGCAAAGTAAGATCACGATGAAATGACTTCATGGTTCCTTCTATTGTGGATACTCGCTCAGTGAAATGATGTGATTTGCTGGTAATCACTTAGGGGACTTACGCTATTCATTCAATGGATACCAACTCTTTGCACTTCTAAAGATTTGGCTTCACAATGTGCAATGATGTGATGGCCCCCATCCCGATATGGAATTTAAATATTGAGGCAATCTAAGAATTACAAGGATGTCGATGACATGTATGATTACAATGGTGTGAGATGTAAGCCACCGAAGATTACATAGCCAATATACTATGCCTTAACCATATATAGTGATGGGTTATCAACTACGTATTCGCATACAATGGAACATTCTCATCGTAAGTAACCAGAGGTACGATATCAGCAAAGGCTTCCCCACTCCACAGAGTAAATAGCGGGAATTGTAATAGTTATAGTAGTCAATCGAATGGATATGCTTTCATAGTCTTCCATATCAATGAAATATTTGTGCCAACAATGGGAATGTAATACGATACGCAGTGGCATCGAAATCCTATTTTAGAAGTTACATACATATTAAGAACCATTACTACCAATTGGTATGATTAATAAAGAGGTCAACGGTCAATGGGATTATGATTAATAACTATTACAAATTAAATTATACAAGTAACTAGATTGTGGAAGGTTTCGATTTAGAGTTGTGATTAGTTAAGGAAATAAGGCATCGATGAATAGCCACAAGGCATGGTTGTTAAGAGGTGACTTATCACTCTATCTCATACGATATAAGAAGTCCTCCAATCTATCTTCAAACAGGGGGGGATATAAGGGTACTCTTCAAAAGGAAAGAGGTAATAAAAATATAATATCACTGGCAAGCAGCAATGAAGTAATACTGGTCACAGAATATTAGTTCTGAATCTTCTTAGCATAATAAACTAGTATATGGTCACATATATATATAATAAATATATATAAATTATATATCAGAGGTATATAATTGAATTAAATAATTGAAAGATCAAACAACCTGTAATAGATGTCTAAAAGATCTAATATATCTGAACTATAAGCAGTATCTAATACATATAATTATATATATATGTTAATCATATTGAAATCAGAATCGTCTATAACATATCTGTAAATGATCTAATATTTACATCTATAATATATATATTCATTAGCAATTCTAGAGTTACAATTACATGTGTGTATGTGTGTGTTTAGATCTGTTACTACTGCAGTAACAAGAAGGGAAGGGCTGAGGCAACCAAAGAGGGGCAGTCTAAATCCAATCGGATAACTCCAAAGAGAGGGTAGGGACCAGCTTCCTCTTTAACCTTGAGAGCTGGAGCTCGAGACAGGTTAAAAGCTGAGTTTGTAAACTTTGAGGGAGCCTATAAATGGTCTCTAAGTGCTTTGGTGATTGCCTCCAATGTCTTCTCCCATCTTTATAATTGAAGCAATAATAAGATCTGTTCTATAATATGGATTGGAAACAATCAATTTCTTAGTTCATTACTTATTCCTTATTTTTATTATTGTTAAATTAGCAGGGGACATTACAAATGAAAATATAGTTTGATTCTCCAACTCTTCTCTTCAACTTAAACTTAAACTTGCTAATTTTGACTACTTCTAGTCCTAACTATGAATGCAAGGAATCATAGATGGACTTGGACTCTACTAGATGTAGCTTGATCAGCGACTCCACCCATCTAGTGCAAGCTTCTAAGGAACACTCAAATGGTTTTCAAATCAATATCCCCTCTCCAATCCCATCAAATGGATGCAAACTAAAGATTGAATATCAATTGAAGTTAAGTGCTTTCAATCATCGGCTTACCACACAAGGTGCACTTACAATCAGCAAGAGGCTAGTGGCTCAGATTTGTTCGAGTCAAGCAAGAAAACATCCACAATTACTCTCATCCAACTAACTACTTCAACATGAAATAAAATCCTAATCTAAGTGACAGATGCAAAGAACCATGCAATACTCTAAAATGATCATACATATCCACCATGAAGACCAACAATGAATAGAGAACAATTTTGGTAGTACTTAGGCAACAATTCTCCAACATAACTCCCTACTCTACTCTAAAACTAACTAGTTACAAATGAGGAGGCCTTGGCCTTTTATAGTAGTTCCTAGGACAACGAGTGGCCAAGATTAATTTGAAATCAAGGGCCAAGATTAATCCACATAAGCCCTAATTAGGGTTTCCATAATCATGGATACAAATATTAAATGCCCACCTAATTACAATTAGGCTCCACCATGTGGGCCAATTAGTAAATTACATTGCTTTCATGGGCCAATAAGAAAATTCAAATCCATAACAACCAGATAAGGTGCAATGACATGTGGACCTATGAGAAGAGAGCACTTGTAGAAGAAGCCACCTCATCACCTTGGGAATTGTGTCCCTTATCCTTATCCTCTTTCACATTCAATGAATCTGAACATCATCTTATCAAATCACCACCATGTGACACTTGACATGTTTTTATTGATGGAGGATATGGCTGCCACCTCAGCAAACTTATCCTTTAAACTTGATAAATACCCTTTAACTCATTGATGAGAAATCATTTGCTGCTCCTTCATTTGACGGCTTATCGTTCCAATTGCTTCATCTTCTTGAAATTTCTTCATTCTTTTTACCTTGGAGTTTCTTCTTGTCTTAGTCTCTTAAGTTGTTCCAAGGAATGAGTTTCAGCCCAACCTTCCTTCATTACTAAATCTTCGTTGGTGTAGATGGAAGGTTACATACCACCAATGCCTTGGTTTTCTAAGCTGCCTCCTTGGATGCCTGATCTTTTCTTTCATGTCTTGATGTCTTGGAGATCTTTCCATCCTTGATCACGAACCGAATCTCATCCATGGCTTCGTATCATCTTCTTTTCGACAACTTGGGACCACTTGTGATCTTTTTGGCTTTGACGCCCTTTGATCTCAGTCTTGTACCTGCTGCCCAGATCCATCTTGGGAACATCTTTCTTGCACTTGGATTGTCCAGCTCTTGGCCACCTCCCGTCTTGGCTTGAAGCCCCATCTTTGGAATGCTTTCAGCTCCTCCTCCCATGCTAGCTCTGCAACAAAAGACATAATCAGTACTGCATTCCACTCTTCATCAAATCTGATATCAAAATCAGAGGTTAGTACAAGTCAAGCCATTAAAATCAGAATCTCTGTCATTTATATCAGACTTGAAAAATGAACTAATTGAGACTTTTTGCATCCTCCAAAGAATGATAAAATTAATGATAACAAGTGGAATCAGCCTTTTCTCTTAATATTTGAAACCCCTAACATGATTGGAATGATTTGATATCAGCCCTTTAAGTCTGATTTGAGACAAAATCATGTTGAATTTAGACTGTTATCAGACCGGCAACAAACTTAAATTCGCTGTTTGAAGCCTCTCATTGATCAAAATCAGAGTTTTGGAGCCTTAAAATGGAGTTTTGTGTTGAAGGCTGCTTGTAGATGATTGTTGAATGTCTGAGACGTGTTTATATGCTGGCCCTCTATTGCAGATGTGCATAAAAAACGTGGATCAGACCCTTGCTGTAGGTGTTAATCATGCAAATCTCCTTTAATTACCACCTGAAATTCAAAATTTAGCTCCTAACTTGCCTTTGTTTGCAATGAAAATGTTTTCAAATAGTTGAACAATTCAATTTATATAGAAAAGGCCTGCAAATTCGCCATTAAATGGCAGTTACATTGAGCATTTAATTCCCAGCCATGCCATTTAATTCGATCCCTCTCATCAATTACAAATGGTCATTAAATAGAAAGCCTCTATGGTTAAATTTGAGGCAAAATTTGAATTGCCAAAGGTCTTGCAACGGAGTTTGTGCCATTTAAATGATTGCTAAAACAACTTGTCTCGAACTTTGAACCAAGATTGCCTGGCCTTTAATTCACTTTCATTTTACAAACAAACCGTGCATCAAATTTAGTGCCCAGATCTGCACTTTACAACTTCCAATATCATTAAAACAAACTTGAATTTAGTGCTAAAATAGCATTTAATTGTTTTCTTGCATCTTCCACTTGAGTTTTGCGCCAAGTTTATCAAGTATGGGCCCCAAAAAGACCACACGTTACCTATATTTTGTGTCCCAATTTGAATCAAATTCAAGTTAAGGCCATGTAGGCCCACACGTTTCCTATGTTTGGGGGCTGATTGCATTGAAATTGTGCTCAGATCCGCACGTTACATAGCCGGGGCCTATTTGGTTTCCATTAATCCACACGTCACAGCTTTTAAAGGGCTCAAAATGATGTGGTTTTAGCCTTGCCCAATTTCCACTGCAAGCCATCACATATAAAGTGGGATTGGGTGCCATTTTAATCCACTTTTCCTTTGTTTTGCAGGTCTGATTCGAATTCTGGGCATAACCGCTGTCTTGGAGGGTATAGAGCTTTGAATTTTGCGACAAAATCTCCAAGTTTCAAGGTGCCAAATGCAAATGACACCCAGCCCATTCAAATTTGGACCCTCATTGGATTTAGGCAATGAGGTTGAGGGCTTAATTAAGGCTCAGCTTGGCTTAAATTTAGGACTGCTGTTAAAACTTAGGCCTGACGTCACACATATAGGGGCTGCATGCTAGCATTTTGCAACTAATTTCAAGGCCTCACTTCCATGTCAAAGTTTAAGGCTCATCCTTTGAGATTCGAGTTGCAATTCCAAGGCTTAAGATGAGACACAAATTTCATAGGTAGCAAAAGGAGGCTCAGCCCCAAGATGAGACACAAAATTAGAGGCAAGGAAAGAAGGCTCAGCTCTACGATGAGACGAAAATCACATGGGTAGAAAATCATGTCTCAGCTCAAGATGGGGCAAAATTTACATGGGTAGCAAATCATGTCTCATCTCAAGATGGGATGAAATTTACATGAGTAGCAAATCATGTCTCAGCTCCAAGAAGAGACACAAATTACATGGGTAGAGAATCAAGTCTCAGCTCCAAGATGAGACACAAATTACATGGGTAGAAAATCATGTCCCAGCTCAAAGATGAAGCAAAATTTTCATGGGTAGGAAAACAAGTCTCATCTCCAAAAATTTTATACTTAGCCAAATTTTAGCCCTTCCTAGCCCAACTTCTATTTTTACTCCCATCTCCTAGACTTAGTGAAATTTAACCAAATCACTCCCACTTCAATACTTAGGCAATTTCTCAACTCTCAAGCTCAAACACAGCCCGACTTTAATGCCAAATCTTTGCAAATTTTCAGACTTTGACCCAAACAAAACCTCTTGCACCCAGATTGTTGCCAAATTTCTTCCAACACCTAAGCCTACCAGCAAAAAGAGGGATTCCCCATTTGCAATGGGGCGATGGTGTGAAAACCTCACAACACTACTTAAGATATTTGCAACTTGATTTGTCTTGCTAAAATACTACGCTTAAATACAAAGGAAGAACATTGCAGTACTCTACACATCTCATATGTATTTAGTTCAGCTTGGCTTGGCTGTTTATATACAACAAAGTCTCCATTTAAAGAATGATTTCTGCAGGAAATAGATAGTGCTCCCACTTTCACAAAGCTTGAACAATGGCATGTTGCTCTTGCTCATACATTGAGTACCTCTTTGCATCATTCAATTCCTTATTGAAGAACGCAATTGGTTTTCCTTCCCAACTAAGAGCTGCACCTATTGTGGTTCCACTAGCGTCACAATCAATTTGAAATATGTTGCTAAACTCTGAGAGTGTTAACACAATCTCCTTAGTTACCTTCTTCTTCAAGAGCATAAAACCCTTGGCTGTAATAACAATTCAATCAAACCCTCCTTTTCATATTCAATGAATTAGTGGTGCACAAATAATACCAAAGTTTCTTATGAATTTCTTATATAAGCTTACCAATAAATGAAAATCTTTGGATTTTGTTGCACTTTGTGGTACTAGTCAGTCAACTATTGCTCTCACTTTCTCTAGGTTCATCCTTCCCTTCATTTGTCTTGAGATATGAGTAAGTCCTAATCTCAAAAACTCTCTTTGCATAAAACTACATTTCTTTAGGTTTATATACAACTTTTTCAATTGCAGGAGAACTTACTACAAGTGTGCAAAATGTTTTGCCTTTGCCTTGCTAAATACCAAAATATGATCTAAATACACAATCACAAACTTATGGAGAAAAAACATATCAACTTTTCTAACTCATTAGCCTCATGAATGTTCTTGGGACATTGGGCATTACCATCTAATTGTGCGTACTATTGTTTGCAGGATAAATTCTTTGCTTTGAGTACTACATGGTAAGCCTCTTCTATGGAACATATATATTAGAAAAACATTTTTAATTTTGAATTGAAATATACAACCCATTGACATACTTGGAGACCTTAGTGTCACCCTCTTTATGATCAACTGAAATGTTGAGTCCATAGAACTTTGTATACTCTTTAATAAATGTTCCTCTTTGCACAATTCTTTGGAGCTTCTTGAACAAATCCACTGTATTGTTTTACAAAATGAACTTTCCCTTGAGCTTCTTGATCACATGGTCCGAATTTGTAATCATCCTCTTAGCCTTCTTAACATGTTCAGTTTCCACGATGTCGCACCACCGTGAATCTTGTACCTTCACCTTTAGGTTTGTGTATCTGACTTTCTGGTGCTTGGAGACCTTAGTGTCATTTACCCAATATATTTAGATACAAGAACCTAGATACTTAAGTTTCAAGCAACACAGTTACAGTTCTGTTTCATGCATATTTTAGATAATTTTTAATGATTAATACAATTGCAGTTGTCTCAGGCAATATGTGTATGCTAGTTGCATGCTTATTCAATGTTTTCATAGCAAGAAGATTAATTATTGTGGTGGTTGATGTTATCTGTTTTTGAAGATTGAACTTGCTTCAGGAGAACAAGTTGAAAGCCTACAGCCTCAATTTGATGAAATTCATAAATGCAGTGGCAGAGGGGTCATTGTAACAGGACTTGCTTCTCAGCAATCTGGATTTGACTTTTACTCACGATTTTTCTGTCCAAAATGTGGCATTAATGAGGTAGGGAAACTTTGTTTCAAGGTGAAATGGATTGTTGTTCTTAAACAAATGTTTGTTTATTTGAAAATTTGTTATTTGTATGGATTAAAAAATCTTCTGGAAAGAAAATTTATGTTGAACTTTGATTCGTATTGCGAGTTTTATAATAATTGCTTATTTGATGAACAATTGAAAAAGCAAATAATGATGGATACAACAATTATCATTGGTTCCTTAGCATAGATTTTGAATTAAAAATGCTTCTTCGTTAATAAGATTATGAAATGCTGCGAAAAAGGAAAACAATCCCCAACAGTGAATTAAAGTTTTACATAAATTTCCTGTGAGCTTCAAGAGATCTTGATTTTGCTTTAATCCTTAGTATAGGGTGAATTTACTCTCATAACAATCTCTTATATTTATGTGATAAATAGCTCACTCGTCAGCTTTTAACTTTGAGAATTTATTCAATTGATTCCTTTTCTATTCTCTTGGAATCTTATCTGTGTATAACATTGTTTCACCACCTTTCAGGACCCTGTTTGTGGAAGCGCCCACTGTGCATTGGGACCTTATTGGGCCACAAAGCTTGGGAAAACCCACTTAGTTGCTCACCAGGTAAATTGTACGTTTCATGATAGGTTTAGATAGGAGTTGAACACATGGAGGATGCTTTCAGCTGGTTATAAATTATAACCATATACATATAATTATATACCAATCACTCTATTTTCTGTTTGATTTATTTTTATTTTTATGCATTATTGGCGATACATGAGAGTGTATTTATGTTGCCTTTTTATTGGATGCTTCAAATATCTCGTAGTTTGGGTGGTTGTCTGATTTTACCCAATCCTTCTGTGAATCAGGCATCAAAGAGAGGTGGGACTTTGGTCCTTCAAGTGGTAGAGGATGAAAAACGTATACTTTTACAGGGTGAAGCTGTTAAAGTCATGTCAGGCATTCTTACGGCTTAGCTCAAGGAAATATGAGAGTGCAAAGATGATAAATATCATTATAATATGGCTAACTGTTGGGGCATAATTATTTTCGTAAAGTTATCAACATACACTGATTGCTGGGGAATTACCTGTCACTTCACAAATTATTTAAGATGTTTATTAAAAGCTTTTTTTTTTCTATTTCAAAACTTCTACTATTAACAGTTGTGATATACTTGCTGTAAACATTCCCATTCCAAGTTGGGTGGTTGAAAGTCTATTTCACTTCCAAAACATTAATTAAAGTTGACTGGCAGGACGGTAGAGAACACAGACATACTAGCATGCTACCACAAGGGCTTGAACATTCAAGTAATTTTAAGCCTTGGTTGTCACTAGCAGAGAATGATGACTTAGTCCAGCTACAATTTCTGTCCTTTCTTTTGGCTTTAGCTTAAGAGCAATGACCAACCAAAAAGACATGACCATAAATGTACTGACATAGTGACCAAAAATTTAGTTTGTAACCGTGTCAAGAACATCTTGGCATGATTACACCTACTAAAAACATGATCATCCAATTCCTCTCTATCACTTCAACAGAAATACTGTTATACCAACCTAATGAAGTCTATATTTTACAGAAAAAAATTGGTAAACCATTAACAATCTCAAGACTCAATATTGCACGAAGCACTTGATTTCCATTTCATTGAAGAACATTGTTATCTCCATGCTGTTGGATTAATCACCCGCCAGTGCTTGCTCAATTGTGGGGATATAAGAGGTTTGTTTTACTTAATCATGTCTATTGTTATGTAGTTATCCAAATCCTTCTTGTTGCTCCACTTCCAGTTCTGTTTCAAGGGTCCAATTGAAGATAGCTTTCATTGATTAGTTTGAAGAGCTTGTAATGGGTTTGTTTTACTACCCTCATAGCATTTGTGATTGATTTAGATTGCATGAAATGCATCTTTGATGCAGCGTTTAATCCAAAGATTCCTCAACAAATAACCATTTCCTGCCAATGTTTGCTACTTAACAAAGGTAATTCTGGACGAGAATATGCTTTTCTACATTCGGAAAATGAATGTGTAACTGAAAAGGGCTGGTAGGTTAGAAGTAGAATACCCTGGCATGCACATGGGAGACTTTAATTTCAAGTCCTAGCTTTTCCATGCAAATGACATGGTATTAAACCTATAAAGCTAGGATTCCCAAGCACCAAAGTGTGTGGAGTGGGAAGCAGGATTTGGGTGGGGAAGTGGGGGTAGGGTGTGGGCGGTGTAGTGGTTTGTTTGCTTACAGGAGTAGGGGAGTACTGGAAGATAGTGTGCCATATTATAAACTTAATAGGATACGGTAATTGCAAAAGGCTAGTAGCTGAGTTGTAGAGCATCCCACAATTGATGTGATGGGTTCTAGGATGGTGTCCTAGCTAGACCATGCAAATTAACAAGAGGTGAAGCTGTCCATGTAAGGATTGAAACATCTGTATAAGCCTTAATCTGAGATCCCAAGCATCACACTCTCATAGAGGCAATAAGGATGGCCGTTTACCCCTTGCCAAGGAGCTAATGTTTGCTATTGTACCTATAGTTAAAAGAAAAATACCTTGCATTACTATGTATATTGCAATGACAAAAGCATCCCTCAACTTACTAAATATATTTGAAGATTTGAAGTATAATCTCCATTCACTACTCTTACCAATTCACTTTCTTGCAAGAATTACCCCATAAGCTCTTATTTCAGTAGTTCCTATATCCCCTTTATCTGTTGCAAGAGTGCAAATTATACCTCCATATACTTCAGGAATATGTCATTTCTTCTTCCTTACATCAAAGAAAGCTTATAGCAACTTCTCCAGCATTTTTGTAAGCCACCTAGGAGTGAAAAAGCCAAGGAACAGTAGTTCCTGGGTAGAAGAATTTCATCACAATCACACTTAACTAGCTAGAGGGAGATTAACGCCACTCTGTACTTATAACTTTAGGCATTATCAATTGATATGGATAGTATTAGATATATGAAATGCAAAATGGATACCCAAGTAAATGAATTCTACCTAGTTCTATAAGTTTTCATATTTAGTTTAGCTAGAAAGGAAGATCATGTTGACCACTAAGAAAGGCCTTCATTTATTCCCCAACACTACTACAACAATCTCTTTGAAGGCATCCAAACATAGTGCCTTAATGGATTCCTAGCTGATAAATTGCTTCAAACTCCTTGATGTGGGTCAAGGCATGAAGTGTTGCTAGGAGAAATGATACAACTTTCAATATACGACATGAAGATGGATGGAAAGCTTGTTTTAACCAAAAAAGAAATTCAATGAAATGCTAAAAGTATGAACACAAAAATGCAGGGGTAGTTTATGGATCCACTTGTTGGTAATTGATTTTGAACTCTATTAGCCCGATTGATAAAGACCAATGCCATCGACAGTTGGAGAGATCACCACTTCATTGCATTCGAGAGGGGCAGCTCCCTCGTATGACATAATTTGGTTTTTAGGGGTACGCTTTTGACCAGAAAGCAGGAAAGGCAAAGCCAACATTTGTGCATAGCCATGACACAAATGCGATCATATATTTTGACTAGAAAGAAGGAACGGCAAAACTAAAATTCTTGTTTTAACCAAAAAAGAAATTCAATGAAATGCTAAAAGTATGAACACAAAAATGCATGGGTAGTTTATACATCCACTTGTTGGTAATTGATTTTGAACTCTATTAGCCTGATTGATAAAGACCAATGCCATCAACAGTTGGAGAGATCACCACTTCATTGCATTTGAGAGGGGCAGCTCCCTCATATGACATAATTTGGTTTTTAGGGGTATGCTTTTGACCAGAAAGCAGGAAAGGCAAAGCCAACATTTGTGCATAGCCATGACACAAATGCGATCATATATTTTGACTAGAAAGAAGGAAAGGCAAAACTAAAATTTGTGCACGGTCATTACACAAATGCGATTAGAAACTTAGAATAAGGGAGCAATGACAAACGACATTCTCTGCATAAATGACCATGCTGGAAAAATTCTACTGCTGTCCTACCTCTTTCCAGAATTGAAATCTTCCTCTTTACTTAGTCCAACATATATTTACATCCCAATTGTAGCTGCATCTTGGAGTTGTAACTGCCTCTTTTTCCCTTCAAAAGAATTAAAATGTTTATAAAAATGAAAATCTTTTTGATATCTTGTGCACTTAACTTTTAATTCAGGAAAATGAATTAAAGTATTATATAAAAATGAAAATCTTTTTGATATCTTGTGCACTTAACTTTTAATTCAGGAAAATGAATTAAAGTATTATAATCAATTTTTTTTTTTTTTTTTTTAAATTTTCCAAAAAATGCTCCAACTTAAAATTGACTGGTAAGACAGGGATCTCCCTATACCGCAATGACAATTGCACATCCTCGAATGAGGGAAGTCTGGGGTTCAAATCCTAGCCTTCGTTGGGAGTCGTCGTTGATGGTTATCATTGTTGTTCGATGGGTGCTGGCCCTGCAGGAGTCTCTGCCAGCTCAATCGGTCAATGGCGTTGCCAACTTTGCTCACCCCCTGTGTCTGCCGTTAACTTCGTCCGCTTGATCTCATCCTGTGGCATGGTGGTCCCCTCTGCTGATAATGACAGTGTCTGTCGCTCCAAGGTTCTCCATGTTCATTTGCCAGCTGTTGCTGACATACTAAGGATAGAGCAAACATTGAGGATGGCTCAACACGGGTGTTGGAAGGCAATATTTATGGTGACGGTACCCATTGTCATGATACTCAATTGATGGTTTGTCCCTCTGTTCATTGGCCAAGGAACTAACGACCGATGCTCTCTAGCTGTATAAGTGTTACATTGAGGATGCCTTGGCTCTCGATACAGAGATGAAGTCCTCCCTTGTAACCTCACTGGTTCATAGCTCCAATAAAAAAAATGCTAACCTAAATTTTTTTTGACTAGTAAGACATTGTCAAGGTATTTTGTATGGTTTGCAAATAATGATCATTCTTCTATTCACCAACATTTTTAATCCTACATTTGAGTTTTAATCACATCTCCTCATTTGATCCCCATATGTATCTTGCCATGTTTAAGAACTTCTAATTCTGTATCTCGAATGAACCGTATAAGCCTTATGTTTTTGGGACATTGGTTGTATGCCCACCTTGCATAGATCATCTTGCGTTTATCCAATGCCATTTTAGTCATTTTTGGGCATCCAATGCCATTTTAGTCATTTTTGGGCCATAGATAGCTTGCATTTATTCACAAGATTTCACGTGCCTTGTCCATGCTATTGGTTGTTGCCCTTGATTTTTCCTTACTCTCGATTCTAATCAAAGGTCAGTGAAAGTTCAAGTTGAAGTTGAACCTTGTCAAGTTCAAGTTCAAGTTCATAGGCCATTTTGAGTTATGTAGCATCAATGTTTGTCAGTTTCTCTGGTCTCTATGTCGGTCTTTTGAAGTCGAACCTGAACTTTGAACTTTATCCGGTTCAAGTTCAAGTTCAAAGTACAATGTCCAACACATGGAATATTCTGCAGGTTTGTTCTTTCGCCCCACGGAAAGTTGCCTTTTTAAGAAACACAAGGATCAAATCAATAATGGGAAACTGCCGTACAAAGTGATCAAATTTGACGGGACAGTTCGTGCATGTTAATTGTAGATGTGACAGTTGGCGGTGCGATTAAAAGGGGAAATATTAATGCAAAAGTATGGTAATCAGAGCATGATTTGGGAAACCGAGAAACTTGTGCTGATTTAACTTGAAAATAAATGAGTGACTTAATATGTCGCATGAATCATTTCTTCATAAATATATTTATTATGACTGTCATACGAGAATTCATTCAGGATTTCATTGGTCATATTAATAAATGAAGAATTGTTAAGCATTTTGTTTGTCTTTGCTTGAGGAGAAAGGAGGAGCGATGAAATTGGTGGTAAGAAGATTACAAAAAATTTGGTATGTAGAAAACCGGTGAGTCTTCTTCTTCCTTGCAGCTTTTAGTTTGTTGAAGCAGGTCGTTACTATATTGTGAATCTTTTCTCTTATTTGCCGGTTAAGATGCCTTTGTTTCTTCCTAAGCTCCCAAAAGATGAAATTAGAACCCGTTTGTTAATCTCCATACCAGGCATTTGTGATATGTCCTTAGTCAATGTGAATTTGAATGAGTTATGTAGTAGGGTCAACAACGCCTCTGAAGGTTCTTTTTCCAAGAAACTAGCAAGAAGCAGGTTAATGGAGGCCGTTGCTTTTCCCCCAGCTTTAGTTTGTCCCGAGCTGGTATTAGAATGCGCCAATAGGTATGATGCTAAGAACAGATGTGTTAAGGATTCTTCAGGAGAAGTTTTGGTTAAAATCAGTCGGGAAACACTAATGGCAGCTTTGCAGATCCCAGATAAAAAACCTTATGAGCCTTGGACCTATGCAGAGGCGGCTCGCGTGTATGAAGAGGACAAGAAGAGGTATAGCTCCTCAATAGCTCAAGCATGGTTAGCGAAACTAGAGAAGGGAGGATCAAGACTGCCTAAACCCCTAACAATTGAGCATTTCCGTAAGGAAATCGCTGATATTGTGTTCCTTTTAAACAGGGTGAAGGGAAATCCACATGCATTCCACTGGGAGGATTGGATGTACTGTTTTATCCAGAAAATTCTAGAAGGGAGAAATTTATCGATTGGGCTGACCTAATTGCAGAAAGACTTCACCGAGAGCTACTGAATGTGACCAACTTGACTCCTTTTTATATGTCCTCCTACCTTGTCTATGTTCTGGCCTGTTGTAGGAATTGGGAGGGGCTCCCTCACGAGTTGTGGACAAATGATATGAAAATTTATGACTATTTCACGTGTCTGCAGAGTGAAAGGTTTCTTAATGAATTCAAAACAGTTAATGATATGTTTTCAGCCAAGTTAGTCTTTGAATTGCATGGAAGAGATAACAGTAGACTCTCTGAGGAAGCGAAACAGGTGATAAATGTATATGGGTGTCATTTTATCCAGTTCCCCAGATTTACATACCTTAGAGTTGGAGCATTTGATGAAGAGACTTTACGACTGCCCATATTTTGTTTAGATAATGTGGTTTTAATGGAGATTTGTAGGCAACTGGTCATTGTCGAGCGAAAATCTGGTAGCTCTAAAAAGTCTTCAGGTGTTTTGTTTCCTATTGAGCTAGGTTATTAAAGGTGTAAAATTTTTCAAGATGCTTTAGCAATGGAAGGAGAGTTGTTTGTTCTAAATTTAAAACCCTACACTCCTAGAATCAATTTTGATTATAAGGGTTTTGCTAAGTCAAACCTCAACGTCCTTGCCACATTTATGCATATTCCCGAATTGGAAGATTTCTAGGCTAATTGTTCAGATGAGATGGAAGTCAGGAAAAAACTATGGTCTAGATTGAGCCTAAGGCAGATTATCACTTTCAGGCTGGATTTAAATACATATGGAGTTGAAGAGGATGGGGAAGTTGATGTGCTTGATTCATAGTTCTTGGAGAAAGTTGAGGCTCTTCCCATCCTAGAGTTGGTTTGGACAAAACCGGAAGAAGATGACCTGCAAGTGAGAATGGCTAGCATGATTAAGAGAACAGAAGCATGGTTGTTTGAGAAACAGGCCTCTAAAATTCCTTCACAGTCTACTAAAAAGCAAGCGAAAATAAGGAAAAGAAGTTCATCAAGAAAGACTTCTGTTTTAACTAACATAAATGTTGATTAATCTTTTGCATGTAACATTGAACCTGAAGTTGAACCAACTTCCCTCAAGTTCAAGTTCAAGTTCAATTTCAAGCCGAACCTGTTGCCCGGGTCACCCGATCAAGCTCCAAGATAAAGAACAAAGTTAAGCGGCCAGAAGTGACTCCCAATGTCATTGTAGATTTGGATCCTTCCGAGGCTGAACTACAAGAAAACTCAGTCACAGATTTCAGTGTGCCTGATATGTCGAATAGCCAGCAGTTGCAGGATGTTATTGAAAATCCTCCAAAGGATTCTCTGGCTCTCCTAAGTAGCTATGATACTCAGAAGAAACCTACTACAACCCCACAATGGCTGGAGAATTTTGTTGCCAAAAAGAGAAGTATGGTTCCTCTGTCCTTGCCCATTGAGGATGTTGTGAGTAGGTGTCTAGGAAAGACTCCGAAGGCCAAGAAAACAAAGACCTAATCCATAATTGATTTTGATGAAAACAGTGGCCACTGGATGGCAAAAATCGCGAAACTAGTGAGCGATAAAGATGATGGAGGAGTTTCCACCCAAGATTTTCAAGTATCGAAAGTTGACTTAGGAAGAGATAGTAGAGCCGCTGACATGAAGTTCTTTAAGGTCTCGAATAAGAAAATTGCTAACAGTCTGGAAGGACGCTAAGGACAAACAGAAGATGAAAGAGGCTATGAAAAGCATGGCTCAGTACATTTACGCCATTCAGCATCTGGAACCTTTCCCGTTGAGCGAAATGCTGGCTTCCATCGACATTAAATTCCCAGATAACCAAAAGTTTCTGGATCAAGTACAGAGGAACAAGGTTATTGCTAGAACATTTGAAGAATGGGTCGAGCATGTAAAATCTGAAGCTGCCAAACAACTAACCCGCCTAAATCAATATCACATTGAGGCAAGTAACCTAATGAAGAAAGTTGAGGCAAATATTGAGGAATGGGAGACAGAAAGGGCTACCTAGACAAAGGAACTCTAGTGGATGGAAGAGATACAAGAGTATGGTCTGGAGAAATTCCTTGCAGAAAAGCCAGTCCCAGAGTTAGATGATAAGACTATGTATGTTTTAAAGGAATGCATCGATTGGAGGAATCAGGCCATAGCACAAGGAATTTCCGAAGTGAAAGACCTCCTAAAGGGATTGGGAATAATCAAAGATATTATTTCAAGTGACATGAACTAGGTAGATAAGCAGTGTCTTGAGGCCAAAGAGGAATCAAATAAATCGAGTGATTAGGTGATGAAAAGTGTTAAAGCCTGGTTTGATGAGCTTAAAGAGATGAAAGCGCCAACTGTCCAAGAACTTTCAAAAGTCGCGTGAGTAGAGTCAATGCTCCTACTTCAACAGAACCACCTAGAGATGCACAATGAAAAGGTAGCTCAAGTCAAGAAAGAGAAGGAGGTGTGGAAACAAAGAATTAATTATCTCGATTTGCCACATCAGCAAGTGATATCCGCATTCACAACAACATTTGAAGACTGGAAGGCAGCCCAGCTGGCAGCAGCCTCGACACCTTAGTTTCCTGAAACACCTGACTTTATTTTGGAGGCACTTCACGCCCAGTTCCGCTTTTATTGCTTTATGCTTAAGACAATTATTTAGTTTAGAACAATTACCTTTGGTAAAAGACAGTTTTATCTAGTTAGTTTTGAAAAGCCCTGCGTGGCTATATATTCAAGAATTTAAGACTTATTTCGGGTTGGCTCTCTAAGATTTTGGAAACTATTTTCTAAAAAGTCTATGCTTTAAGCTTTTCTGAGTACTGATATGATTGAATATATGCAATATCTTATGGTGTTATATATATGTTTGAGCTTTTGAAGTGATAAATACTGTTGTTTATCATATATAGTTTATTTTCTTATGGAAGTGAGTTATATTGCATGAAGCTCAACTGTGATATGAGTTGATTTTGTGCTTAGAGTAACATAGAGAATTAGTATAGAAGTTTCAGTTTTAAGCAGTATCAAAATGACTGTTTTTCTTCAAAAAATTGTACATTCTTTTCGTTTTGATGAACTGAATGCTTGCCTTATGTGTTTTCGGGTTAAAAACACACATGATTTGCATTCTTTATTCAATAAGATTGTATTGAAAATCTACTAGCAAGGTAGCTGCACCTTGGAAATTTGCAGAGAGTTTGCTTTAAAAGAAACTCAATTGTTAGTGTTGTATTTTACCTTTTCCTTTCATGGTTAGTAGGAGTTTTGAGATCAATCTAAAGAAAGGAAAAAATTGTTCACTAACAGTTTTTGGCAACTCTGTTGGGGAGTCTAACGAGTAGACCATAGCCTAAATTGTTCAATTTTAATGATCAACTATGGTACTACCTGCTGATGTGATTCCTGGTCAGCAAGAAGTTCTCCCAGTTTTACAACCTAGCCTTAATTTCGCAGATACCCAAGAATACATTATTGCTGATCTTAATGCAACAACTTGGAATCTGAGAACAAGTGGTCAACAGTATCAACAAGTGAGGTTAGTTATTGAAGAGGAAGAAGAAATTAGTGAGTGGTTAAGAGGTTTACCCATAGCTCAAGAAGCTGCTGTAGTGGATAGAGCAGTCCAAAGACCTTAAGAGTAGGTCTTTCTTTATATATCTGTTTCAGTTTTAACTAGTAAGCTAGCCGATAAAAGATATACAAGAGGAGACTGGGCAAATGGCTTGATTGACTCAAATTTTGAAGATCTTGCAAAGCTTGATTTCAAACCCCAAAACCCCTCTAGGGAAAGATGTTACAAAACAACTAGTAGGCCTTCCTCTCCCACCAAATTTACTCCTGCGAGCTCTTTTCAATCTTTGGTGCCACCAGGAACCTTAGTCCCTTCTTTCATAAATTTACAGCCTTTGAATATTATCTTACCTACCATGGCTCAAAATCAACCCTGGGGTGCGGCTGCATGACCTTTAAGTTTAGGAGCAAATTTGGGAAACTTGCCTAAAGGTTGAGATATTTTACCTAAATTTAGTGGTGATGGAAAGAAGGCTCCCAAAGATCATTTGAATGCCTTCAATACAGCATGTGGAGTTTTAGCTGTTGGTACTCAAGATGTAGCTGTAAGGCTTTTTGTTCAGACATTAACAGATGTTGCAGCAGATTAGTTTCATTATTTGCCTCATGCCTCCATCACTGATTGGGATACAATGAAAAGGGCATTTGAGGCTAGATTTAAGTCAGCCGATGATGCTAACACACTCTTGATCCAGTTAAGTCAAATGACGAAAGAGATTCAACTACCTATGAGGGAGTTCGTAGCAAGATTTAACAAGGGAATTCAAAAAATTCCAGCTGCAAGCAGACCCAATGATGAAAACCAAAAGGGGTTTTTCTTGAATGCCAGGCCTCCTAATGTTGCGTTTCCTTTAAAGAGAGCTAGGTTAGCCACCATAGACGCTGCCCAAACTCTTGCTAGTGAATTAGAGGATGATCTTATAACAAGTGGTAAATGGAGAAAAGATGTACAAACACCTAGCTCTCAACCTTCCACCTACTCATCATCAGATCCTGTGATACAAAGACTGATGAATGACCTAATAACAATCAAGCGACAATTGCCTAAAACTGCAAGCCCTTATCAGGACATTCCTCGTAAATATCCCAATCAGGGAATCTCCAATACTGACAAGCAATTTAGTCTACCTCCTACGCAGCAGAGACTTCAAATTGAGCCTCCTCCAAATAAAGGAAACATGTGTATCTTTCATCTTATTGATGAACATGAAGGGGGTACATGCACTGAAAATATACGATATGAACAACTTGAAGTTGAAAAAAAAGCTGCAGTGAAGGTGACTATTGAAGACATATCCTTTGAGATACCTGGCGACTCTGGAAATTTCTATTTTGAATATGAATCAGACTTCGAAAGGGGTGGTGACATATTGGTAACTTTAGGGGATCCCTCTTGCTTAGTTTTGACAAGAAATCAATGGGGAGGAAAAACAAGTGGTTGGTCCAACTCAGCAACCAAGAATCTTGGAAGTCAGACCAATGATAATCTGAAGGTCCCAAAGACAAGTGGTCTAGAGGTACAAATCTTAAAAAGGTCTGAATCTGACTCTTCTTTTAATATAGTTGATTTTTGTAAGACTTCCAAAATACAAATCTTTGCTGCAGATTACTTAAAAATGAACCCTTGGGAGTTGGATAAACTGGTTAGTTATGTCAAAGGTCCCTCTGTTGAACCTAAATATCAATAGACTAATAATGCATGTTTTAAAGGAGAGACTATAAATAAAGAGGACAAAGTTGAACAAAAGCCTGTAGATAAGCCCATTTCTACTATTCCCTCTAGTTTGAAACTAGAACCCTTTTATGTATCCTTATTCATTCACGGTTTCAAACTAAATAATTGTATTATTGACTCAGGGGCATCGAATAATATCATGCCCTCCTCTGTGGCCAAAGCATTAGACCTTCCCATGACTGCCACTTTTGGCCGATGCTATTCCATGGATGCTATACAGGTCCCACTCATAGGTCAAATCAAGGACGCTCAAGTTGCTTTGGCAACCTTCCCTGATAAAAGATTGAAGCTAACCATCCTAGTAGCTGATATTCCAGCTAGTTATGGAATGCTCCTAAGCAGAATCTTTTGCAGAGATTTAGGTGGTGAGATAAATCTGGATTGGTCTCAGGCTATAGTCCCTGTAGGAAATAAGAAGGTTACTCTACTCCCAGAACCCAAGTCCAAGTATATCATTTTTCCCTCGGAGGATCCCAAATCTCAGATTTTGTATCAAGATTCAAAGTTTGCTAATTATGTTATCTTATCTGAGAATGACTCTCCAGGCCTTGTTGCCGCAGATGAAGAGGTTCCTTGGATTCTCGAATTTGATGGCAGTTGCTCTACCACAAGATCAGGGGCAAGGGTAGTCCTTATTTCCCCTTCTTGTCTCAAACTTCCCTTTTCATTCAAGCTTGAGTTTGAGAACACGAACAACACAACATAATATGAAGCCCTGTTGTTAGGTCTAGAAGAAGCAAAGAAAAAGGGAATTAAGATTTTAAAGGCACGTGGTGATGCAGAGTTAATTGTTAACAGGTTAAGAATTTATTCTCAGTAAAGAATGAGAGGCTGAAGCATTACATGAATAGGGTTTGGGATGAACTTGAGTGGTTTGAGGCCTTTTCAATTGAGGCAATTCCCAGAGAATATAACTCAAGGGCTAATGCTCTAGCGGGATCAGGATCCCTGCTGATTCCACATCCGGACTTTGTAGAGGACCGTTATACAATTGAGGTTATACATAGACCTAGTGTACCTGATAATTCTTTTTCCTGGCAAGTTTTTAGAGATGATGCCCACATTAATGAATTTCTGCAAGGATTGGATAAATTTTCAACTAATTACTTTGAAGGATCAAAGTCTAGGGCCATGAATTTTGTCCAAGAAAAGAGGTCATCTCTTTAGAAGAAGTGATTCAACTTAAAGGTGACTCCATACCGAAGGGACTTGTAGAGCTAGAAAAGCTTTTTGATAGAAGGGATTGTTTTTTAAACCAACCTGTCATACTTGATAATATCCCTTCAAGTGAATATGAAAAAATTAACATTGGAGATGAATACAATCCAAAGTTGGTAAACTTAGGGGTGTGTTGTGATGAGGATGAGAAAGGTCATTTTACCAAGTTGCTGAAAGAGTACGAAGATGTTTTTTCTTGGTCCTATGATGATCTGAAGAATTTCAAACAGGGACAATTTACACACCATATTCCTCTGAAGCTAGGGACGTCTCCTTTTTGTTAGAAATTAAGGACATATAACCCAAAGGTGGCAAATGCTATCTTTAAAGAGATTGATAAAATGCTTTAGGCATGCATTATCTTCCCTATCCACCACTCTACATGGGTAGCTAACATAGTTCTTGTGCGGAAACAGAACAGAGAGATTAGGATCTATGTGGATTTTAGGAACCTCAATCAGTCAAGTCTCAAGGATAACTTTGCATTACCTATGATGGATCAAATTCTTCAGACTGTGGCTAGCTCAGAGATGATGTTATTACTTGATGGCTTTTCATGATACAACCAGATTAGTGTTGCAAATGAGGATCATCATAAGACAACTTTTACCACACCATGGGGCACATTCGCTTATAGAAGAATGCCTTTTGGACTGATTAATGCTGGAGGCACATTTCAGAGGGCCATGAACTCTACTTTTGGACACTTGTTGAATAAAACCATTACTATTTATTTAGATGATATGACTGTCTTCTCCAGAAGACCTAAGAAGCATCTAAGGGACTTAAAGGAGGTTTTATAGAGATGTAGGGATCATGGCGTTTCTCTAAACCCGAAGAAGTCAAATTTCTATGTAACAGAAGGGAAGTTGCTGGGCCATTTAGTTTCAAAAGAAGGTATAAAAATAGATCTGGAAAGAGTAAGAGCTATCCAACAATTGTGCCTCCCTGTCAATCGTAAAGGGATAAAATCTTTCTTTGGTCAAGTTAATTTTCTGAGGAAATTTATTCCTAATTTTGCCGAGATGTCAAAACCCATGGTGGATCTATTAAGTGAAAAGCAGAATTTCAAGTGGGATGGGATGAACTAGCTGTCAAATCTTTTGAAAAAATAAAAGAAGCCATAGTGCATGCTCCAACGTTAATATACCCAGACTTTAAGAAGGATTTTATCATTTATTGTTATGCGTTAGAGCATACAAAGTCTGAAGTGTTGTTACAGAAGAATGAGAAAGATGAAGAGGTGCCTATTTCCTTCATGAGTATACCGCTTAAAAAACATGAGTTACATTACTCCCAAACTGAAAAGAAGGCATTTGCTGTGGTGAAGGCAGTTAAACAATTCTGATATTACATTCTTTATTCACATTCTATAGTTTTTGTTCCAAATTCTGCTGTTAAAAGTATCCATACTCAGCAAGAAGTGGTCGTTAATAACAGAGCTAGTTGGGTGGCAAAGGTGCAGGAGTTTGATTTGGAAATCAGACCCACGAAGCTAGTAAGAGGTCAAGGTCTGTGTAAATTGATGGCCAGAAATAAAGAAGACCAGGGTTTGCCCAATTGTCTATTCATCGGGACAAATGATTCATGGTTTTCAGATGTAGCTTTCTTTTTGACTTATGGAGAAACCCTGAATCATCTGTCAACTAAAGAAAAGAGGAATTTACGGCTAAAAGCAACAAAATATGTCATTGTGGACAATGTTTTGTACAAGAAAGGTTTGGATGGGATGTTCCTGTAGTGTGTTGATAAAGACCAGCAACAGAAGCTATTGTAAGCATTCCACAATGAAGCCTGTGGAGGACACTACTCATCATCTGTGACGGCTATTAAGATCCTAAGAAACTGCTATTATTGGCTCAGGATGTTTAGAGATGTATATAAGTGGGTGGTGAATTGTGAGAAATGTAAACTCTTCTCAGACAAGCCCCTATTAGCCACTTTTCCTTTAAGGCCATTGATCATCGAAGAGCCTTTTCAACAGTGGGCACTTGATTTTATCGGCCCGATTAATCCAACTTCAAGTGGCAGGCACATTCATATCCTTACAACCACATATTACTTCACCAAGTGGATCGAGGCAATACCAGTTAAAGTGACCACTTCTGAGGTAGTCTTTAGATTCCTAAAGGAGAACATTGTCACAAGGTTTGGAGTCCCACTTAAGATAGTGGCCGACAATGCTCATAATTTTTCATCTCGAGAAATTCAGCTCTTTTGCTATGACCATGGTATAAATTTGTCTCACTCTTCAGATTATTTCCCACAGGGAAATGGTCAAGCAGAATCCACAAATAAGAACTTGATCAACATCATGAAGACGCTAGTAGAAGAGAAAGAGAAGGATTGGCATAAGAAGCTATATGAAGCATTGTGGGCAGATAGAACTTCCCCAAAATGGGCTATTGGAATGTCGCCTTTTGAGCTAGTATTTGGAGTTGAGGCACAGTTATCTCTCCCATTGGAATTAGCTGCTGCTAAGTTGCAAAGATGCATTGAGAATGAAGTTTTCAAGGATTAATTGGAAAATAGAATTATGTATTTATCAAAGATAGAAGAAGAAAGAGCGGAATTAGTGGATCACATAACTAGCCATCAGCTGAAAGTGAAAGAATTTTTTGATCACCGTGCCAGACCACACAAATTTATGGAGGGAGACAAAGTCCTACTTTGGGATAAGCGTCGAGCACCACGTGGGGCACATGGAAAATTTGAGTCTCTCCGGAGGGGCCCATTCGAGATTTCTCAAGCTCTAGGTCCAAATGCCTTTAAACTGAAGTATGTTGATGGAGATGAACTACCCCTGTCCTATAACGGACAGGATCTCAAGCTTTATCAGTTGTAAGTTTTCTTTTCTTGCTTGTATATAAGTTTTGGTTGTGTCTGTAGGGTAGAAAATTTTTTTGTGATGAGTCGTCCTGGTCTAATAAGTTAAAGTTTGTCTTTCGAAACCAGAGATTCTAGGTTCATTTCTCGGTCCTAAAAAGTCCCAGTCCCCATTCAGAGCCAGTTGTTACCCTTGATTTTTCCTTACTCTCGGTTCTAATCAAAGGTCAATGAAAGTCCGAAGTTGAAGTTGAACTTGAACCTTGTCAAGTTCAAGTTCATAGGCCATTTTGAGTTATGCAGCGTCAATGTTTTTTAGTTTCTCTGGTTTGTATGTCGGTCTTTTGAAGTCGAACTTGAACTTTGAACTTTGTTCGGTTCAAGTTCAAGTTCGAAGTACAATGTCCATCACATGGAATATTCTGTAGGTTTGTTCTTTCGCCCCGCGGAAAGTTGCCTTTTCAAGAAACACAGGTATCAAATCAATAATGGGAAGCTGCTTTGTTCTTTCATCCCACGGAAAGTTGCCTTTACAAGAAACGCAGGTATCAAATCAATAATGGGAAGCTGCCGTACGAAGTGATCAAATTTGATGGGACAGTTTGTGCATGTTAATTGTAGATGTGACAGTTGGCGGCACGATCAAAAGGGGAAATATTAATGCAAAAGTATGGTAATTAGAGCATGATTTGGGAAATCGAGAAACTCATGCCGATTTAACCTGAAAATAAATGAGTGACTTAATATGTCGCATGAATCATTTCTTCATAAATATTTTAATTATGACTGTCATACGAGAATTCATTCAGGATTTCATTGGTCATATTAATAAATGAAGAATTGTTAAGCATTCTGTTTGTCTTTGCTTGAGGAGAAAGAAGGAGCGTCCAAATTGGTGGTAAGAAAATTACAGAAAATTTGGTGCACAGAAAATCGGTGAGTCTACTTCTTCCTTGCAGCTTTCAGTTTGTTGAAGCAGGTCATTACTGTATTGTGAATCTTTTCTCTTATTTGTCGGTTAAGATGCCTTTGTTTCGTCCTAAGCTCCCAAAAGATGAAATTAGAACCCGTTTGTTAATCTCCATCCCAGGCATTTGTGATACGTCCTTAGTTAATGTGAATTTGAATGAGTTATGTAGTAGGGTCAACAATGCCTTTGAAGGTTCTTTTTCCAAGAAACTAGCAAGAAGCGGGTTAATGGAGGCCGTTGCTTTTCCCCCAGCTTTAGTTTGTCTTGAGCTGGTATTAGAATGCGCCAATAGGTATGATGCTAAGAACAGATGTGTTAAGGATTCTTCAGGAGAAGTTTTGGTTAAAATCAGTCAAGAAACACTAATGACAGCTTTGTAGATCCCAGATAAAAAACCTTATGAGCCTTGGACCTATGTAGAGGTGGCTCGCGTATATGAAGAGGACACAAAGAGGTATAGCTCCTCAATAGCTCAGGCATGGTTAGAGAAACTAGAGAAGGGAGGATCAAGATTGCCTAAACCCCTAACAATTGAGCATTTTCGTAAGGAAATCACCGATATTGTGTTCCTTTTAAACAGGGTGAAGGGAAATCCACATGCATTCCACTGGGAGGATTGGATGTACTGTTTTATCCAAAAAATTCTAGAAGGGGAGAAATTTATCGATTGGGCTGACCTAATCTCAAAAAGACTTCACCGAGAGCTATTGAATGTGACCAACCTGACTCCTTTTTATATGTCCTCCTACCTTGTCTATGTTCTGGCCTGTTGCAGCAATTGGGAGGGGCTCCCTCACGAGTTGTGGACAAATGATATGAAAATTTATGACTATTTCACATGTTTGCAAAGTGAAAGGTTTCTTAATGAATTCAAAATAGTTAATGATATGTTTTCAGCCAAGTTAGTCTTTGAATTGCGTGGAAGAGATAACAGTAGACTCTCTGAGGAAGCGAAACAGGTGATAAATGTATATGGGTGTCATTTTATCCAGTTCCCCAGATTTACATACCTTAGAGTTGGAGCATTTGATGAAGAGCCTTTAGGACTACCTAGATTTTGTTTAGATAATGTGGTTTTAATGGAGATTTGTAGGCAGCTGGTCATCAGCGAGCGAAAATCTGGTAGCTCTAAAAAGTCTTCAGGTGTTTTGTTTCCTGTTGAGCTAGGTTATTATAGGTGTAAAATTTTTCAAGATGCTTTAGCAATGTAAGGAGAGTTGTCTGCTCTGAATTTAAAACCCTACACTCCCAGAATCAATTTTGATTATAAGGGTTTTGCTAAGTCAAACCTCAACGTCCCTGCCACATTTATGCATATTCCCGAATTGGAAGATTTCTGGGCTAATTATTTAGATGAGCTGGAAGTCAGGAAAAAACCATGGTCTAGATTGACCCTGAGGCAAATTATCACTTTTAGGTTGGATTTAAATACATATGGAGTTGAAGAGGACGGGGAAGTTGATGTGCTTGATTCACAATTCTTGGAGAAAGTTGAGGCTTTTCCCATCCCAGAGTTGGATTGGACAAAACTGGAAGAAGATGACCTGCAAGTGAGAATGGCTAGCGTGATTAAGAGAACAAAAGCATGGCTGTTTGAGAAATAGGCCTCTAAAATTCCTTCACAGTCTACTAAAAAGCAAGTGAAAACAAGGAAAAGAAGTTCATCAAGAAAGACTTCTATTTTAACTAACATAAATGTTGATAAATCTTTTGTAGGTAACATTGAACCTGAAGTTGAATCAGCTTCCCCTCAAGTTCGAGTTCAAGTTCAATTTCAAGCCAAACCTGTTGCCCGGGTCACCCGATCAAGCTCCAAGATAAATAAAAAAGTTAAGCGGCCAGAAGTGACTCCCAATGTCATTGTATATTTGGATCCTTCCGAGGCTAAACTACAAGAAAACCCAGTCGTAGATTTCGGTGTGCCTGATATGTCAAATAGCCAATAGTTGCATGATGTTAGTGAAAATCCTCTAAAGGATTCTCTGGCTCTCCTGAGTAGCTATGATACTCAGAAGAAACCTACTGCAGCCGCACAATGGCTGGAGAATTCTGTTGCGAAAAAGAGAAGTATGGTTCCTCTGTCCTTGCCCATTGAGGATGTTGTGAGTAGGTGTCTAGGAAAGACTCCGAAGGCCAAGAAAACAAATATTGAATCCAGAATTGATTTTGATGAAAACAATGGCTACTGGATGGCAGAAATTGCGAAACCAGTGAGCGATAATGATGATGGAGGAGTTTCCACCCAAGATTGTCAAGTATCAAAAGTTGACTTAGGAAGAGATAGCGGAGCCGCTGACATGAAGTTCTTTGAGGTCTCAAATAAGAAAATTAGTAACAGAGTCTGGAAGGACGCTAAGGACAAGCAGGAGATGAAAGAGGCTATGAAAAGCATGGCTCAATACATTTACGCCATTCAGCATTCGGAACCTTTCGCGTTGAGCGAAATGCTGGCTTCCATCGACATTAAATCCCCAGATAACCAAAAGTTTCTGGATCAAATACAGAGGAACAAGGTTATTGCTAGAGCATTTGAAGAATGGGTCAAGCATGTAAAATCTGAAGTTGCCAAACAACTAACCCGCCTAAATCAATCTCACATTGAGGCAAGTAACCCGATGAAGAAAGTTGAGGCAAATATTGAGGAATGGGAGATAGAAAGGGCTACTTGGACAAAGGAACTCTAGTGGATGGAAGAGATACAGGAGTACGGTCTATCTTCTACAAATGTGGGAATGATTTTCACATTGTCAATATTCATCCAAATATCCTATGAAGGCACAATTTAAATGAACATCTCCAATAGAAGTCAAACACTTGTAATTCAAACCCAATTTAATCTTGCACCGTTACTTACAATCAACAAGTACCCAAAGGTATGGATACTAGCTCTATTATTAATCACCATTCAACAATATCTTCCATTCATCCATTTCTACTTCTACTTAACATGAAATAAAATCTTAAATGAGGAATTGAAGAAACCATGCAATACTCCAAAGAAACACAAGTAATCCATCATGAAGACCAACAATGAATTAACAATTACTTTGATAGCATTATAGTAACAATTTCGACAAGTCTTCTACTTTACCTCTACTACTAACTTCTCTAATGAATCTAAAATCTAACCCACTAACTATTACAAATGAGAAGGCGTTGGCCTTTTATAGTTCAATTACAAAGAAGGGCCAAGATCAATTCAAGATGAAGGGCCAAGATTTACTCGTTACAAACCCTAATTAGGGTTTCCACACTATCATCCAATCATATGAAGGCACAACCCTGTGGGCCAATAGGAAAATTACAGTGCTTCTGAGAGCCATTGAGAAAATTGTGCACTCAGCATAATATGATTGAATGTGCTTGGACACATGTAACTAAATTTTTTTGATTGGTAGAAGACAAGTGCGTGCCACCTCAACATCCTTATCTTGTAGACTTGATCAATCCTTTGTGGTGAGAAAATATCTCTTGATACTCAACATTATCAAGCCTCTAGTTGTGTTGGCATATTCCCAAATTTGTGTTGGCATATTCCCAAATTGCTTATTCTCAAATTTTCTTCATCCTTGTTCTTGAAAATTTTCTTGTTGCCATAATTTGAACTTGCAAACTTGATGTCTTGAACTTCTTGAAGTGATGAAGTTTTCATGTAGCTAGACCCTTTCGAAGTGAACTTGGATTTCTGGATATGTGTTCATTAGATTTTTATGTAATGCAATAACTGTTGCAAATACATATATGTGTGCGTGCACGTGCGCGCACACACACACATAGTTAAAATGGATAAAATGAGATTTCAACTTTGTTTAGGAACAAAATAGCTTTATGTTTCTTGAAGATATCTTAAAACTCACTTTGCAACTAATCAAATACTTTGTTTTGGATATGTCATATCTTAGACAAGATTTCAATTGTATGAGATACATAGTAGTGGTAGACACGTAAATCGAACTTCCTATCACACTCCTATATAACATCCCATTGAGTATATATATGATGCTTCATGACACTTATTTTTCCTATAGAAAATCTCTTTAATACTTACTACGAACCCACTTTGTTTGAAATAATTGTGTATAGCCAGCACATGCATGAAACCAAATCATGGATATGTGTTCATTAGGTTTATATATATATATATATATATATATATATATATATAGATCAATTGTATCAGATACATAGTAGTGGTAGACAAGTAAATCAAACTTCCTATCACGCTCCTATATAACATTCCATAAGTATATATATGACGCTCAATTTCCTACTCTATTTTTAAATGATAATTTCATGACACTTATTTTGGCTATAGAAAATATCTTTAATAACCAATATATATATATATATATATATATATATATATATATATATATATATATATATATATATATATATATAATGAGATTTCAACTTTGTTTAGGAGCAAAGTAGCTTTATGTTTCTTGAAGATATCTAAAGACTCACTTTGCAACTAATCAAATACTTTATTTTGGATACGTCCTATATTAGACGAGATTTCAATTGTATGAGATATGTACTAGTGGTAGACAAGTAAATCAAACTTCTTATCACACTCCTATTTAACATTCCATAAAGTATATACATGACACCTATTTTCCTTCTCTATTTTTTTAAAGATAATTTCATGCCACTTATTTTGGCTATAGAAAATATCTTTCATACCCACTCCAAACCCACTTTGTTTGAAATAATGGTGTATAGCTTTCCTTCTCTATTTTGATAAAGATAATTTCATGACACTTATTTTGGCTATATAAAATCTCTTTCATACCCACTCCAAACCCACTTTGTTTGAAATAATGGTGTATAGCCAGCACAAGCATGAAACCAAACCATGGATATGTGTTCATCACATTTTTATATAATGCAATAACCACTGTTCACACACACACATACACACATTGTTAAAATGGATAAAATGTGATTTCAACTTTGTTTGAAATAATGGTGTTTGGCTTTGTTTTAAAATACACATCTATTTGCCTATTAATGGGCTTGGCTAGGTTCATCCAGATTTAATATCTTCTAAGATGATTGAGTGGGAAAAGCCTTTAGAAGGGTGGTGGAAAGTTAATTTTGATGGGGTTTCAAAGGGTAAAGCCGAACCCTTTTGTGTGGGGTGTATAATCAGGGATTGGAAAGGCAATACTATTACAGTTGGTGGTCAATGATTAGAGGATGACATGAATAATATGGCAGAGGGATCGACTTCTTTAATGACAATAAAGGTGGCACAAAGGCTGGGTGTTTCAAAATTGCATGTGGAAGGAGATTCACTAATAATAATTCAGGAAATCATCAAAGCACAAACAAAAGCTTGGCACCTTCAGAAGTACATCGATCTCATTATTGACGAGTTATCCACCTTAGACGATTTTGAAGTAACAAATGTGAAGAGAGCTAGAAATAAAGAGGCTAACAAATTATCTAATTGGGCCTTAACATTTGACAAGAAAAATGAAATTCGAATTGATTATTTTCAATTTCTAACATGTCATGATTTAGATCTTTAAACCGTAGGTAGCTGCATTTATTAAGGTGGTAGATGTTTGTTTGGCAGGGTGCAAACCGGTGAGTGCAAGAATCAAAGCTTTCTATAAGCACAATGATTTAAGAGGATGTGAAATTGCATTAATGACATGAGTGCTTTGAAAAAATTGGTAAATCTCCCTTGGTTGCTCATTTTTATACACTTTTGCAGAAGCAGCTTTGTGAAGCAATGTTGTTGGTGGTAGAAGGCATTGAGGGCCACATAATAGTGATGGAGACCTCTTTTACAATGATAGCTTTTAAACAACATAATCCTTTCTTTGGCCTGGTATAATGATGTCTTATGATGTTATCTAGTGTACTTTGCATTTGAGATTATGGATGTTATTTTAGAATGATTTTATGGGCATTATGATATATTGTGCCATATATGCTGTTGATTAATTTAGTTATTTACTTCCATTAATATATGCTTAGAATAGTTGGGAAATGGTTTATTTTAATTTGGATTCATGATTGTTGTGCCTTTATGCTGTGGATATCTATCTTTTACTTTCAGTGTATATATGCTCAAATGACTGTAAATGATTATTTAAATGTTTTAATTTAAATGTGATATCATATAATTATATGTTGTGAATAATGTACTACACCACTGCTATGCATTGTTTCCCATTGGTGCTAGTGCGAAGTGGGAACCGAAAGTGGCACCAAGAGATAGTGACTTTGAGCTTCCATGCTGAGCCAATGTCATCCCTATATGAGTGGCGTATCTGTCATATTGTTATTATTATTAACCCTCCAGTAAATGTTGGTAAATGCAGATTCATAATGCATTATGTGATTAGACTAGTGAGTGTGTCTATGCATTTAGGGTTCCACAGTTGTCGTGGTAATTATTAAATTAAAAGGGTGATTTAATTGTATGTTGGGGGATTTTAATTATTTATTTAATTTATTTTATTTACTGACTAATTTTCCATAGTTGAATTCCAAATGCCTGGAATTGTTTTAATTAATTTGGGAAAATACCAATTAGTTTATTAAATGGGCTTAATATTCTAATTTATAAGTCACTTTAATAAAAGTGCTTATATTAGGCAAAAAATGAGTTTTTACACTCACTTCTCATTTTTATGTTTTTTTAGAATTGGAGTTTTTGCTCTAGACCCTCTTTGGAGATTTTAGAGTTTTGCTCATTGTGGGAGATTGGCTTGTCGGATTGTCATGAGGATAGGCTCGTTGGATTTGTAGTGTGAATCTCTATCGTCCCCGACATTTTCAACCCGTTTGAAGTCTTCCTCAATTTCTTCTCTTCATTCTTGGTTTCTAGCTTTTGGAGTGAGGTAGGTCTCTCTCATTTTAATTGTTTTACTTCAATTTAATGCATTCTTTTGATTTCTAAATGGTTGGGGTTTGAGAACTAGTGTTCCCTACCATTTTTATGCAATTCCGTAACTTGGTTGGATGGGTATGAACAATTGTATGGTTTTGTGTTTTGAAAATTAAAGTTTTCCTCTTGTTATGCTGCTAGATTTTGTATGTGTGCCCAAAACATTAATCTTATTTGAGTTTTGGGAGTTTGGGCATATTTCAGAAGTAGGTTTTCAATTTCATGAAATTCTGAGATGTTCAATTTTTGAACATTTTTCCCGTGCCTCATTTTGTGTACCGCCTAGATTTGAGTTGGGATTTTGTGGTGTGATTTTGGATGATGGAAATGGATTTTCCTCCATGTTTCCATTCATCTCATGTTTTGTACTTTGTGTCTTTCATATTCATAGGCAAATCCATACTCCCGAAAAAGTGCTAGGTTGAGTGTATTTTCATACTTGTATCTTTTGATTACATTTCTCGAATCCAAACCTTACATTATTGTATATCATTGTTTACGTGGACTTGGTTGTGTGCACCCATGTGCACATGAGCGTTCCTATGGCATGATCTTGTGAGTCTTGAACTCCTGGATTTAGGCTAGTTGAGTGTGTGTTCATTTGGGGGTTGGATTGGGAACTTGCATTGCCTTATGGCACTCATCGTATGGTGAGAAAGGGTATGTAGGGGTAGAGGTGTGGAGTGGATTCTCATGGGTACCCTGGATTGGAAGTGGCTGTTAAGCTAATGTGAAGAGGTTTAAACAAGTGATAACCAATTAAACACATGGGATAATAAAACTTAATGCAAGATAAGAGAACACTTGTATGGTAGCCGAGCGTCCCAAGGGAGCCGGTGTGAGGGTGTGGTGTCTGTATGATAGCTATTCTCCTGCGTGAGTTGGTGTGACGACACGGTATGAGGCCTCCTGCCGGAGTTGAGTTACCATACTTGGTATGAGGCCTTCCAAGGGAGTTGAGTTACCATACCACATAGAGCTTGGGCTAGTACGAGCCAAGCGACTACACTCCACTAGAGTCCCTACATAGTTATCCTATATTAGAGGGTTCTGAGTAGTGACTTGATGAACTATATTGCATTCATGATCATATGTGTACTTTGAGTTATGTATTGTTTGGTGTGTGTGTAAGCCTTTTGGATGTTTTGTCTTGTGTGATTGTGGTTGGGTCATTATCTCCATGAGCACGACAGGGTGGGCCTACGGGTTCCACGTGGTTGGGAGGCATTGCTAACCGATACCACTGCTGAGGACCAGTGTATAGAGATGATCTCCCTCTAGCCTCAACACTTAGAGCTTGAGAGCTCATTTCTCTTGATGCACATGTATATGTATTTGATGCAGTTACTCTACTAGATTTGATTAGAATGTGTAATTGAGATGTTATTAGATTTAGATACTTGTACTTGATGTATTTCTATGTATTGATGCATTCGAGTGTCTACCTCCTCGATTCACACGTTTCCAACACTCCCTGGTGTGGAGTTTACCTTTCTTTTTTTGCTTTTTATCTTTTATTCTATGGCCGAAAATGCAGATTATCTACGACTGAGTATCTTGTTGTACAGTAAAAGCTTTCATCATTTCCCTTCTAGAGTTTCATTGTACAAGTAAGAATTTCATTGTACGATAAACTACTAGAGTCAATCATATCTTAGATAGAGATCACTTTTGTGCATGACCAGAAGATGCAAATTGGATTTTTGGATACCATTTTGGGAGACACATCCTTCCAATTTAGAACAGATCAGATATCAATCACCTTTGGGGTAGCTAGATGCATTTTCACATTAAACTATGTGGTTTAATTCAAAAAATGAAAATTTATGATTAATCACGTAGGAATTGTATTTTGGGTTTAAAATGAATATCGATTCGAATGACAACATAGTAATCTGAATGAACCTTGCATGCTAATCACTAAGATGGAAAAGGAATTGTATCAACGAAGTTAAGGCTCGAGAATCTTTGGTTGGTGTGTTAGACTTCCACTTGCATTATGTTATATGTAACAGTTAAACCTATTCTTTAAAAAAATATATTAGTCTTTGATTGATCCTTGTTTCCAAGGATTCCCAGGTGGGGCATTACATCTGGTATCATCACCCATGTTAACACACTGGGATCTTTGTGTTTATGTTGCCCACATAGTGGATGTGTGAGCACATGTAATTAGTGTTGTGAGGTTGAGGTAACTTGTTGCTTGGGTACCTAATGGTGGTGAACTTGTATATCCAGAGGAATTGACTCGAGTAGAGTAAGGAGAAATAAGTGAATCTCTTAGTGTGTGCACCTCTCAGGGATGGATGATACCCCTTTATGAGAACCTCTTCACAACATTTTATACCATATGGTTGGTTCATTGCTCTTGGATAGTGAGTGTGGGGTGACCCTTTCGTGGTCCATGTGTGTGGATGCCTTGGCAACTGTGGTTATGTTGTCTTTTGATATAGCATGATATTTGATGTGTATATGTTGACCCTAGATTGTTGCAGGAATCGATATGCATTAGTGAGGCTTGATTGCTTGAGTGATTGCTTAGTTGGAGTCATTGGTGTCCATTTTTGGCCTTGATTGCCTATTGTGTTGTTCCTTGTAGAGTGTGGTGCACTGTATTGTTCTGTTTGTTGCTTGATGGAAAAGTAAAGGAAAGAGATCATGTTTGGTTTATATTGTCATCTCATTTTAGTATTGAAGTGCTTCCTCTTGTAGAACAATGATTATGTATTATGGTAATTTTTGAAAAGAGATAATAAATTGGGTAATGAGGAATGAAATTAATTATTGCAATAGATCATTTGGGTTAATGACTTATGTCACCAAATTGCTTATTTCTTGACCTTTTGGGAAAGGCTATGTGGTTGTCATGCACTTGTTAGAATTGTTTGTTCAATAACATCTTGTGAACCTAGAATTTTGTAGTTATGACCCTATAAGATATAAATTTATTGCATTACATAGAAAAGATTAGAGAAAATTCATATTAGGAAATAATACCATTGCATTCATAAAAGTAATATACTATTTGATGTGCGTGGGCATGTTCTCTAACGCTGCTGGGATGATGTATTCCTTAGTACTGTGTGGTGATTACTCCCTCTTGTGTGACCAGCTTTAGTCACAATGTTCCATGGACGTAATTCTTAATTGGTGTTTTATTTTATTGTCTTGGTGGATCTTTCCACGTGTTGTGTGGGCTAGCATTGTTTTGGTATTCTCCTTGCTTGGACTAGTCACCAGACCTACCCCATCTTTCTCTTTACGATGGTTGTCACCTTTGATTTATTGTTGAAATATGCACATTTTTGGAATTTACTGTTGGAATTGATAATTCCCCATTTGGGTTTTTCCCTTTTGTTTTGTGGTGACTATTTCGAATGTTTTATTTGGCTGCCCAATTTTGTGTTTGTGACGCTATCATGTTTAATTCGGACCTCTGATAGTATGTGTGGGGGAGAACATCACAAAGAGCATACTATGGTGTGTTTGTTAGTAGATGTAAAGGTGTTAATGAGAATGTATTTTATTTTAATTATAAGGAAATTGTGCATTGTACAAGAAAAGAAAAGAAAGTTCACAATAATGTATGTGCTTGTTAAGCCTTAATCGATTGGAATGTAAATCTCTTTGTTAAAGTGTTCATAATTGCATATACTATGGATGAGTTAATGTAAATAATGTTAAGGAGATTATATTAATATATTATGCAAAATTAGCTCTCATTTCATGTCGTATGTTGGTTTCAGAATGCCTATTCCTTGGTTTTTTAGGGTGTCTTACCCATTGCATGTATTCACAATCGTAATTGCCTGTTTTAGGCTAAGTTTTATTCATTTGGGTGGTGTCAAAAATTTTGATGGCCTAAGATGGTTCTAGGTTCATGTCGTAGGGCTCCTCAAGATCTTTTTGATGCTTTTTGAACGGAGTCAATCGAAGTTCGAATGTGAAAGTTATGGCTTCCGGAGCAAAGACCATTTTCTTGTTGAGTGCATTATCGTACGCCCAAACACTTTAGAATGCATTTGGTCATATGGGAACTACTCTTTTATCATACGATAAACTGCCTAATTATGTTGTATGACGAACAAAGGGTTTTTATGACTATTTTCAAGGGAATTTAATGATTGTTCTAGATACCCTTTATCAAGTAGAGGTCAATACAATCATCACAGATCAGATTTGCATCCATTGGTGAAGTTTAACTTATTTATGTGGAAGGTTGAAGAATGAATGGTTATTCCTCCACAAAACTCTTTTGTGCATTAATTGGGACCTATGCTTTTGCATGCATGCTCATTGTGATTCTTGTCTACTTTCGTGATGTAATTTGGAGACCACAAGTGTTTCTTGGTGTAAATATTATTTCTGGACAACTTAGTGTGACTTAGTTTGCCTATGAGTTTCGATCCATATTATGGATCTTGATAACTCCGTGTTTCTCTAAGTGCTTGCTTCTTTCAGAGTAGGTGTGTTGGTGTAGGATGCACCACTAGTTGTAGTTAGTGGTGGTTGAGTGTTCAGATGGTTGGTTGTATTGTGAGTTCCCCAACTCGTCTTAGTCTAACATAGTATGGAGACAAAGAGACTCCCTTAATAGTCTTGAAAACGCATAGTTATATCTCCTTATTTTTATGTACATATATATGATATTATATTGGTTAATTTTTTATGTTGTGGAAAACTCAATGGTAGAGATTAGGTTCATAGGGTGTTTGTGAGTGGTATTCCTAGCATTGGCTAGAAGGACATGGTATCATTAGGCGTGTTGGCATTAAGGGATGATAACCTGTAAGCTTGCTACCAGTACATGGAAATTAAGTATTGTCATTGATTGGAAAAAAAGGAAAGAGGAAAGAGGTGCTGACATTTCAATCCAATGGCACCAGTGCAGGATTTGTGAAGGGACAGGAATAGCTGACAACAACAAGTGCGAGGAGAGATTGGTTTGGTAACCGGTGACAATGTGCACGAAAGAAGAGACTATATTCGATCATCAGGGCACCGGTAACCAACAAAGGAGATACAATTGGTATAGACAAAGGAAGGAAAGGTGATAGGTCAAGGCTCTTACCTGTGCACAACTTAAGGATATTTATTGATCAAGTGAAGACTTCATCATAATAGATGAACTGGGGAAGTCTTAGTCAACAAGCAGTTATCTAACTCTTTGACCATGAGTTACTACACTAATTCATGTAGTCTTTGAGTTGTCGAGGCGACCGGTACAAGGTGCGATTGTAGGTGTTAATGTTGAGATTTGTGGCATTAAATTATGGAGATATCTCTTGTGAAGGAAAGATTTTGACACACATATGTTACTTTCTTTCATAAAGAAGATAAAGCAGAGCATGCATCAAATGTTTCCTAAGTGAACTAATACTCCACTAGGTGATGGATCTGTAGGTGATTCTTAAACAGGTCGTGCATGAGAAAAGCAATTAGGGCAAGAAGTCTATATATTTTGATGCGTGTCAAGAATATAGTTTTCCATCATTCTACCAAACTAAAGAGTGAACCTGTACACTGAAGAAGCTGAGGTGAATTTAAGAGAAGAGAGAAGAGTGTGTAGAGAAGCACAACAAGAAAGGAGAACATACCTGCGACAACTGGTGATGTTTCTTAGTTGAGTATAAAAGAGATCTTATCAGGCTATGCAAAGCCATTTCTAAAAGGTCAATCCTTCTATTGTTATCTAACAATTACAATAGCTAAATCCCAATATTTTGGGTGGACATTAACAAGTCCCTTGTACTAAATCCCTTAACTGGGACATCTATTCAAGTGTTCTAAGTCCTCTAGCCAGGCAGAAACTAACATGCCTTATTGTATCAAATCCCTTAACCGAGTCAATCCAATAGTGCGTTGTAATCCTTTAACATGGAAGGCTCCTAACATGGTGCACTTCAAAAGAGTGCAAAATTTGTGAGGTTTCCTCACACTATAGTTTTCACCCGATTTAGGTTTTCGCGTGATAAATCTGGTGTTTCTTTGTGGTTCATTGCTTGCTGCTGTTCTTATGCTAGAATCTATTTTTCTTATAGTTGTAGTATACTACATCAGATTTATTTTAAAGTTTTATAGGTTCTGATTCACCCCTCCCCTCTCAGCATCGGTTGGGACTCAATTGGTATCAGAGCCTCGGTTTGTTTTCTTTACTACTTAACCACAAAAAGAAAAAGTCAAGATGATGATAAAGGAAGGACCAAAGTTTTCAAAGGAAAAATTTACTCTATGGTGCAATAGAATGAAGCTATACATGAAGACCACTGAAGATCAATATTGGACTCATGTAACCACTGATTACATTGAACCCAGTGGTACCCTAACTCCTGATGAATTAAAGATCAAGATAGAACACACAGTTGCCATGGATATGATAGCCAACATGCTACCTGACTATGTCTATGCTGAGATTGAAAATATGGATGCTTCTCACATGATGTGGGCCAAGCTGCAACTAGTATATGGAGGTGACCCAAATGTTCAAAGAGCTAAGGTTGAAAGCCTCAGAGGAATTTATGATGACATGAGGATGAATGAAGGAGAACACATTGAGCAATAAAACACAAGAATCAAAGAAGTGATTAACTCTCAAAAGCGCTGAAGGGAAACTAAGTGAAGAGGAGGTGGTAAGAAAAATATTGAGAACGCTTAGACCTCAGTGCCATCAAGATCTCAGCCATTCAAGAGCTCACATCAGTGACCACAAATTAAGTCACTCTAGACTCCCTAATCAGTAAGTTGACTGTATTTGAATTGAGCAATTTTGACAATAGCTTACCCATGTAGGAAGTTGCTTTTAAGTCCTCTGTGAATACCTCTTCCACCAAGAAAGGAAGAGAAACTGGTAATAGCTCTACCAGTAAGATTGGAAGTCTCATTGAAAATCTTCTCTGAGAAGAGATGGAGCAAGATGAATTTGAAGCACTAATTTCTAGGAGATTTCCCAGAGGTAAAGGGAAATACAAAGGAAAGATTCTACTGAAATGTTTCTCTTGTAATAAGATAGGACATATTGCTGCAAGATGTCTAGACAATGATAACAAAAACAAGAGAAACCAATTCAAGAAAAAATCAAAGACAAAGTGCTACCTTGCAGAAGGAGTCACAAATAATGAATTTGAAGACTCCAAAGATCCAGAAATTGCATTTTTGGCAATAACAGAAGAAAGCCCGGTGATAAGTGAAATGACACTTATATCAAGATCTCATCAACATGATTATTGGATCATTGAAAAAAGATGCACTCACCACATGATTGGTGACAGGAACAAGTTCATCAGCTTAAAGCTCAATGATGGTGGATTGGTAACCTTTGGTAACAATGCCCCCTATGCTATCAAAGGAAAAGGTTCTATTGCACTCAACAATGATGTTGTATGTGAAGATGTGTATTGGGTTGAAGGAGTCAAGTAAAACCTAATGAGCATTGCTCAATTAAAAAACAAGGGATTCTTGTTGGAGTTCGAGAAAGGTTCTTGTGTTGTCAAGAATCAATCAGGAGCTCATGTTGCTACTGGTAGATAGAGCAAAGGAAACCTATTCTATCTGGATTCAATGGAAGGAGCCTGCCTCATAGAATCAATCAAAGGAGAAACGAGAAAGGCCTGTCTTGTAACCAAAGAAGACAACAGTTGGTTGTGGCATAAGAAGCTCTTCCACATAAACTTTGACAATATTGTCAAGGTGAGCAAGAAGAAATCAGTGAGAGGACTCCCTGAGATCACAAAACCTGATAGAGGTATTTGTAAGGACTGTCAATTAGGAAACTGATAGGAATAAGTTTTAGTAGTAAATCCTTTTCTGCTGAAAATGTTTTGGACCTCGTGCACATAGATTTGTGTGGACCTATGAGAACAAAGAGCTACTATAAAGACCAGCACTTCATGTTTTTTGTAAATGATTTCTCAAGAATGATGTAGACACTCTTTCTTAGAGAAAAATCAGAGGTGTTTCACATGTTTAAAATCTACAAGGCTCGAGTGGAGAAGGAGATCAGTAAAAGCCTAAAGTGTCTGAGATCAGACAGAGGAGGTTAATACACTTCTCAAGAGTTCACTCACTACTATGAGGAAAAGGGAATAAAAAGGAAGTTATCTGCACCAAGGACTCCTCAACAAAATGGAGTAGCAGAAAGAAGAAATAGGATGCTGATTGACTGTGCGAGAACCCTAATGATTCAGAAGGATCTCCCCCATCACTTCTGGAGAGAAGCTATAATCACTGCTGTCTACACACTGAACTGAGTTCAAGTAAAAAAAGGAACTGGTAAGAGTCTCTATGAACTATGTTTCAATCATACTCCTAGTGTAGGACATTTCAGAATCTTTGGTAGCAATTGTTATGTTAAGAGAGACATGCACTTTTGGAAGTTTGAGCTCAAAAGCGATGAATGTATATTTCTAGGTTATTCTACCAAGAGTAAAGTCTACCGCTGTCTAAATAAAAGGACATGAAAAATAATGGATAGCATCAATGTAAAGGTTGATGAATATTTAGAACCAAGAAAGGAGATCGGTCATAATGAACATGATGGTTTGCAAGGTCAAAATGAAGGAAATTTATTTGAGTTCAATGAAATAACAACTGAAGATGAAAGAGAAGAACATGTGAACAGACATCTAGAGCAGGATGTTGTACCTGAAGTTGACAGACCAACTCAAGATGATGAACAAGAAGTTGTTCATGACCATGCTAAAGAAATTGCTCAACTAGAAGAGCTTGACTGGGAAAAAAGATTGGTTCTCCCAAGGTATGTCATGTATCACTCAACTGATAATATAATTGGTGAAAAACATGTAAATTTCTTGACCAGGAAAAAGGCTAGAGAGAATGTCTGTTTGTTCTCCTGTATAGAGCCCAAAACCACTAGGGAGGCTTTGGATGATGAAAATTGGGTCAAGGCCATGGAGGAAGAGATTGAGAAAATAGAAAAGAATGACACGTGTGCTTGTGCCTAGACCACAGAACAAGAATGTCATTGGGACAAAGTGGGTCTACAGGAATAAGCTAAATGAAGAAGGAAAAGTAATAAGGAACAAAGTAAGACTGGTCTGCAAAGGATATGGTCAGGAAGCAGGACAAGATTATGGGGAAACCTTTTCACCTGTGGCTAGATTGGAAGGAGTAAGAATCCTTCTTGCTTATGCTGCTCACAAGAAGTTCAAAGTATACTAGATGGATGTAAAGTCTTCATTCCTGAATGGAATACTGGAGGAGGAAGTTTACATTGAACAACTAGAATGCTTCACATCTACACAAAAGGATGGTATGGTTTGTAAACTCAAAAAGACTCTTTATGGGCTAAAGAAAGCTCCAAGGGCATGGTATGCGAGGTTGCACTCATACCTCTTGACAATAGGATTCACAAGAATTGGGGACAACAACAACATGTATCTCAAGACTGGAAAAGATGGGAACCTGATTGCTGAAATATTTGTGGATGACATCATCTTTGGAGGAGATGACAAGATGAGCAAAGCCTTTTCTGAAGCAATGAAGAAAGAATTTGAAATGTCTATGATAGGAGCCATAAAATTCTTCATTGGACTATAGGTCCATCAGCTAAAGGAAGGTATCTTTATTTCTTAGTCCAACTATGTAAAAGAAATTCTTAAGAATTTTGGACTTGAAGAATCCAAACCAGTTGGTACACCTATGATAACTAACCTCAAGTTATCTAAGGAAGATGATGCAAAATAAGTAAACGAGACACTATATCGGTCTATGATAGGCAAATTACAGTATGCAGTACATAGTAGACCGAACATTGCACATGCGGTTGACATAGTAGCAAGATTCTTTGCAAATACTAGAGAGACACATCTTATAGCAATGAAGAGAATTTTCAGATACCTAAAAGGGACTAAGGAGTATGGCTTGTGGTTTCCTCACAAGGGAGGCTTCTAAGTAAAGGTTTACACTGATGCAGATTGAGCTAGTAATATTGATGATAGAAAGAGCACAAGTGGTGGTGCATTCTTTCTTGGTGAAAGGATTGTGTCATGGACAAGCAAGAAACAAAACTACATTTCACAGTATACAATAGAAGCTGAATATGTTGCTGCAACAATCAATTGCACATAGGTAATCTGGATCAAATAGCTTCTTGAAGGAATCCAAGAACAAATACCTAAACCGATTGAAATTTACTGTGACAGTACAAGTGCAATAAACATATCCAAGAACCCTATCATGCACTCCAAAACAAAGCATATTTCCATCAAGTATCACTACTTGAGAGAGCTGGTACAAAATAAAGAAGTAAGATTGGAGTATGTTCCCACAAAAGAACAAATTTTTGATATCTTCACAAATCCATTACCAAAGAGTACTTTTGAGTATCTCAGAGGTAAATTAGGGGTGATACCCCTCCCTAATCATCAGTAAAATTGCAAAAGTGCTCATGAGCTCATTATGCTTCAATAGAGGAATTCACCTCATCTTATCTAGACTGATGAAAAGGACTGCTGCTCGAAGGGGGAGCATATTTCATTAAGGTATTCTTTCTGACTAGCCTTTGACATTATTGTCAAAGGGGAAGATTATGATTGGGCACTAGTATGTGTGGACTGGTAGTAGTGTTATGATTTTTTCCATTAATGCCAAAGGGGGAGATTGTTGGCATTAAGGGATGGTAACCGGTAAGCTTGCTATCAGTACATAACAATTAAGTATTATCATTGATTGGAAAAAGAGGAAAGAGGAAAGAGGTGCTGACATTTTAATCTAGGGGCACCAGTGTAGGATTTGTGAAGGGACATGCAAAAATGACAACAACAAGTGTGAGGAGAGATTGGTTTGGCAACTGGTGACAATGTGCAAGAAAGAAGAGACTATATCCGATCATCAGGGCACCGGTAACCAACAAAGGAGATGCAATTGGTATAGACAAATGACAGAAAGGTGACAGGTCAAGGCTCTTACCTGTGCACAACTTAAGGATCTTTACTGATCAAGTGAAGACTTCGTCATAATAGATGAACTAGGGAAGTCTTAGTCAACAAGCAGTTATCTAACTCTTTGACTGAGAGTTACTTTACTAATTCATGTAGTCTGTGAGCTATCAAGGCGATCTGTATGGGGTGCAATTGCAGGTGTTAATGCCAAGATTTGTGGCATTAAATTAAGGAGACATCTCTTGTGAAGGAAATATTTTGACATGCATCTGTTTCTTTCTTTCATAAAGAAGATAAAGAAGAGAATGCATCATATGTTTCCTAAGTGAACTAATACTCTACTAGGTGATGGATCCATAGGTGATCCTTAAATAGGTCGTGCATGAGAAAAGAAATTAGGGCAATAAGTCTATATATTTTGATGCCTGTCAAGAATATAGTTTTCCCTCATTCTGCCAAAGTAAAGAGTGAACCTATACGCTGAAGAAGCTGAGGTGAATAGAAAAGAGAAGAGAGAAGAGTGTGCTGAGAAGCACAATAGGAAAGGAGAACATACCTGTAGCGACTAGTGATGTTTCTCACTTGAGTATAACAAAGATCTTATTAGGCTATGCAAAGACAATTCTAAAAGGTCAATCCTTCTATTGTTCTCTAACAATTACAATAGCTAAATCCTAGTATTTTGGGTGGACATTAACAGGTCCCTTGTACTAAATCTGTTAACCGGGTGAGATTTATTTAGGTGTTCTAAGTCCTCTAGCCAAGCAGATACTAACGAGCCTTATTGTATCAAATCCCTTAACTGGGTCGCATCTAATAGTGCGTTGTAATTATTTAACAAGGCTCCTAACAGGGCACACTTCAGAAGGGTGCAAAATTTGTGAGGTTTCCTCACAGCGTGGTTTTCACCCGATTTGGGTTTCCACATGATAAATCTGGTGTTGCTTTGTGGTTGATTGCTTGCTGGTATTCTTATGCTATAATCTATTTTGCTGACAGTTGTAGTATACTACATCAAATTTGTTTTAAAGTTTTATAGGTGTTGATTCACCCCTCCCCTCTCAACACCGGTTGGGACTATCATATCTTACCATCATGTGTAATTTGGTATGAAGTTGAGCGTAAGATGATGTCCATCATTGGATTCATTTCCACCTTGTTGAAGGTGAGACCGTGCCTAGTCAGGATAAGTGACCCTAGTTACCAGTGATAGTTGAGCTCTTAGCATTGTAGAGATCTTATTACTCCTATGCTTGGTGGTAAGTCACGTTGTGAGTATCCCTTCGTAAGGAATGAGTGCACTATTGAGATTTTGTGATGAGAGTACTCTTGGTTGTGATTATACAACCTAGTACATTCATACCTCATGATACCCTGGGTTGGATATAACATCCCTTAGAAGAGTACAATTTTGGAAGAGAATCTTCAACCCTCAAGAGTTGTTGGTGAGTTAGTGAGATTTTGGTTGGGTTTAAGAATGCTCTAGATTGGCATGGTAGTGTTTTTAAGTAATTGGGATAATTCTTCCTCATGTTCCAAAGTTTGAATTGGAGGTTATGGTGTTTTGACCTTGGAGAGGGATCACATGGTAGGTACTAATTTGTAGTTAGACACCTCATGCTGAGGTAGAGTAACTTGTTTTATGCCTCTTGTAGTAGAGATTGTGGCTAGGGGTTTTGTCCTAGTGCATGTTAAGCTCCTTGTTGAAGGACTTCGTGAGAGTTTTGGTACTCTTTCATGTGTGATTAATTCTTTTAGTTGTTGCAGAGTTGGTTGGTAAGAACTTGTGTGAGTTGGTTGGACTTGTGGAGAAGTCAGTTGGTTATTCTTATGTTTGATCAGTTTTGGTCTCGCACTTGGTGTGCTTCATGTGGTTGACTTACAAGCTTCCAAGAGTAAGCCTAGTAATTGGGGAGGATGATGTAGTGCCTCTCCCATTTGTTCCCTACATACCATCTTGATGGATGTGACCTTGATGTCCTGACCTATTGAGTTTTTATGTTGGGACCCATGAGTGGTCTACACCCTTGGGGTGATTTGACTTAGGTTGTTATTTCAGAAGACTAGTTATGCTTTATGTCTGGCTTATGGGATTTATGATGTGTTTGATGGTTTCATTGAGGTTTGTGCCAGTGGTTACCTAGTTTTGTATGGTATCATGATGTTATTCCTTGAGTACCCTTGAGATATAAACAATGGTTACACTGTGTGACACATTCGACTACTACACCTGATTCTAGTTTGTGTAGTTGCATTGACATTATATGTTAGATTATGTTAGTAGTATTTTGATTGTATCTGTATGATGGTTCCTTATGATGTTATTTGGTGTACATTGCATTTGAGATTATGGATGTTGTTTCAAGATGATTTTATGGGCATTATGATATACTGTGCTATATATGTTGTTGAGTAATTCATTTATTTACTTCCATTGATATATGCTTAGAATAGTTGGGAAATGGTTTATTTATATTCGGGTTTGGATCATGTATATATATGTATATGTATATGTATGTATATATATATATATATATATATATATATATATATAAGGATGCTCATTTGGATTCATGATTGTTGTGCCTTTATGCTGTGGATATCTATCTTTTACTTTCAGTGGATATATATATGCTTAAATGACTATAAATGAATATTTCAATATTTTAATTTAAATGTGATAGTATATGATTATATGTTGTGAATAATATACTACACCACTTCTATGCATGTTTCCCGTTGGTGCTTGGATTCATGATTGTTGTGCCTTTATGATGTGGATATCTATCTTTTACTTTCAGTGGATATATATATGCTCAAATGACTATAAATGATTATTTCAATATTTTAATTTAAATGTGATAGTATATGATTATATGTTGTGAATAATTTACTACAACACTTCTATGCATTGTTTCCCGTTGGTGCTAGTGCGAAGTGGGAACAAAGTTGTAGTCACTTTCTTGTGAGATCTAGACGGTGTCCCATTCTCCTTCAACATGACTATGCATTTATTTGTGCTATGACAATTTATATATTGAGCATTTGTATTTGATGTTTTCTTGTTTACTGAACATGTACTAGTTAAATTCACCCTGAGTACAAGATCTGAGTGTGTACCTATATCCCCAATAGTGGCACCAAGAGATAGTGACTCTGACCTTTCATGCTGAGCCAATGTTGTCCCCATATGGGCGACGTATCTATAATATTGTTATTATTATTAACCCTTTGGTAAATGTTGGTAAATCCGGATTCATAATGCTTTATGTGATTAGACCAATGAGCGTGTCTGTGCATTTAGGGTTTCAGAGTTGTGGAAATTATTAAATTCAAAGGTTGATTTAATTGTATGTTGGGGGATTTTAATTATTTATTTAATTTATTTTATTTATTGACTAATTTGTTGTAGTTGAATTCTAAATGCCTAGAATTGTTTTAATTATTTTGGGAAAAAGGCCAATTAGTTTATTAAATGGCTTAATATTCTAATTTATAAGTCACTTTAATAAAAGTGCTTATATTAGGCAAAAAGTGAGTTTTTACACTTCTCATTTTTTACGTTTTTTTAGAAGTGGAATTTTTTCTCCAAACCCTCTTTGGGGATTTTAGAGTTTTTCTTGTTGTGGGAGATTGGATTGTTGGATTTTTCGTGAGGATTGGCTCATTGGATTCGTATTATGAATGGATCTTCCCTGAGATTTTCAACCCGTTTGAAGTCTTCCTCAATTTATTCTCTTCATTCCCAGTTTCTAGCTTTTGGAGTGAGGTAGGGCTCTCTCATTTTAATTGTTTTACTTCAATTTAATGCATTCTTTTGATTGATAAATGGTTGGGGGTTGAGAACTAGTGTTCACCTTTTCTTTTATGCAATTTCATAACCCGGTTGGACATGTGTGAACAATTGTATGGTTTTGTGTCTTGAAAATGAAATTTTTGCTCTTGTTATGCTATCGGATTTCGTATGTGTAGCATGGAACTTGAATTTTATTTGATTTTTGGGAGTTTGAGCATATTTAGAAGTGGGTTTTAGATTTCATCAAATTTTGAGATGTTCTATTTTTGGACATTTCTTTCATGCCTCATTTTGCGTGCTACCTAGATTTGAGCTGGGATTTTGTGGTGTGATTTTGGATGATGGAAATGGATTTTCCTCCATGTTTCCATTCATCTCATGTTTTTACTTTGTGGCTTTTAGATTTGTAGGCGAATCAATAGTGTCAACAAAGTGCTAGGTCGAGTGTATTTTCATTCTTGTATTTTTTGATTGTATTTCTCGAATCCAACCCTTGCATTATTGTATATCATTGTTTACGTGGAGTTGGTTGTGCCCACCCACGTGCACATGAGCGTGCCTATGGTGGGATCTTGTGAGACCCAAACTCTTGGATTTAGGCCAGTTGAGTGTTATGTCATTTGGGGGTTGGGTTGGGAACTTGCATTTGCTTATGACACTTGTCATATGATGAGAAAGGGTATGTATGATTAGACGTGTAGAGTGGCTTCACATGGGTATTCAAGACCGCAAATGGCCGAAAAGGTAACTTGAAGAGGTTTAAACAAGTGATAACCAATTAAACACATGGGATAATAGAGCTTAATGCAAGATAAGAGAACACTTGTACAGTTGATCTGAATTAAGATTCAAAGTGCAATACCTAGTGTGAGATGTTTCCTGCGGTATTGTTAATTGCAAATAGAACAATTTCTAGATAAAAAATTATGCAAGCCAAAAAATAGTCCATTTCATTCAAAACCTCCAATTTATACAATGTATGATGGATATGAAGGGTCACTAAAATCCCTTAAAAATGAAATGAACAGTCCACATAATGTTTATTACAAAATAGAAAATAAAAACCAAAACTTCAAAAACTATTTTGAAATTTATGCCTACTTGTAGAAGGCATAACTTTCTCCACATGGCTCAAAAAATCACGTCGCTTACACCGTTGGAAATCTAATCAAATTATCTAGAGGAAAATTTGAGGAGTTTTAGGAAGATGGGCCCAGAAATGCTCTGAAGACCTCCGAAACTGCAAATTACTAAAACCTATCAAATACTGAAAAATCAGATTTTGATATACACATAAAATTTGTGCTAGGCTCCTCTAAATCATCATCAATCTTGTCCTAATCAACGACAACTGAGCATCCCGAGAGAGCCAATGTGAGGGTGTGGTGTTTGTACGGTAGCTAGTCTCCTATGCGAGTTGGTGCAAGGACACAATATGAAGCCTCTTGTTAGAGTTGAGTTACCATACCCGGTATGAGGCCTCGCGAGGGAGTTGAGTTACCATACCACATATAGCTTGGGTTAGTATGATCCAAGTGACTACACTCCACTAGAGTCCCTACATAGTTATCCTATAGAGGGTTTTGAGTAGTGACCTGATGTACTACATTGCATTCATGATCATATGTGTACTTTGAGTTATGTATTATTTGGCATGTGTGTAAGCCTTTTGTATGTTTTGTCTTGTGTCACTATGGTTGGGTCATTATCTCTACGAGAATGTGGGGAGGTTGGGGGGGTGTGGGCCTATGGGTTCCACGTGTTGGTAGGAATTCTTAAGGTAAAAATTTCTTGGGTTTTGTCCTATAGATTTATCTGGTTTTCCCTAGGGTTCCTTGTTCATTTCCTTAAAAATCTTAAAACCTTAGTTGTGTTGGTAAGCGTTATATTTCAATGTTACTTTTTGTAACTTAAGGGAAAGGGTTGTTCATTGTGAGAAGGGGGCTATAACCTTTATAGTCTTAAACATTCTATCTTATTTAAGTCTACCCCTTTTAATATTTCCCTAAGTCTTAAATCCTTATCCTAAGTCAACCAACCTTTGTTATCCATTAAACTAAGGTTTCTTACATTTTCTAAGTGCGAGACACCCGTCATGTTTTTGTGTTCCCATGATGATGTCATCCAATGTTTCAAGTCGACTATAGAAACATGAAATGTTGCACCTATCCCTTCCCATGGGACCAAGTTTTATGTTAAACGATTTTCTTGGTTAAGTCCCATTTTACTAATGATCTTATCTTTGAGTACATCTCCAATTTGAACAGAGATCCTGTATCATGTTTGAAGTAGTTGCATGAAAATTGTGTTCCTTTGGCGCTAGTGGGAAATTAAATATTGAACATAATAAACAATTGACATGTTCTTGTGATCAAATGTGATCGGTTACTATCCACTGCAGGAACACGAGATTGTGCCACATGTCCTAGACCAATGATCGATTGTGAAGTGGGACCACATTATGTGACATAGGGTAGGATTTGATTAGTTGATTTTACAAACAAGGAGTTTTGTGATAAAGTTTTCGATTACATTAAAGATTAAAACATAGTACAATGAAGGTGTTAATATTTTAGCACATGGGTAAAATCAATGGAGATGTTTTATTTTCAGCATAAATTTTCTCGATGGTTAGTATCCTTTGATCTTTCACACCAGTTATTTTCCTACAGAGATCAATGGTTGTTGTGATCCTGTGAACCAAGATGCTCGAGTGATATTCACCGTAGGATCACACGATGTTGACACGTGTCATTCCTTGCCAAAGAATAAAGGATAATGGGCTAGGTTTCTTCTATAGATATTTGGTTTTCATAGTGCTTTTCTATTGGATAATTACTGGGCCCAGATGACACATTGTAAGTTAATGATAGTTGGACCTCTTGTTACCGTCTGATGGAAAAGGGTAGATGGAGATCGACAGTTGTAGTTTGAATTTGTAGAAGTTATATTTTATGAGTCATTTGTTCGCTCGTATGAATTTAATGGCAGACATGACCACATTAAATAAGATTAAAAGGGTGTCAAGCTATTTGATTTCTTCATTCTTTTTACTCCAAGAATTGTAAAGCACTTTGTAGTTGGTGAGTGATCTAAGGAACTTTCTCTATGGGCGAAATTAAGTAGAGAATTGTGCAAAAAGATGTAAGTTGTTCCCGTTCTTGTGAGCTCATTCTAGTATTTTTGAGGTGTTTTCTGCAAGTTTTCGTGGGGATTTACTTGTTTAGTGAAGAGAGGCCATTGGTATTTTCTTGTTTCTATTTTCAAGAAGTGTTTTGCTATTCTTTTTAAGGTGGTCAAAAGCCCTAGTTTCTAAAGTTTAGCTGTAAGCCCTAGTTTCAAAAATGCCACACGCTAGAGAGAATTCAGGAAGGATAAGTTATCTTGAAAGAAACCCTTATGATGATTTCTTAGACCAATTAAATCCCTTTACAAATAATAGAGTATTAGATGCTAAGTTAGTCAGGGGGAAGAAACTTGATAAAGGGTTGTATGATATATTTAGAAATGTAATAGATGCCTGACTACCAATATCAGGGTTAGATTTCTTCAGACAATGGTATGGTCAGGATAATCTCCCTAACCTTGAGTAAAATGCTTGGAAGTTTGACCTTGGAAAGATGGCTGTTCCAAATGTGTATTTGGATGTGGACATTCTCCTAACAATTGCAAATAGATATGATCTATTATCCAAGGTGATTAGGGACATCAAGGGAGAGGTCTTTCTTACTATAAGTGGGGATGAGATCAGGGAGGTGTTTGAAACAAGTGAGCTATCTTCTACCCTGATGGACATAGACCTAAATATGTTCTTGGCCCAGTATAATAGAACAAGGGATATGGTCAAGGGTAAAATGATCCCTACTCACCTGGCCAAGGCACAATTGATAAAGTATTTTGTAGGGAAATCCACTCAGGAACTCTTTGCTATGAAAGCCTTTGGAAAACATCTTCATGATGCATATAATTCACAGTGTCAGTTATTGGGAAGACACGAGGGACATATCATGCCACTCAAATACATGTATATGGCTATTTAGATTCAACACCCTGTCTTTGTTTTAGTATGAGATTACCCAACTTATGTTGCATACAAGATTCATATTGGTTTGATGGATTTGACAAAGAGGGGTGAGATGTTTTATTGGTTCTCCTTCTTGATGCATATGCTTTTTTTTTAGAAATGATGATTATTTTACAAAATTTATGAAGTTGAATAGGGACCTAGATGGGGAAATGATGCCTATACAGACCTAGACAACAATGATATCCAAGGATTGGGAGGGATCTAGCTATGTTCTCTTTGAAAATAATTTTACATCCAGGGTTAGGGATAGATTAGTTGTGAATATTCCTAGGATCTCTTTTGAGTCGCTTGATATTTTGAGGCCAAAGGAAAGAAGGTCTAACTTTAATGTCAAACATAATTGGGGGGATATTATCCCGTATCATGTAAGCACTATAATCAAAGTCTATGGTGGGGTCGTTCTATTGTGCTTCCATACCATGTAACTTTAAGACTAGGTTTTGTTGAAATAATCAGATAGATTGGCTCGATATAGGACAATGAAACAAAAAGAAAAGGTAAGGGTACCCTATTTCTAGATTTCACTTTCTTACATCATTTTTTACTTATAAAGGGAGGATGGAAATAATTAATAAAACTTTTGTATCCCTACAATTTGGGGGTAAGTGTGCCAAGGAATAATGAACTAGAGGGTTTTCACAATTTGTTGAGAAGAAGAATTAGGGCCAAGGAAATCACTCATGAATTCCACTTCCCAGTGAACTGTATAAGAAATATTTATGATGAGGAAGTACAAGAAGAAAATAAGAGGAAGTGGCTGGCTTTTAAGGTGGAATGGGATGAAATTAAAAAGTTTGAGCTAGGTTATGATCCCCTTAGGAATCTGACTCCTTTTGCAGTGAAACTATAAACCTTGTTTAATTTCTTCAATGACATTTTTACTACTTCGAGAGAAAAAAGAGGAAGAATAGGAGCTTTCAAATCGACATACTCTATTAAAAGATTTCCAAAGCATCCTATTGAAGGTAGGAAGGAAGAGGAGAGACCTAATTTTGATACTTCCCCATTATCAATTTTTTTTATAAGAGAGCTAGGGGTGGGCATGTCTGTGATTTTGACTCTAAAGAGAAGAGGACGAGGAAAAAAGGAAAACATATCATGACTAGAAGTAGGCTAGTTTCCCCACTTCTCAAGGCATTGAAAGGAATAATCATTATGGAGCCTTACGATCCCTCCATGAGAGAGCCATCCCCACTGTCTCCAAGGCCACTATCACCTCCTATAGAGATGATTCTAGAACAAAATGCTGAAGTTAGGATAGGGAAAGGCAAGGAGAAAGGAAAATATGATAAGTCTGTCCTAGTTGTGCAATTATCTAGTGACAATGAATCTAACAATGCTAATGAGGCAGACATTATTTTTATCCCTGAAGTACATCTATAGGTTGGTTTTCGACAACTCCCCATTGCACCTATCCCAGACTTTACTTCTTTGGAGATACAAGGATGAGTCCATAGGGACTTGAGGAGGGAGGCTTGTGCAAAATTTATTAATGATGAAGGATTTGTTAATACCCATGCTTTCCAATAGTTCATGTGGCATAGAAATATTGAGGAATATCAAAAGAGGTTGGAAGAGAGAAAGGCCCAGTGGCCTAATGTGTCAGAAGAGGAAATTGTAAATGAGGTACAATTAGAGATGCATCATGAGTTTTAGGCCTTAACACCATAGGAGGGAAGAAAAGTTGTACATGAGGCTGGTGTGTTAATTTTTCTAGAATAGGATATTGTTGATGTTGTAAGGAAAAATATGAGTTTGCACAGCATAAAGGCATAACATGTTGAGATGGCTTTAAAAGGGGCCTACTATAGTAAAGACTACACCATATTGGCTATCTAGTCCCTCACATCTACAACAAAAAGAATGGATATATATGATATTAACTTGAGATTAAAGGGAAGTGTGATTATAAAAAAGGGTTGCAAATATAGGTGGTGTGCAAGAAGCACAACAAAAGTTGGAATCTTCTAAGTTTATTCTTGATGTCTCACAAAAGGAAGAGAAGGGAAAGAAGGAACTTGGAATGATAAATAAACACCTTTTCCTAGAATATGATAAAAGGTCAAAGAGGTGTGCAGAGTTGGAAACAAAGAATGCATTATTGGAACATAAAATCAAGGATTTAGAAGAAGTTCTACAGTCAAATTCTCCAATGCCATCCACATCAGCGAGGACATAACTTCCATCTATCAAACCAAATATGATAGATAGGGCTACTTCCCCACCTCATTTTGCATGGGATGTTCCTGAAGAGATAAAGTGCTTAGTTGAGGCTACAAGAGCTAAAATTTACCAAAGAATTGATGAGTTGGAAAGGTATTCAACTAAAAATCAAGTGGATTTATGGAGGAAGAATAAGGGCATGGTACAAGCAGTTTTGTACCACTTAAATGAAAAATTTGATGAAAAGTTAGTTGACATTCATGCTGGCTACACCTTGGCTTTTGAAGCATTTCAAAATTTTGATAAGGATAAGGAAGTGGCAAGGCCACTATATGATAGATGGATCTAGAGGGTAGAGAAAGCGAGGTTGATTAGTTTGGGATCCAAGTATCACAGGGAAGGGCTATTGAATATCTAGCCCACTTTTGATTTTGTGAAAACTCTAAGGGATTTTTAGATGCTACCAGATCATATTGAAGGTAGGATCAACAAGTTGCAAAGAAGTTTTAATGAAATGAATGAGAATCTCCTACTATTTTGGATAAGGATGGAAAGTTAAAGACACTATAGATGTGGAAAGATGAGGCTAAGAAAAACTTAGAGGCTGTAGTGGAAGAAATATGTAATGACATGGATAGAGGAATGTTGGAAGAGTGTATGGATAAGGTCATTTCCATAGGGTTGTTCTTTGAAAAAATTGAGAAGGAAGTGAATCAATGCACCATTAAGTACAATCCATTCAGAAGGAAGTTTGATGAGGTAATGAATTTTGATTGGCCAACAAAAGAAGAGTACAATGAATGGGTGTAGATGTATGCAAAGGAGTAAAAGTACTATGTGATAATGACAATTTTGCCAATATTACATCATTTTGAAAAGTTATTGTAGTACCTAAAGTCAGTGTCAAGCCAACATGGACTTGGTTCATGAGTCTACATCAACAGGGACATGCTTGTGGATATGTAAAGATTACTCTTTTATTACAACTGCTATCTTGAACTATCAAGTTTTCTTCTATTTGAGATTGTAAAATTTTTGACAAGTGTGATCTTTGGCTTGTAGCTTGTTGCTACTATTGTTCTTGTAAAAGGGTAATTAGGGCCATGAGAAAGGGGTCCAATTTTTAATTATTCTGACAAAGTTTCAGGTCTATCAGTCTAGATTTTTGTGTTGTTTGATGTATATGTACTAAAAATACCAGGTCAAATATGGGAAAGTAATAATTAGTGTAGTTTGTTGTAGGTTATTTTTTTTTAAAGCATTATCAAATATTTTATAACACGTATAGCTAAAATTAATGAAATCTCAAAAGCATTTTATGATTTATTTCCCCTCCTGTTGCAAATCTTATGTGTTTTGATGTAACAGGATCAAAGATCCTATTATATCATTGCATTGTTATGATGTATGTGGTGGATTCATGCTTTAATTCAAAGAATTGATTAAAACACTTGAATATCAATAGTAAATCCATAGGATATTGTGTTAGGAATGATAAGAAAATTACATATTAACACTTTATAATGAAAATGTGTTGTGAATCATATAGCTATACTCCTCAAACTCGTCGTAGGATGTCTTGTGTTTGGTTGACTCATTTCCCAATGAATAGGGCACTAATCTAAGTTAGGGTTTTCTTTACATTCAGTTGCATTTTCTTCATAAAAATTCTTAAATCAAATTACAAAATACCCTTATTTTATGTTTTATTTTATGAGAAAATTAATAAGTTAATCTCATACTCCATGCAAGTCTATGCTCAATGGGTGATTGGTTGTTACCTAGTATCTCCTTGCTATGTTGAGGCTTACATGAGATATCTACTTTTTGTGATCTTTTAGTACAAATTATTGTTGGAATCTTGGAGAAAGATCATAGGTACACCTGCATTGGTTTTGGAGAGCCAAAAGTGTAGAAGGGATTTATTGAGTGCCTTGTTAGTTGGTCCAAGTCTATTTAGGTGTCCATTATAGAAGTTAGCCACTTATTAGATATTTGGGTGAGTAGCTTAGTAGCATTTTATATGTGTAAACCCTGTCAAACCAAGAACCAACAAAGTGGCAACTCTTTTGGGGAGATTTGCAGGTAACTTAATCTACAGTAAGCTTGAGTAGATCTCACTTAGTATGTGGAGAAATTTTACCCAATTATTTTTTTTTGTTGGGAATTTTGGAGAGAGATTGTGTTTTTTTTTGTAGTGATTCTAGTCAAGCTATTAGATTTGAAACCTCTCTGTCCTTTTGTTTCATTGTTAGTTTTATAATAGTCATGAAAGTTCATAAAGAAGATATACACCACTTTTTCCCAAATATTTTGTGTGGCATCTCAAAGGTTAGACCAGTGCATACATTTGACTCATTTTTGTATTGATACACAAAATGTGTAAGCAAAGGAATACTAGGGCATTTATGGAGAAACATCCCGAAGTCACCTTAGAGGGTGAGATTACAAAGGGTTCAAGGAAAATCTAGACCAAAAATGATACATAATCTAATAGTGCTTCTACATCATGGAGACCAAAATTTTCAAATATAGGTAAGTCACTACATCCAGTCCTTGAAAGCATTGAGACCTCTTCTAAAAGTTTAGAATCATAGAGTTTAGGTTTCTTTGATTATTGATTTAGCACACCCATACAAGAAGAGGTGCGACAACATGACAAAGGAGTTACTCAGGTTCAATACACTGAAAAGAGAAGAGGAAGGAGTAGTAGTCGAGGTAATCAAGCAATAAATGTATTTGATAGGGCCCCTCCTCCACCTCTTTCTGTTGACTATCCTTATGTAAGAGTTGGAGATCAAAGGGATGTAGATCTGATAAATCTAGATGATTCTTCTAGTTTTGATATCACTTTACCAGATCTTGATGAGTTATTTGGAGATGTCAATGCCCTTAGAAAATAGATACATGAGAAAATGGAAATAAGACAACGAAGAGAAAATGAAAGAGAAGAGGAAGTTGTAAATTCTCTTGTAGAAAGGGATAATATACTAAAAAGAATAGCAGAGTTAAATGATATGAATCAGAGATTTGGTGCAAGTCCTAAAGGTCTGAGTAAGGATGTGTTTGGAGATATGAACACATCAAGAAATGAATGCAAAGAGAGGGAACATCTTTTACATAGAGATGAGTTTGAGAAAGAGGGCCCTGTCTTGAGGAAAATGTTTGATTGGGAAAATGAAAGGACTTTTGGACCTAGTGTTTCAAACCAAGGTTAACTAGTGATACATGCAACTAGGGTTGATTTAGACAAAGGTAAACAAAAAGTCATTGGCAGTAAGATTAACGATCCCATAAATTTAGGTAAGATCCCTCAAGGCTTGTCAAAGGCTGATTTGGAGTTGGAAAAAGATAGGAAAGAGAAGGAGGATATAGCTAAGGAATTGGAAAGAATAGAGGTTGAGGCCGCTACTGCTGAGATGAAGAAAAATATCTTATTCTTAAAATATTCTTCATTAACTAGCACTTCTTCAGGGGCTACTTCCTCATCTCAAGGAGAATTAGGAACTAGTTCTAATGTTGTTAACACAAATTTAGGATGTCTGAGTGTTTCTCAAGGAACTAAGTTTGGGAGTGCTAAGAAACAGGGTGGAAACAATGCTAGTGCTAACACTAGTGGTCAAAATACTGGAGCAACATTCCAAAGGAAACCTATACATCTTGCGAGGCATAGGTAGTTGATCTTTGATGGGATTCCTAGACATCCTAATCTAGTTACAAATGAATTAAGAGATAAGATAAGAAATTTTGTAGGCAAAAATGCTATCAAAGGAGAAGAGAACCTCAAAGCATTTATTGACATGTTGAATGATTATGAGGTGGAACATGAGGATGTGGTCATGAAATTGTTTGTGCAATCTTTGGTTGAATATGTAAGGGATTAGTTTAGGGGATTTCCTAATGACAGTATTGGCTCATGGGAAGACTTTGAGAAATGTTTCAAGGAGAATTATGGTGATAAAACTAATGCCGGTTTCATGCTAAATGAATTCGACAACATTAAGAAATCACCAAATGAGGTTGCTGCAGATTTCAATAAAGGTTCCAAAAAGGTATGCAAAAATTATTTGAGGTTATGATACTGGATGAGAATGTTTGTTTGACAATATATTTCAATGCATTCGATGGAAATATGGCATACTTTATGAGAAAAAAGGAGCCTCACAATCTAAGAGATGCATTTTGGGTTTCTCTTAATATTGTGAGTAACCAGAGGGCTTCTGGTAAACTTGGGAGAAGAGAGGACCCCAAGTTGTTCAATAGCAAAAATAATAAGAAAGATTCTGACAAGGCTCTAGGATCAAAGAAGAAAGATGATGATAAGTTGGATAAGGTATTCAATACCTTAAAGGATTTGAAAGGAAACAATATAAGGAATGATAAGGATGTTGGATAGGACAAGCCCCAGTTCAACAATAATTTCAATAGGCAATGCCAATTAAAAAACTACCCTTATAATACTCAATGGAAAGATGACAAGTCCGTTCAACCAAACCAAAAGAGTAACACTAATGATAAAATAACCCCATATCCATTCCAAAGGAATAGTGTTAATGTAGCTAAAGATTCACCATGGTGTATGGCTTGTCAATCACCCTATGCACCTGAGTTTTGTGTAGTTGCACAATCTATTTCTGCTAGTGAATATGTTGGTGAAAAACCAAAGGAATCAGGGATGTGAAATGATGATGTTAGTTGCAAAATGGAAACCTCTTACCTTGAAGAATAAAGTGACATATCAGATTATGAATCAAAAGAAATTTATAGGAATGAACATAGAAGAAGGGGTGAGTATTACCATTAGTAGGTATTTTCTGATGATGAGGATGATTTTGATGATCAAAGGTGTAACATTGAATATGGAACTGACATGTTACTCTAAATGGACCATCTGAAGAGGAGATTGAAAAAATTAATGCTACTACGGTTGCTAGTTAAGAAAAACTATAATTTGAGAAATAGGATAGTGGGAGAAGATAGTGGTAAACTCGGTGGCTTATTTATTAAGAGCATAAAGATAAGGGTAATGCTACCAAGAATGAAGAAGATAAATTTGTTGTCAAAGTTAAAGAAATGAAAGGAAAGAAATGGGAATCAAAGAAGGATGAGGTTTTGTAGCCTAAGATTGTAGCATTCAAAGATAAAGCTAAAGAAGTTGATGAACCTGATGCACCTTTCCAAAAGGATTTAGAGTAGAAGACTTCTACTCAAAACAACAAGGTGAAAGATGAAAAGGAGATGCCAGGTATGCAGCTTGAACTCCCAAATTATACACCTGTTGACATGTTGCAATTAATTTCACAAATTATTATTAAAGTTCCTTTAATAGAAATGCTGAGGATAGAAGAACATAAAAGTAAAGCCATAGCATGGGTAAATAGTGTTTCATCTAACAATATTAAGCCAACAGATGAGCCTAGTTTAAAAAATGGGGAGCTAAAGAAGACAAATGGGGAAACTGAGGGAATTACCTCTCAATTTCCTCAGATATACTTAGACCATACTGTGAACATATATTTGGACAATATTGATCCTTTATTTCTTAGTGTTATCATAAATGATAAAATTTTAAAGAGTTGTATGATAGACTCATGTGCATCTAATACTATAATGCCATATCAAATTATGGAATCTTTGGGTTTAAGGGTAGATACAATCCAGGATAGGTGTTGTGCTCTAGACTCTAGGGAGGTAAATGTGATTGGTACTATTAAGGCCCTACCATATAAGTTGGCATCTTTACCTAAAAAGGACTTGACCATGAGTGTGTGGACATTCCCCCTCGATATGGAATGTTGTTGCCAAGTAAATGGAGTGCTATCATGGGGATAATTTTACAATGTGATTTATCCTTTTCTACCTTTTGTTATTGATGATAAATATGTGAAAGTTGAAAGCGAACCAAGAGTATCTCACATGATTAAAAATAATGTAGATGATGACATGAATTTCTTTGTGGATACTGATATAAATGCATTTAAGGCTAAAGAATTGGTTTTAAATGAGAAAAGAAACTTGCATTGATGATAGAAGAGATTGAGAATAGATTTGAGGATTGAGAAAAGAAACCTGCATTGACTATGTACTTTGATGGTGCTAGTTCAAAGGATGGGACAAGTGCAAGGGTAGAGAATAGATTTGAGGATAGTGAATTATGGACCATGTACTTTGATGGTGCTAGTTCAAAGGATGGGCCAAGTGCAAGGGTATTATTGGTTTCACCTAGTGGAATAAATTATAAGTTTTCATTCATTCTAAGTTTCAATTCTATGAATAATGTAGCAAAATATGAGGCTTTGTTTCTTGGTCTGAGACTACCAGAGAAACATGGAATTGGAAATATCAGAGTGATTGGAGATTCAGAGTTAGTAATCTCCCAGGTCAGAGTGAAATATGAATCAAAGAATAAGAGATTTAAGCAATACATAAATGTAGTATGGGATGAGCTTGAGAGTTTTGATTCATTTGGGATAGATTGGATGGATATAAGCAACAAAAAAATAGATGATTTCTTAGCCAAAATTACTTTGAGGCCAGAAGATATCACCTTTGTAGAAATTTATAAAGTGGAAGTCTAGTCTAGACTGTCCATCCCTGATAATATTTAAAACTGGTAGGTGTTTAATGATGACCGGGCTATTATAATATTCCTGAATTGTGAGGATAAATATTCTAACCAAGAAATTTATTTCAATGCTTATGTTGAAGTGAATGATGGGAAAGAAATAATTTTTGGTAATGAGGTCATTCAGTTGAAGACTAACAAGGTACCAAAGGGTCTAGTAGTACTTGAGAAGGTATTTGATAATTAGGATAAAGTGAAAAGTGCTGCCACTATAATAAATCCTAGTGATTTGGAGGAGATTAATCTAGGGACACAAGAGACACCTAAGAAAGTATACATTGGAAAGAGGTTGTCCCCAAAGATTACAAATATTCTTATTGACTTGTTAAGAAAATATAGGAATATTTTTACATGGTCATATGGCGATATGAAGGTATACATAGAAGATTTGTTTCAACATATCATTCCATTAAGGGAAAATGATAAGCCTTTTAGATAGAAGTAGAGGCTCATAAATCTGACCCTTGCACTAAAAATGCAAGAAGAATTGATGAAAGTCAGGGATGCAAGAATCATTAAACCTTTCAGACATTCATCATGGGTTTCTAATTTAGTACTAGTAAGAAATAAGAATGGAGATATTAGATTATGTGTGGACTTTAGAAACCTAAATATATCTTCATTTAAGGATAATTATGGACTGCCCAACATGGAAGCGATGCTATAGAGGGTAACTAGTTCATAACTTATGTCAATGATGGATGGATTGTCAGGTTATAACTAGGTGGTAGCTAAAGAGTTAGAACAATATACAACTTCATTTACCACACCTTGGGGAATACATGTCTATGTGAGGATGCTTTTTGGTTTGACAAATGCTGGGGCAACTTTCTAGAGGGCCATGGATGTGGATTTTGCAGAGTTCATTAATGATTTCCTTGTGGTTTATCAGGATGAATTGGTTGCTTAATCTAAGAGGGAAGAGAAACATTGTGAGCACTTAGAGAAAATCTTTTTCAAGGCATTGGTGTATGGAGTATCATTAAACCCAAGGAAATGTGTGTTTGGGGTTATTGAAAGAAAGTTGTTGGGGCATCTGGTTTCAAAAGGGGGGTAAGGATAGACCTTGAAAGAGTAGAAGAAATTGATAGAATACCATAACCAAGAAATATGAAGGGTATTTAATCATTCTTTGGGTAGGTCAATTTCCTAAGAAGGTTTGTGACAAATTTTGTAAAAATTATCACACCCATATCCAAAATGCTAAAAAAAGGTGCTCAATAAATTCGGATGGAGAACCTACTATTGCATTTCATGTCTTTAAAAAGGTCATTAAGGAGGCCCTAGTTTTAAAATCCCCTAATTATACTAAGAGGATGAAAATTTTCTCTTTTACATCTTTTCACACACTTGTTGCAGTATTGTTGCGAAAGCAAGCTGAAAGATTTTAGCAACCAATTGTATTTTTTAGCAAATCCTTGCAAGCTGCAGAGTTGAAGTATGATATAAGTGAGAAATAGTCCTACACATTAGTGAAGGTAGTCAAAGATTTTAGATGTTACCTAGTGGGAGCTACTAGTGTGGTTTATGTTCCTAGTGCTGTTGTTAAAGACATCTTTACCCAACAAGAGGTCTCTGGGAGAAGATGCAAATAGATCAACAAAATTTAGGAATTCAACATTGAGATCCAAATTACTAAACTGGTTAGACACTAGGGGTTGGAAAAAATAATGGCTGATTCAAATCTTGATGCAAATTAGGTTAACCTAGCTGAAGAAGAGCACATATAAAATACTGTGATATGGAAAGGTGTGATTGGTATAATGATGTCATTTTCTATTTATAAAAAATGAAATGCCCACCAGGAATGGACAAGATAAAAAGAACCCTGAAGCTACATGCTATTAAGTATGTCATTATAACTGGCCATTTATCGTGGAGGAATATTAATGGAGTCATGTTGACATGTGTGAATGAAGCCCAATACACAAAGGTGTTGGAAGAGATGTATACTAGAGTTTGTGGAGGATATTATATGGAAAAGACAATTGCGCATAAGGTCTTAAGAGTAGGATTCTAGTGGCCAACACTTTTTAGAGATGCACATCAGTTGGTTAGAAAGTGTGATGCATGTCATAGGTTCTTTGGCAAATTGAAGTTTTCAGGGAGCATGCCTTTCAAGCCAATTGAAGTGAAAGCTCCTTTTCAACAATGGGGATTGGATTTTGTGGGAGAAATCACAAACAAATTTAGTGGTGGCCAATCATGGATTTTATCTGCAATAGATTATTTCACTAAGTGGGTGGAAGAAATCCCAACCAAGAGAGCAACTAGCAAGGTGGCAATTTTTTTTTCGATAAACAACATCATTACTAGATTTGGATGCCCAAAGATAATTGTGTCTGACAATGCAATGTATTTCAAAGCATAAGAATATCATGAATTCTACAGTAAATTTTGTATCCAAACATCATACTCATTACCCTATCACCCACAGATAAATGGATAGGCTGAATCAAGTAATAAGAGCCTATTGAAAATAATCAAGAGAGTCTTAGAAAAAAATAAGAGGGATTGGACTTCAAAATTACCATTGGCAATTTGGGTAGACATGGTAACTGTAAAGAGGGCCATTAGTTGTGCACCTTTTGATTTGGTGTATGGAATCCATGCTAGACTGCCGCAAAAAAACATGATGGAGATGTATAAATTCATCCAAATTTATGATGAAGAAAGTAAGGATGAAATACAATTGAGGATAGATGACCTCATGGAGTTAGATGAGGACATTAGAGAATCTAATACTAAAAATACCAAACTCTAATTTTAGGTTAAAAACTTGTATGACAAGAAGACACCCAAGAGAAAGTTTGATGTTGGTGATACTGTGCTAATGTGGGATGCCAGAGGGGAAGATAAAAGATTGCATGAAAAATTTGATCCCATCTGGTTAGGGCCATATGTGATTCATGGGAAATAGGGTGAAAATTCATACTTCCTCATGGAAATGGCTAGAGACGTTTTGGAATTGCTTGTTCATGGATAATTCCTGAAACATTACTTCTCTTAAAGTATATATTTTCCATGAATAGTAGATCTTAGGTCTTTATCATATGTATATTCATGTACATAGGGTTTTGTCAACCTGTTCTCCATGTCTTGTTATTCTAGTTTTGCAGTTTTCTCTCCCAGTGATCTTGCTATTCTCACATTATTCCTACATCATGATCATCCCTAGAAAGAGACACTTTTGGTAGGAATTCTCGAGGTAAAAATTTCTTGGGTTTTGTCCTACAGATTTATCTAGTTTTCGCTAGGGTTCCTTGTGTTAGGAATAACAGTCCACAATAAAACTAGAGGGGGGGGTGAATTAGTTGTATGACAAATTATTAAACTTTAAACTTTAAGTAGCAGCAATATCAGATCCAATGAACATAATGAATGCCAACACAATAACACAATATTTTGGTGTTGGGGAAACCCTGTTAAAGGTAAAAACCCCGGTGGGAAATAACACCCACAAATGATGTACTAAGAGTATAGTTATCCTTGTTAGAAGATATATCCCTGATAGGAGCTTATTGAAACATTACAGTACAAAGTCCTTGTTAGAGGAAAGACCCTATTAGGAGTCAAGAAGAAAAGGGAGGGCTCACTGCCCAAAGAAGGTTAAGTCCACCTTCAGAACTCATTGTTTGCAACATAGGTGTATATGAAGAAATGAACAATATTTTTGAACTGTTATGGCAACAACTGTCTTTGCTTGATCAGTTCTAATGAAGTCCACCAACAAACCTCTTCTCTAAATAAAGAAGACACAAGCTCGTAGCTTTTACAACCTCTCTATATTACCTTCTTCACATTCGTATCTTTTCCAAAGAAAAGACCTTTCATTTATACCTTATTACAATTCTCATGAACAGGTCGGCCCATAAGGCTTTCCTAATTACAAATAATTACATAAAACCTCTCTACATACACATGGTATCTAGAACAAGTATACAATGATTACATTATAACAATTAAGGACCGACATCCTTAATTCAAGTTTTCCTTCCATCATACATGCTACATCTCTGTAGTCAGCTTCCAAATAGATCACCTCTAGAACACAAACCACAACTGATGTCATCCTACCTTTCGTACCTTGCGCAGTTCATAGAACATTCTTCAATATTCCATCTTTCATCTCTTAAGTTCACATACACTGATTCTATATCTCTTGTAAGCTATACACAAAATACAGAGACCAACTCTGTCATTTCTCACTATCACAATCAGTGACCAGTCTTCACCAAAACATCTGTAACTCATCCAATATGAAACATTACATGATGCAATCTTGGATATAAGATCACAACACCCTCCTGAACTCTCATCTATCTTTGCATCATCTGAAACATCTGTACAATATCTGTACACTATGATAACCAACCTATTTTCCTCATAGAAACATATGTTGACATTAGTGATAAAACATAAATGACAATAGTATGAGTGCCCATTTAGTAATGTAGTGATTAAACATATTAAATGTCTCAATCAACTTCCCATGCATTAGCAATATCCAACACCACCTTGTTTATTTCCTTAAAAATATTAAAACCTTACTTGTGTTTGTAAGCGGTATGTTTCACTATTACTTTTTGTAACTTAAGCGAAAGGGTTGTTCATCATGAGAAGGGGGATATAAACTTCATAGTCTTAAATGTTTTATCTTATTTAAGTCTACCCCTATTAATATTTTCTTAAGTCTTAAGTCCTTATCCTAAGTCGACTGGCCTTTGTTATGGGTTAAAATAAGGTTTCTTACCTTTTCTAAGTGTCGGCCACATGTCATGTTTTCATGTTCCTGCAATGATGTCACCCAATGTTTCAAGCCGACTACAGGAACACAAAATGTTGCCACATGTCCCTTCCCATGGAACCAAGTTTTATGTTAAGCAATTTTCTTGGTTAAGTCACGTATTACTAATGACCTTATCTTTGAGCACATGTCCAATTTGAACAAAGATCTTGTATCCTGTCAGAAATAGCTGCATGACAAATGTGTTCCTTTAATGCTCCTAGGAAATTAAAGATTAAACATAATCAATTGTTGGCATGTTCCCACATTATCAAAAGTGATTGATTATTATCCAGTGTGAGAACATGAGATTGTGCCATGTATCCTAGACCAGTGATTGATGATGAAGTGGGAACACATCATGTGACATATGGCATAATTTCATTGGTTGATTTTACAGACAAGGAGTTTTGTGATAAATTTTCTGATTACATTGAAGATTAAAACATCGTGCAACTAAGATGATAATATTTTAGCACATGGGTAAAATCAACTAAGATGTTTTATTTTTAGCATAAATTTTCTCGATGGTTAGTATCCTTTGATCTTTCATGCTAGTTATTTTTCTATAGAGATTAGAAACTGTCGTGATCTCGTGAACCAAGATGCTCGATCAATATTCATCGTGGCATCACACAATGTTGACACATGTCATTCCTCACCAAAGAACAAAGGATGGTGGGCCAAGTTGTTTTTGTGGATATTTGGTTGTCATAGTGCTTTTCTACTGGATAATTGTTGGGCTTGGATGACACATTGCTAGTTAATGATAGTTGGACCTCTTGTTACAGTATGATGGAATAGGGTAGATGAAGATCGATAACTATAGTTTGAATTTGCAGAAGTTATATTTTTTGAGCCATTTTTTTGCTCGTATGAATTTAATGGCAAACATAATTGTAGTAAATAATCTTAAAAGGGTGTTGAGATTTTTTTTTCTTCATTCTTCTTACTCCAAGAATTGTAAAGTTCTCTACAGCTAGTGAGTGACCTAAGGATTTTTCTCTGCAGGCAAAATTGAGTGAAGAATTGTGCAAAATGTTGTAAGTTGTTCCTGTTCTTGTGACCTCATTCTAGTATTTTTGAGGTATTTTCTATAAGTTTTTGTGGGGATTTCCTTGTTTAGTTAAGAGAGGCCATTGTTGTTGTCTTGTTTCTATTTTTTGGAAGGGTTTTTCTATTCTTTTTGAGGTGGTTGAAAGCTCTAGTTTCTAAAGTTTTAGCTATAAGCCCTAGTTTCCAAAATGCCACAGGCTAGAGAGCATTTAGGAAAGATAAGTTATCTTGAAAGAAACCCTTATTATGATTTCTTAGACTAATTAAACCCCTCTATGAATAATAGAGCATCAAGCGCTAAGCTAGTAAGGGGGAAGAAAATTGATGAGGGGTTGTATGATATATTTGAAAATGTAGCAGATGCCTGACTACCAATATCAAGGTTAGATTTGTTCAAACAATGGTATGGTCAGCTAATCTCCCTAACCCTAAGTCAAATGCTTAGAAATTTGACCTTAGCAAGCTAGTTATTCCAAATATGTATTTGGATGTGGACCTTCTCCTAACAATTATAGATAGATATGATCCAATAGCCAAGGTGATTAGGGACATCAAGGGAGAGGTCTTGCTTACTATAAATGGGGATGAGATCAGGGAGGTTTTTGACAACAATGAGCTATATTCTATCGTAATGGACATAGACCTAAATATGTTCTTGGCCCAGTATAACACAACTAGGGATATGGTCAAGGGTAAAATTCTCCCTACTCACCTACCTAAGGCACAATAAATAAAGTATTTTGTAGGGAAATTCACTCAGGAACCCTTTGCTATGGAAGCCTTTTCAAACCATCTTCATGATGCATATTATTCACTATGTCAGTTATTGGGAAGACATGGGGGACATAGCATGCCACTCAAACACATGTATATGGATATTTAGATTCAACATCATAGCTTTTTCTAAGTATGAGATTACCCAACTTATGTTGCAGAAAAGATTCATACTAGTTTGATGGCTTTGAGGAAGAGGGGCGGTGAGATTTTTTATTGGTTCTCCTTCTTAATGCATATTCTTCTTTTCAGAAATGCTGATTAATTTGAAAAATTTATGAAGTTGAATAGGGACCTAGATGGGGAACCTATGCTTGTACAGACCTGGACTAAAATGATATCCAAGGATTGGGAGGGATCTAGCTATGTTCTCTTTGTCAATAATTTTGCATCCAAGATTAGGGCTAGATTAGTTGTGAATATTCCTAAGATCTCTTCCGAGTTGCTAGATTTTTTGACGCCAAAGGAAAGAATGCCTGACTTTAATGTTGAACATAACTGGGGGGATATTATCCCATATCATGTAAGCACTGTAATCCAAGTGTATGGTTTCAGGGGCCATTATGTTGTGATTCCATACCATGTAACTTTAAGACTGGGTTTTTTTGAAATAATTAGATAGATTGGATCAATATAGGATAGTGAAATGATAGGAAAAGGTAAGGGTACCCTATTTCTAGATTTCACTTTCTTCCATCATTATTTACTTACAAAGGGAGGATGGGAACACTTAATGAAAATTTTGCAACCCTACAATCTGGAGGTAAGTGTGCCAAGGGACAATGACCCATAGGGTTTTCATAATTTGTTCAAAAGAATAATTAGGGTGAAGGAAATTCCTCATGAATTCCACTTCCCAGAGGGCTATATAAGAAATGTTTATGTTGAGGAAGTACAAGAAGAAACTAAGAGGAAGTGGATGGATTTTAAGGTAGAATGGAATGAAATTAAAATGTATGAGCCAAATTTTAATCCCCTTAGGACTCTAACTCCTTTTGCACTAAAAATGTCAACCTTGTTTAATTTCTTCAATGACATTTTTACCACTTTGAGATAAAAATAAGGAAGAATAGGAGAATTCAAATTGGCATCTTCTATTACAAAATTTCTAGAGCATCCCATTTAAGGTAGGAAGGAAGAGGAGTGACCTATTTTTTATCCTTCCCCATTATCAAAAAAAGTTTATAAGAGAGCTAGGGGAGAGCAAGTTAGTGATTATGACCCTAAAGAGGAGAGGAGGAGGAAAAAGGGAAAACATATCATGACTAGAAGTAGGCCAGTTTCCCCCCTTCTTAGGCCATTGAAATGAATAAGCATTATGGAGCCTCATGATCCCCCAAGGAGCCATCTCCTCCTACATAGATGATTCTAGAAAAAAACTATTGAAGTTGGGACAAGGAAACGCAAGGAGAAAGGAAAAGATGATAAATATATCCCACTTGTGCAATTATCTAGTGACAATGAATCTGATAGTGCTAATGAGGCATACATCATAATTATCCTTGACACATATATATTGGTTGGTGTCTCACAACTCCCCATTGCACCTCTCCTGAACTTTACTTCTTTGGAGATACAAGGCCGAGTCCATAGGGACTCGAGGAGGGAGGCTTGTGCAAAATTTATCAATGATGAAGGATTTTTTAAGGCACATGCTTTCCAACAGTTCATGTGGCATAGAAATATTGATGAATATCAAAAGAGGTTGGAAGAGAGAAAGAACCAATGGCCTAATGTGTCAGAACATGAAATTGTAAATGAGGTACAATTAGAGATGCATTATGATTTTCAAGCCTTAAAATAAGAGGAGGGAAGAAAAAATATACATGAGGCTGGTGTGTTAATTTTTCTAGAATAAGATATTGTTGATGTTGTGGCTTTTGATGCTGTAAGGAAAATATGAGTTTGCATGGAATAGAGGCAGAGCAGGTTGAGATGGATTTGAAAGGGGCCTACTATAGTAAAGACTACACCACCTTGGCTATCTGGTCCCTCACACCTGCAACAAAAAGAATGGATATATTTGATATTAACCCAGGATTGAAGGGCAATGTGATTCTACAAAGGGTTGCAAATATAGGTGGTGTGTAGGCAAAAAAGAAAAACTTGGAATCTTCTAAGTTTATTTGTAATGTAGCACTAACAGAAGTGAAGAAAAAGATGGAACTTGCAATGAGAAATCAACACCTTTTCTGAGAATATGAATAAAAATTCAAAGAGGTGTGCAAAGTTGGAAAAAAAGAATGCATTATTAGAACATAAAATTAAGAATTTAGAATAAATTCTACAGTCGAATTCTCCAATGTCATTCACATCAGCAAGGACATAACTGCCTGCTATTAGACCAAATATGATAGATAGGGCCACTTCCCCACCCCCTTTTGCATGGGATTCTCCTAAAGAGACATAGTGCTCACCTGAGGCTACCAGAGCTCAACTTTACCAAAGAATTGATGAGCTAGAAAGGTCTTCAACTAAATATCAAGAGGATTTTGAGAGGAAGAAGAAGGGCATGGTACAAGTATTTTTGTAGCACTTAAATGAAAAAGTTGATGAAAAGGTCGTTGGCATTCATGCCAGATACACCTTTCTTTATGAAGCAATTCAAAATTTTGATAAGGATAAAGCAATGGAAAGGCCACTATATAATAGATGGATCTAGAGGGTAGAGAAAATGAGGTTGGCCAGTTTGGGATCCAAGTATCATAGGGAAAGGCCATTAAAAATCCATCCTAATTTTGATTTTGTGAAAAATCTAAGGGATTTTCAGATGCTGCTAGATCATATTGAAGGTAGGATCAGAGAGTTGCAAAGAAAGTTTAATGAAATGAAAGAGACTCTCCTACCTTCTATTTTGGATAAGGATGGACATGTAAAGACACCGTAGACGTGGAAAGATGAGGCTAAGACAAACTTAGAGGTTGCAGTAGATGAAATATGTAATGACATGGATAGAGGAATGTTATAAGAGTGTATGGATAAGATCATTGCCACAAGATTGTTCTTTGACAACTTTGAGAAGGAAGTGAATCAATGTGCCATCAAGTACACTCCATTCGAAAGGAAGTCTGACAAGGTAATGAATTTTGATTGGCCAACATCAGAAGAGTACAATGAAAGGGTGTAGATGTATGTGAAGGAGTAAAAGTACTATGTCATAATGAAAATTTCTCTTGTAGTACATTATTTTGAAAAGTTATTGCAGCATCTGAAGTCATTGTCAAGATGACATGGGCTTGGTTCATGAGTCTACATCAATAGGGATGTGCTTGAGGATATGTAAAGATTACTAGATTTTATTGCATTTGCTATCTTGTACTATCAAATTTTCTTCTATTCGAGATTGTAAATTTTTTGACAAGTGTCATCTCTAGACTATAGCTTATTGCAACTCTTGTTCCTATAAAAGGGTAATAGGGACCATGAGAAATAGGTCTGATTTTTATTTATTCATATAGAGTTTCAGGTCTATTAGTCCATATTTTTGTGTTGTTTGATGTCTATGTACTGAAAATACCAGGTCAAATATGGAAAAGTAAGAATTAGTATAGTTTGGTGTAGGTTATATGTTTTTAAAGCATAATCAAATATTGTATCATAAGTATAGCTAAAATTAATGAAATCTCAGAAGCATTTTATGATTTATTTCCTCTTTTGTTGCTTATCTTATGTGTTTTGATGTAACAAGATCAAAGATCTTATTATATCATTGCATTTTTATGATGTATGTGGTGGATTCATGCTTTAATTCAAAGAATTGATTAAAATTCTTGAATATCAATAGTAAATCCATAGGATATTGTGTTAGGATTGTGATAAGTAGGATTTATCATAAAATTACAGATTAACACTTTGTAATGCAAATGTCTTGTGAATCATATAGCTATACTCCTCAAACTTGTGGTAGGATGTCTTGTGTTTGGTTGACTCATTTCCTAATGAACACGACACTGATCTAAGCTAGGGTTTTCTTTACATTCAGTTGCATTTTCTTCACAGAAATTCTTAAATCAAATTATAGAATATTCTTATTTTATATTTTGATGTCTAGGAAAGTAAATAAGTTAATCTCATATTCCATGCAAGTTGATGTTCAATGGGTGATTGGTTGTTACCTAGTATGTCCTTGTTATGTTTAGGCTTACATGAGATATCTTCTTTGTTTGATCTTTTAGTAAAAATTATTGTTGGAAGCTCGCAGAAAGATCATAGGTCACCCACTTTGATTTTGTAGAGCCAAAAGTGTAGAAGGGATTTAATAAGTGCCTTGTTAGTTTGTTCAAGTCCATTTAGGTGACCATCATATAAGTTAGCCACTTCTTTGATATTTGGGCAGGTAGCTTGGTAGCATTTTAGATGTGTAAACCCTATCAAACCAAGAACCAACACCATGTGGTTGGGATGAATTTATAATCGATACCACTATTGGGGACCAGTGTACGAAGATAGAATCCCTCCAACCTCAACACTTAGAGCTTGAGAGCTCATTTCTCTTGATGCACATGTATTTTTATTTGATGTAGTTCCTCAATGAGATTCGATTAGAACGTGTAATTGAGATGTTTCTAGATTTGGATACTTGTACTTGATGTATTTTTATGTATTGATGCATTCGAGTGTCTACCTCCTCGATTTGCATATTTCCAACACTCCCCGGTGTGGAGTTTACCTTTCTTGTTTTCCTTTTTATCTTTTATTCTATGGCCAAAAATGTGGATTATCATACGATAGAGTATTCTATCATATTACAGAGTATCTTGTCGTACAATAAAATATCTCATCATTTCCATTTTTTATTTTCATTGCATGAGTAAGCATTTCATCATACCATAACTGAAGTTTCATTGTACGATAAACTGCTAGAGTTAATCATATCTCAAATAGAGAGCACTTTTGTGCATGACCAGAAGATTCAAATTGGATTTTTGGATACCCTTTTGGGAGACTCATCCTTCCAATTCAGAACATATCAGATATTGAATACCTTTGCGGTAGCTAGTTGCATTTTCACGTTAAACTATGTAGTTTAATTTGAAAACTAAACTTGTGTGATTAATCAAATAGAAATTATATTTTGGGGTTAAAATGAATATCGATTTGAATGAAAACATAGTAATCTAAATGAACCTTGCTTGTTAATCACTAATATGGAAAATGAATTGCATGGAAAAAGTTAAGGCTTGGGAATCTTTGGTTAATATGTTAGACTTCCACTTGCGTAATGTTAAATATGATGGTTAAACCTATTCTTTAAACAAAAAATATATTAGTATTTGATTGATCCTTGTTTCCAAGGATTTCCAGGTGGGGCATTGCATTAAATGCATGAAATTGATATTGGGAGACATTTTTTATCAAGTAAGGAATAGAGACCAAACAAATATAGATGTTTATTCCATGATTATGGCTTGAGGGCTACAATTCAAAGAACCAATTGCAAATGTAAGGAGGGTAATGGAGGTTGAAGTTCATGATTTATTAGTTGGGATGGAGTCCATTCTTGAATCGATGGTAGTAGGAAAGGAGATGTACATCAATGAAGGAATATCAGATGAGGTGGATTCTGGTCCCAATGGGTACATTCATTTTATTCAGAGGCTAGATGAGAGATTTGGAGAGCACCATGTAGCAGAGGCCAAAAGAGGTCGGAAGGCACCCAAATTATTCTTGGATTTAATGAAGGTTGAAGAAGTGTTGGAAGAAATGAAGGTTAGGGCATGAATCTTTAATGTACAGGTCCCCAGGAGGAGAAGGTCACTAAGAATTTGATGCAAGGTCACTGGGGTCTATGGTTTTTGATCTTGAATATGGAAGAAGCTAGGTTGATTGGATTGAAGACAATTATGCAAGAATTTGGGTGACAAGCTAAATGATTTTTTTTTCTTTTTGTAAAGATTATTAATTTTTTGGGGCTTGTGGTTTAATGGGGTGTAGGCATTTGTTACAACATTGCAGTTTTTTTTGAAGTTGAAAAATGATGAAAATTTGTAAATGGATCTTTTTGGTGGGATTGGGCATGAATCTCTGGGTGTAGAAATGTCTTTTAGGAGCTGGTTAGATGAAGTTGTTAATGCTTACTATTAATGTTTTATGTACATTTATAGATTATTAATAAAATAAATCATTATTACTATAGACACCTAAAATCCCTTTGCTAAATAAAAACATTTTATTTTGCAAAAATCCCTAATGACATCATCATTTATTAATTAATTAATTAATTAATTTTTATTGTCATTATCCCTTCTCCTATTTTAATTAAAAACATTTAATTAAAAGATCCTTGCCAAAAATATTTAAATCCAATTTAAATATTTAATCCCCTATTTATTAAATTACTATTTAATAAATGAAGTCACAATCCTTAAATAAATAAATTTATTTATTTAATCCTCAAAACCCTATAAATCTTTTAGAAAACCCTAAAACTATCCTCACTTTCCTAATCCCTCCCTAAACCTTCTTAGAGGGTGATTCCTAACCGTCTTATTCTAAACCCTCATCCTTTGACTTTCGGTCAACCCCCTCATTAATGAGCCTTACATGCTCATAATGGCCTCTTACACCCTCATTAATGGCTCTTGCAACCTCTTAATGAGAACCCACATCTCTTCTTCCATCTTGGTCCCCTAGCACACTTCCCTAGTGTTGCTCACACATGTGTGAGTTGTTAGTCCATTTTCTTGTAAAATGCAAAATCCTAAGAAAATGGTCTATTCCTGCAAAATTTTGTAAAGTAGTCTTGCCCTAGTTATATCTTGTTTTCATCTACAAAGAAGATCTATGATGTTCCATGGCTTGCACCCTTAGCCAGGGGTAGTTTATGGTGTGTCCAAGCTCCAGTCAAGATCACATGTGCTAAAGTGTTCAAACCAGGGAGATATTCAAGTTTTAAGGTATGAGAAATAGGGTTTATCCATGTCCAAGGTTTAATTAAATTGTCTAAGTCTGTAAACCCTAGCCTTTTCTATTTCCTCATTACCTTTTTGGGCCACTTAAGTCCCTTTTTCACACATGTCTTATTTCTTTCCCGAGCAGTTATCTTTCTATTCAGCGATCTGGCGATTGCGGTGGTCGCGTATTCTCCTGATCTTGGCGGCTAAGTTCCTAACATTCAATAACCTAGTGAGCGGTCTTAGTTTCCCTTAGCTACTGAATCTCCAGATATCATGGTCAAGGAATGTAACTTTCAACGTTTAAACTTGGACCATTGATGCAAATCTAGATCGACAGTTGGCGCTGATTCTCTAGATAAAACCCATGGTTAGTAAATGATTCAGTGATCACATGAAGTCATTTGTTCGTGTGGTCTCCAGATGGACTGGGTTAAGTCAAAGGTTAAGTCCTGGGTGGTCATGTTTCTATTCAGCGAACACACGATTAAGGCTTTTCGTGTGTTCTCGTGATCTAACCCGAGGTCAAGTTTTTATTCAACGACTTGGAGATTGCTCAGTCATGTAATCTCCAGATCCAAGAAGGGTTAAGACCAAGCTTTATGTGAATTAATGAGGACCACAAGATGAGGACAAGATCAATGGCTGGTGCTTGATCTCATAATTTATCTGGGGTTAAGTAAAGGATATGGTGACTTGGAAAATGCTTTATTCATGTAATCTTAGGATTAAAATAGGGTTAGGCTAAACATCAAGCAATCACGAGAATGCTTTGGTCACATGTTTTCCAGGTCGAGGATGAGTTAAGATAAAGGACTTGGAGATTAAATCTGGACTATTGATGAAGATTGATCGGACGTTGGTCGCCTGTTCACTTGATGGAACCCAAGATCAAGGAAATGTTCAACGATCACACGAACGCCTTTGTTCACGTGATTTCCAGACCAAACCCCAGTTAAGTAAAGTGTTCCATGACTTGGAGATTTTCCTCAGTCGCATTATCTTCAGATGATTAAGGGTTAAGGGAAACTAGAGGAGGTAAAGATAAAGACCGAGGTCAAAGTGGGTCTGGTTGCCAGGTGTCACTGAGGTGCTCATTTTTTATTGGTTTCTGATAAGATGATGTGGCCAGGTAATTTTAAAGGGATAAGTTGACTATTATGCCGATTCATGTGGGCAACCTAATGTGCCGAGAAGGAGATAGATCAAAAATTGTGTTTTAATTTTTCCAATTATTCATTCGAGCCAGATTTTGAATATTTTGTAGGGTTTTTGCCAAGGTTTTGAACAGTGAAGTAAGTATGACAGGGTCGGATCAGTTTTGATTTTGTTCCAGGATGATTGTAGGTAAGAAAGTGATGAAGATGATATTGGTAGCCACCTGGATCTGATTTGATTCATGGGTGTCGTACCGGTTTAAATGTAGAGGACTGTTGTTTGACAAGAGCAGCTAGGGTATGCTGATTTCTAGTTGTTTCTATGCCCTGATTGATGCTATTATTCTTTGGTTGGTCCTGGCATTTAATTTAGTCTTGTCTGCAACAAGAAATCATTTAAAATTGTGAATGCAGTTAGCCTGTGATTGTGAAACCCAAATAATTGTACATTAGATTTGATATGATCCTTCTCGGGGTTTCAGGATTTCTTGTCTTCTTTTATTTCTTGTTGTATTTGGTTGTTGAAGTTTGATTTTTTCCCTAAATGATATTTTGCTTTTTGCAATCCTTGTTTCTATAAAAGGATTTTTTAGATCATTTAGAAGGGCTACTACTGGGCTACTTGTTGCTGGCTAGTTGAAAATTCTTGAACACAAGAGGCTAGATAGATGAATGTGTATCCTCAGTCTAGAGTGTAACAATTTTTGCTAGTTGTATCAACACAAGGGAAAAACTTCTTCATCTTTTTCATATTGTCTAAGGTATTTCCTGAATCTGATTGTAATACAAGGATTTGAATCCTCATACTTAATATAGCTTCTCATTTTCAAATCTCTCCTTTGGTTGTGCTTCTTGAGTTTTGGATTTTCCGGTTCATTTCTCAAAGTTTATCTATGTATATGTTTTATCTATCAGCCTTGATCTAGGATCAGGTTAAAAGTCTCTGAGTAAAACATAGATTCATTAGGTTCAACATAAAGGATATTTATAAGTAGTGTAAGAGTCTAGTTTTCTATATTTATGGCTTGGAGTCTTTGATGAATCTAGTAGTTGTTCTTGTATTCTATGACTACTTTAGGTATAATGCCCAATGGATAAGGCACTGATCATAAATTAGTACCTTTTGTGGTGTTACAAGTGTGGCATGGTTGTTTACATTCTGCAAGAAACCCAAATATTAATCATTACCAATCTCAAAATCCCTCAAAGTCTTGAGGTCACAAGGACATTTTGTTCTATCATAGCAATGGAGAGTCAATGAATGAATGATTATCATTCAATACTTTCTTTCTATCATTTTCTTTGTTCAATCCAGTTTAAAGTCCTAAAAGTGCCATATGTTACTGGTTTAGGTACACCCGCCTTGGTTTTGCAGAGCCAGAAGTGCAAAGGGTAGTCTTGTCCCTATAGTTGGTCTAGTTACCTACCGATATCCCCATATTTGGAACTAACCCCTTCTCAAGATAAGTCTTAGGTATATTGGTGTCTCTTAGAGTGTAAAGTCCTTTTCAGGAACCAACATGAGCAACCCTTAACCCTTATCCCTTTGACCATCCCATCTAACTCAACCCCTAACCAAACCCCTAACTCTAACCCTCCTTCCTAACCCAAGCCATTAGGAAAATCCTATAAATACCCTCACTTCCAAGAGAAAATTATTAGCTTAGTTTTTTATCATTCCATGCATTGTTATAATGTTAAATTACTTCTAGATTATCTTAGCATATCTCCTAATAGTTAGATTAACTTATCTTTCAAGATTTATAACTCACACTAGCTTAGCTTAATGGATTGAATATAGTTAATTTTCAAGCTCTTCATATCATTTTAATCCATATCACACTTATCTTTGGTTATAATCAACTTATCATAAGCATTCATAGCTCAAATCTGCATTCTAGCTTCATTTGGTTCCTTGGGACTCTAGGGGAAAATTAGGTTTACCATACCTGATTCTATGCCATTATGGGGTATCCATGGTTCCTAAATTATCCTAATCCTTCTTAAATAGCATTGGGCACATGATACTTATGTTTCAAGAGCATACCCACATCCCTATTCTAAGAGAAAATCAAACGGTGATAGGGTGCTCCCATTTAAGCTCAATCCGAGGTGTCTTACAAATAGTTTTTCTATATGTTAGGTATATTATTCTCTCACTAATGTTGACTATATACACATGTTCCAAACAGGTTAGATTTTCACTGATCACATTTTGGCACATTCGGTGAGACCCCACCACGCTCTTCAAACTACTTTTTTAGGGTTTTTTGGTAAAAAAACTCACTTTTTGGTACATCTCGAGAATCTTTGGAGGTAGATTCGTACAAAATTCCTTCCCTGGCATGGATCATATGGGAACCCCCCAAGTTTCATACTAGAGCATGTGTATTGCTGTATGAGCTTATTCAAGTGTTTTTAGGCCTTTTCCCACTTCCTGGCATGAATTGTCGTATGGGAACCCTTGGATTACCATTTGGGAACTTATGTAATGTCGTACAAAACTGAACCTTAAAAAAATCCCTGGTCTTCATTTCTGTATGGGAAATAGAGGGCTTGTGCGAAGCCCTAAACATGGTTTTCATTGGTTTTTAGGGTCCATTTGGGCATCCTAGTGACCCTAAACTTCAAATTTGCAGGTTCTAACTCCATAATCTTGTAGGTAATACTTGGAAGGAGATTTGATCACCAAAAAATCAAATCCTTAAGGCTCATTAACTCTCTTTCATGTTTAGGAACATAATAAACTTCCATTCAAAGCTTAAAAAGAACTTTTCATTCAATCTTTGAGTACTTAAAATGGACTAAACTGCATATCTTTCCTAAACGGTTCCTAACCAATCCTAATCAATTGTAAAGTGACCAAAGTCACTCATGAAACTTTTTTTTTTGTTAAAATTAACTTCATTTTCAAAATCTTAAGGTTTCATGCAATCTAGGAACTAAAAACAAACTTCATTTTGGGCTTAAAAAGGACTTTCACTCACTCTTGAATGCCTAAAAAGAAAAGAATATGCATACCTTTCCTAAACTATTCAGACATAATCTTAAACAATCCTAAAGTTTCCTAAACCAGTCTTGATGCTTTATTTTTGGCTAGAAAGAACCTCATCTAAGAAATATCAATGTTTTAAGGGTTTTTATGCAAGTCTCAAAGTGCAAAAACTAGGAAAAATTTCAAAATTTTGAACTAAACACCAAATCTTGAATGACCCTAAAGAAATGAACCAAAATCAATATCAAAGTAATTTCATTTGAGTCCTAAGAAAATACAATCTTGAATGCACAAAGTGAAAACAAAGCAATTTTATTTCTCAATCAAGTTCAAAATATGATCCTAAAAAGAAAAACTCAATCTCGAATGCAAAAGAATAAAACACTTGCAATAATCTTTCAAAGGAGCCTTTTCTATTTTAAAGGAAAGAAAAAATCAAATCATAAACATGTGGTCTTGAAGGTATTGGCATGGAAAACACTTAATCAATTTGGGAAAAAATGAAATCTTTTTGATGTGCTTCTAGGAGTTTCCAAATCCTGCAATACCTTGTTAATCTAAGTGACGTAAAACAGACTGAACTAGGACAGACTGAACTAGAAGTAAAACAAGTGAACCCGTTCTTGTAAATATGATCTTTTTAGCTTTCATGTTCCTGCTTCTGTTCTCAGTAATTGATCTTTAGTGTTCTTCCTTGCTTCAATTTGTCTCTCCCTCAGATAGTTCTCGTCGGTGCATATTGTTTCATATTGTTTATCTCTCCCTTTGACAACAATGCCAAAGAAACAAATAAACATACAGCTCTGTAGTATCCAAGTAACTCTCTCTTGTCCAATGTATTCTTTGTATCTCTATATAATGATATTCCAATCTGTTCGAGTACTTTTCACAGCTTTAGACATGATCCAAAGTGTGAACTATGCTGCATCAACATGAATGATCTTCTGATAAGATTAGCTTGACGCAACATCTAGATCACATTAGTGACCGGTAGACAGGGGATGAACCCCAAGTCTAGTCCTCAAGTACTCAAATGTATCCTTCAGTAGAGCTTTTGTAAATATATCTGCAAGTTGTTCTTTTGAGGTAACAAACTCTAACTTCGCTTGCTTCTCGTGTACTTGTTCTCTTAAGTAGTGATACTTAATTGATATATGCTTTGTCTTAGAGTGCATCACTAGATTCTTTGAAATGTTTATTGCACTTGTGTTATCACAGTATATAATCACTGGCTCAGTGATTATCTCATTCATACCTTCTAGAACTTGCTTAATATATGCAATATTTGAATAGTTTGTAGCAGCACCAACATACTCTGCTTCGGCTGTAGACTGAGAAATACAAGCCTGCTTCTTACTTGTCCAAGTAACAAGTCTTTCACCAAAGAAAAATGCTCCTCCAGTGGTACTTTTTCTGTCATCCACATTTCCAACCCAATCAACATCGGTCTAAACCTTCAGTTCAAACTTGCCTTCCTTAGGATACCATAATCCATAATCCTCTATTTTCTTCAGGTATCTTAACATTCTTTTAGTACAATCATGTGTGATTCTCTAGGGTTAGCAGAAAATCTAGCAACTATTCCCACAACATGTGCTATATCTGGTCTACTGTGAACTACATACATTAAATTACCAATCATAGATCGGTATAGTGTCTGGTTCACCTCTGTAGTTTCATCTTCCTTAGTCAGTTTACATCTAGTAGCCATCGGTGTTCCCACAGGTTTAGCATCTTTCATGACAAATGTTTTCAATACTTCCTTGATATATTTAGATTGTGAGATGAATATCCCATCATTTTGTTGAATCACTTGTAGTCCTAGAAAGAACTTAATCTCTCCAAACATAGACATTTCAAACTCTTTTCTCATCTCATCAACAAAAGATTTACATATGTTATCTTGACCTCCAAAGATAATATCATCCACAAATATTTCAACAATAAGAATAGTATCATCAGTATCTCCTTTCATATACAAATTATTGTTCTCACTTGTTCTTACAAATCCTATACTTAACAAATAAGTATGAAACCTCTCATACCAGGCTCTCGGTGCTTGCTTCAAACCATATAAAGCTTTATGTAATCTACATACCATGTCTTTGTTGTCTGGATCAATGAAACCTTCAGGTTGTTCTATGTAGACTTTTTCTTCAAGTATTCCATTCAGAAATGCAGACTTAACATCCATTTGATAAACTTTGAATTTATTATGTGCAACATATGCAAGTAGCATTCTAACTCCTTCCAATCTAACAACAGGTGTGAATGTTTCACCATAATCAATTCCTTCCTCCTGTGCATATCCTTTACATACCAATCTAGCTTTATTTCTTGTTACTTCTCCATTCTCATTCAGCTTGTTCCTGAATATCCAGTTAGTACCGATAACATTCTTATCTTTAGGTCGAGGTAATAAGGTCCAGGTTTTGTTCTTCTCTATCTTTTCTATTTCTTCTTTCATTGCATTAACCCATTCATCATTTTCTAATGCAACTTTTACATTTTTCAGTTCATAATCACAAACTAGACATGTACCTTGTCTTGCTTTGCTCCTTGTTTGCATGCTAGCTTGTCTATCTCCAATAATTTGTGTCTTAGGATGATGTCTCCTGAAAAATATTGCCAGTACTCTGTCTCTTCTTTCTTGTTCATCCTGTGCAAGTTCATTTTCTTGCTCGGTAGGTCCATCCTGCTCATCGGTTTCTCTTTCATGTTGTTCTATATTATTTTCCTACTGACCGGTTATCACAGGCTGTGGATTCAATAGATTCTATAGTTGTTCAATGTAAGTGAATCTACCATATTCTTTCAGTTCCTTTGTACTTTCCTCTGTGTTCTTTTCATCAAACTCATCAACTTGGACATTAGTACTTTCAATCATTTTATTAGTAGTTTTATTTAGACACTTATATGCTTTGCTTTTACTGGAATATCCTAGAAATATCCCTTCATCACCTTTTGAGTCAAATTTTCTATTTCTCTCATCCTTCAGAATAAAACATTTGCTTCCAAAAATACTAAAATAACTTACAGTCGGTTTGTGTCCAAACCACAACTCATAGGGTGTCTTGTGGGTGTCCTTCTTCAGTTGAACTTGGTTAAGAACATAAACTGTAGTGCTGATAGCTTCTCTCCAATATGTCTGGGCAACATTCATTTGCAACATTAGTGTCCTAGCATAGTCAACTATTGACCTGTTCCTTCTTTCAGCAATGCCATTTTGCTGAGGTGTCCTTGGTGTAGAGACCTATCTTTTAATACCATGCTCATTACATAAATTAGTAAATTCATCAGAGATAAATTCACCTCCTCTATCAGATCTTAAACATTTCAATTCCTTACCAGTCTCTTTTTCTACCTTAGCTTTATACCACTTAAACATCATAAATGCTTCAGATTTTTCTTTCAAGAACATAACAATCATCAATCTAGTATAGTCATCAACAAAAAGAATAAAGTATCTATCACCATAATATCTCTGAGTTCTCATAGGACCACATACATCGGTATGAACCAACTCAAGTATCTTCTTTGTTGAATAATCCTTGCTTTTGAAACTAGATTTAGTCATTTTCCCTTTCTGACATTCATGACATATAACATGATCGGGTTTTGACAAGTTAGGCAGACCTCTAACTCTTTTCCTTTTACTGATCTTAATCATGTTATCAAAATTCACATGGCATAACCTTTTATGCCACAACCAAGAATCTTCATTTTTCATCATCAAGCAAGAAGACTCATCAGTATCAAGATAGAATAGATTACCTCTTGATTATGCACTAGTTCCAACTAGTCTTCCTCCATCATCAAAGATTTTCACTTTCTTGCTCTCAAAAGCAACTCGATGACCTGAATTGTTCAGCTGTGCCACACTTAACAAGTTATAGTTCAGTCCATCTACCCAATAAGCATTATCACATTTTATCCTATCATTTATCATCAAGGTTCCTTTACCTCTTACCATACAGGGTGTGTCATTACCCATCTTAACTGATCCTCCATTGTATTCTTCAAGTTGATCAAATTTCTCCTCATCACCAGTCATGTGATGTGTATAGCCACTGTCTATGATTCATGTATTATGTTTGTTAACTCTAGAGATCAGTGTTGTTTCTACATGTTTTTCTTCTTCCTCAAAATCATCTTTCATAGCCACAAATGCAACTTCTACATCATCATCAGAATCAAATTTAGATTCATTATCTTCAGCTATGTAACATACCTTTTTTCCTTTTTCATTGCTGTCTTGGTTATCTTTGTTGTGTCTATAGCTCCTGTCGACTCTCCTTCCATAGCTTCCTTCAGATCAATCTTTGGATCTTTCATCATCTTTCTTATGTGGACATCTAGTAGCAATGTCGCCAACCTCTTTACAGTTAAAACATGCTAAAGGTATCTTACCTCTATACCTTCCTTTACCTTTAGATAACCTTTTGGCCATAAGAGCTTCAAGTTCATCAAGCTCATCATCAGTATTGCTATCACTATCATCATTCTTACTGTACCTGCTAGACTTACCAATATTTAGAGAAGACTTGAAAGTAGACTCAACAGTCAGTACAACACTGTTGTCAAAGTTATTCAATTCAAAGGTTGTAAGTTTACCAATCAGATTGTCAAGTGTAAGTACATTACCAAATGCAGACCTTGTTTCATGAATAGCAGATATTCTGATTGCATAAATTGACAATAAGGTTCTGAGTACTTTTCTTACAACTGTCTCTTCACTAATAACTCCATTAGATGCTCTAATAGCATGTACTACCTCTTTCAGTCTATTTGTGTATTCCACAATATTCTCACCTTCCTTCATCTTCATATCATCGAATCTACCTCTTAAGCTTTCTGCTCTGGCTCTTTTGACATTCACATATCCACTATAAACTTGAGAAAGTTTATCCCACATGGCTTTTGCAGTAGTGCAGCTTTTAATATCTTCAAATTCGGCATTGGTACAAGTAGTAGCAATCTCCATCATAGTAACATTATGTTCATGCCCGTCTTTCAGTTGATCAAGTGTTAGGGGACTAGGGGCCGGTTCTATATAGCCATTCTCCATCAATTCTAGTGCAGAATTCCCAATTCCAGATATGTGCAACTTCATCCGGCTTTGCCATACTGCGAAGTTCCCTATGTTCAGCTTTGGCACTTCCCTCTTATACATTTTGAGATCTTTGTACTGAAGTCCTTAAAACTCTGTTCCAAGCAACCAATGCTCTGATACCAATTGTTAGAATAACCGAGAGGGGGGTGAATCAGTTATCCAGTGTCCCAATACAAAATGTATAATCCAAAAACAAATACTTAAAACTTCTGATACTCGGTAACTTAAAATACTGTACTATCTATGTTTTTACCGATTACCAGTCTAAAAGATATAGTAGTTACCAATCAAATCAAATATGAAACATTTAAATATGACATCAGATAAACATCACAATCAACACATAACACAAGAGATTTAACGTGGAAACCCTGTGAAGGGAAAAACCACCTGGGACCGGCAACCCAAAAATATTCACTCTTCTGAAGTGAGGTCGGTGAAGACCCAACCCTATTAAAGGTTACAAACACACTATTAGGTGTGACCTTGTTAGAGGATTTAAGACCAACCATTATCATTCAACCATCAGTCACTCTGGGGTTGACAGGATAACAATGTTCATTCTATGAATGATACATAATAAGACTTTCTTAGTCCACTCGGTTAAGAGATTTGACTGTGTACAATGGTTAAATATATAACAGTAGGTAATCTGATCTAGTACAACTTCATTTGTAGATATACAGATCAATATTCAGCTCATATAAATCTTTCTGATCAATGTAACATTCCCAATTCAATAATATATCAACTTACTGTCCGTCGGTAATTACTCTCTGTCGCTCAGTAATGCTCTACAGTAGAGTTCTCCTTAACTAGTATGATCAGAATGTATGAAAACTTGTTCACGCAATGATTTTGCAGTTTCCTTTTCTTCCGACATCACACACACTTATGAAATCTCCAGTCTCTTATATAGACATGTAAACCATTTTCTTCAGCTCCATCAGATTTTGCCACTTAATCATCTTCGTTGATTTTGCCTCTTAAACATACCTCAACACTTGTGTCAATAACTCATTTGATTCTCATCCTTTAGATCTTTCCTAAATTTTGTTAGCCATCGATTTATGTAACAAACATTATCTGTTATCTCGAAATCATACACTTTCCAGCTCATCAATTCTTGTCGGCTAAACTAGTCATTTTGTTCATTTTGTTCTACTCAGTTAACAAAGAAATGTGTCAGTGAACACAAGCTCGGTTTACACTGTGCTCAGTATACACTACACTCCGTCGGTGTATAATGAAATGCTTCATCAACTGACAACACTGCTTTGTGTCTTTCAACTCTTTTCCTCATCATAGATGAATGCAACATAATCAAGTCAATATCATAAGGTCATAGACTCATCAACAAGTTACTCAATGAATTCTTTATCCTCATTTGTCATATCCATCTTCCTCTTGTAGATATTTTTGTTCTTCATCTCTTTCACTTCTTTTCTACAGATGTTTCAGTGTAGTAACTTACAAGATAAGTTCTGTCAAACTAGTTGACATCAATGACAACATAATATTGATTTAATCATCTTACATATCTAATCAATCAGCTCAGTAATCTCTAATCACATATTCTTCAATTAGGTTCTAAATCAGTTGTAGTTCATCAATATAATTCTTATCTATATTCAATATATATTTATTAAATCAGTTTAGTATCAATAATTAAATTCTGTAGTAACAAGTAAATCATATTATACACAAGAAAAGATACATTAAATAAATCATATTTAGCATAAAAATTTACAAGATAAAATAGATCAAAATTTTTTTCATACAAACTAATAGTATTAAATAGGTAAGATTTTACATAAGAATATAAGGCACCTATTAGTTTAGATTTACAAAGGGAAACTATGGTACCAAGTAAATCAGATTTAACATAAAAGTCTACCCAACTTTAGATTCATTTATCTTATCTTGTTATATATATCTGTACATAATCTTTCTATTTGTTTTAAATCAAGGAAGCTAAATAAATCCTCTTCAAACCATATTATCCCAACTTAATGACATAGCTCTTAACTGATTTAAAAATAAACTTTTAATTAATTCTAAATTCTAAGGGAATCTATTCCTTATTCCTTAAATTAGACTAAGACTAAAGATGAGTTCTAAAAGAGAGGATTCGAATCATTAAAAATAAAATAAACAATACTAGAAACTTGTAAAGGCAAACCACATAAGTAACAAATGAATTTCCCCAAATGGAAATTTACAGACCTACAATTTATGACAGATTATATGAGGGTGCCCGCGTTTGAATTGGGAGCTCATTCTTATAATACTTTCCTTCAGACGGTGATGACTAAATATTGAGGTCTTCTATGCTCGAGATTCTTAGAAATAATATTGGTGTTTACTTCTGGAAATCAAATCATGAAATACATACTTCAAAAGAATGAATATCCGTCAAGTATGAATAATAAATAAAATTTGAGAAAGCTGCCCTCCTAGAACTGTAAGGGCTTGTTTGGTAGCGAGAATTAGCCTAGAATTGACATTTGTTATTTTTGATTTCGTGGAATCCTCAATTTGGGAGTGCAATATGAAAATATAATAGGAATATGTAAATGCTCATTTTGCCAAAAATGAGCATTTACATCTTCCATCTAAAAAGGTGGAATTGGAATTTGAATGGGGGAAATCAAACTTTTAAATTTTTCATGTCTACACTTAATTTTTTAATTTTTAAGCCGATAGGCTTTATGTGGGAGCTTTGCTCCCGGAAATGTTTTTTTTTCCCAGATAATTGTCAGCCCTTTGCTCTGAGTTTTAGTTTTCCAACTATGACAACTTTGTCTTTTTTCCCTCTTACTTTAGCAAGTTGTCTTGATTTGTTTCCATTCTTATCCCTATTTATTCTTGGAAAAACATATATTTTTTAGAATCTTCTATCATTAACTTTTCTCTATTTAATTTTCTCTATTAGCACTCTTGTTTGTTGTTTTTTGGTGGCAATAGAAAGACGTTGGCATGATGAAGAAGAAGGGTTTGAGGCATGGTTTGCAACTCAATTTATCAGAATGACAACTAAGGAAAGATTTTATTAGGATTTCTTAGATTTTAATTTTGAAGGCTTCTTTTTTTTGTGGTTCTGTAAGTCTAAACAGTTTTCTTGATCTGATTTAGACACAAGAAATTGTTTTGTTTATGAATATGTATTAATGAAGGTTTGATATTAACAAAGTGTGCTAGTTATTTTTAAATAATATTCTAAGAATTTTTCTCATATCACTTCGAACGCGAGCTCAAGAAGCCTACAACGCTCCCCCCGTAATGGAGTTTCCAAAACTCTCGGCGTTCGAAGATTGCATTGATCTTTGGGTATATGTGGGAGCTTTGCTCCCGAAAATGTTCTTTTTTCCTCGGATAATTGTCAGCCCTTTGCTCTGAGTTTTAGTTTTCCCACTATGACAACTTTGGTTTTTTTCCCTCTTACTTTAGCAAGTTGTCTTGATTTGTTTCCATTCTTATCCCTATTTATTCTTGGAAAAATAGATTTTTTTTAGAATCTTCTATCATTAACTTTTCTCTATTTAATTTTCTCTATTAGCACTCTTGTTTGTTGCTTTTCGGTGGCAATAGAAAGACATTGGCATGATGAAGAAGAAGGGTTTGAGGCATGGTTTGCAACTCAATTTATCATAATGACAGCTAAGGAAAGATTTTATTAGGACTTCTTAGATTTTAATTTTGAAGGCTACTTTTTTTTGTGGTTCAGTAAGTCTAAACAGTTTTCTTGATCTGATTTAGACACAAGAAATTATTTTGTTTAAGAATATGTATTAATGAAGGTCTAATATTAACAAAGTGTGCTAGTTATTTTTAAATAATATTCCAAGAATTTTTCTCATATCACTTCGAATGCGAGCTCAAGAAGCCTACAACACTCCCCCTGTAATGGAGTTTCCAAAACTCACAACATTCGAAGATTGCATTGATCTTTAGGTATATTTTTCACTCTCTTTCCTAAATAGTAATTGGCCCCATTAAAGAAAATATGATAAAATTATTCCCGACACAATATTTTCCCCCACTTTAGAGTTATCCACGATTTTCACTTATCAATCGTTTCCTTTTTGTATGTAGAGTGTTTGATTACAGAGAGTTTGGATCATTTCTTTAGTAAGTTTGGTTCCTTTTGTATTTTTGGTACTCACTCCATAGATTTTTCAGATCAATAAATTTGACTCCCCTTTTGTGTGAGGAATATTCTTTATTTTATTGCATTCACGGTCTGATGTCTAGTTGGAGCATCAGACAAAATGTAACGGTAGATTTATTAGCTTCAACAATCTACGGTACATATTTGTCAGATTACTATATGTTTTCATTTTAATTTTATCTTTCATTAAAAATTTTAAAGAATTATGGCTTGCGATTTGAAGGCAAAATAAGCACTGTAAATCACGGTGTTCAAAGATTGCATTGCTCCATTAAAGAAAATAAAATAAAAATATTCACGCCACAATATTTTCCCCCAATTCAGAGTTATCCTCGATTTGCAGTCATCGATTGTTTCCTTTTTGTATTTAGTGTGCTCAATTACAAAGAGTTTTTGGATCATTTGCTTATAACGAAAATATGATAAAATGATTTCCAGTTTGCAGTTATCATCGATCGTTTCTTTTTGCATTTAGTCCATTCCATTATAGAGGGTTTTGGATCATTTCTTTAGTAAGTTTGGTTTTCTTTTATATTTTAGGGCTTGATTTCATTTAATTTTTGGATTTTTTTTTATAATAATTTGGTTCTTTTCAGTTCATTTATTTACTAAGTTAAGTTTGGTTCTCTTTTATGCTTTTTGAGAATTGATTAAGTTTGGTTCTCTCTCTTTTGTTTAAGTTTGGTTCTCTTTTATACTTATTGAGCTACAAAGTTAGTCACCTACAAAGTTACTGATTAATTAAGCCGATAGGCTTTATGTGGGAGCTTTGCTCCCGAAAATGTTCTTTTTTTCCTGGATAATTGTCAGCCCTTTACTCTGAGTTTTAGTGAATGGTTTCCAATGTGTTATGATATTATTGAATGGATCATATCATTTTATGTCATTTTGAACAATTTTCAAATTTTTCTTGAGAGTTTTGTGTTATGGCATTTACAAAATTTGGCTACAGTTTTCTAGTTACTACATGCACTAATATTTGTTTAACCATTCTATATATTTTACGGATAAACAAATTGAGTTGTGTTTAAGATGTTTAATTTCAAAATACTGTCCTTAAATTGGAGTCTTCTTCTTCAGGTGTATAAATTTAACTTTGTTTTTCTTAAATTTGTGTTTTCTATAATTTTGTAGGTTTTAAAGCAAGGTTTTTTTAGTTATAGATATCGCTCATTACTTGAAGTTGTGGTTTATAAGGAGGATTTTTGGTTTTTTCTTAAGTATTAGGCTCATACTTCACTTATTATGATTGTTCATTCTCTAAATTGGGGTAAATATTAAGATGTGTGGGCACATGGTAAATCTAGAAGGGTACATTTGTATTTCTGAAAATTATGTGGAAAGTTATAGGGATCAATAAATGAAGTAGTTACTTTTTAATGATTTATATTATCTACATTTGAGAGGTCTAGAATTAGGGATTTTAGTTATCATTCTTACTTATTTTCGGGGGACTCTATATTTCCTATCGGCTCATCGTTCCATGCACAAAAGCATGTGACTGCTAGTTTATTTGTGTGGGCAAGGATTTAATTTATTTTTTATTTGTCTGGGCGGTTTGCAACTTTGTTATTTATTCGAATTTTTTCGAAAAAAATTCAAATATTTTGCTTTTTTTTTTTTCAAATTTTTTGACGAATTTTTTTTTCAAATTTTTTTTTTTAAAATTGATTTTTTATTTTTTTGAATTTTTTCTCGAATTTATTTCCCAAATTTTTGTCATTTTCTTTTGAATTTTGGTTGAATGATTGTAACTTGGTTGTCTGTCACCAACTTTGGATGCCTAAAATGGTCTGCGATTCCATTTTAAATTCAATTCCATTAATAACAATGAATTATTAAATTCAAAAACATTAAAACAATTCAATTTTTTTTTAAAAAAATCGTACTCAAATTCCAATTCCAGTTTCAAAATGTGGAACCAAATGGTCCAAATATAATCTAGAAATGAAAAATTGGATTATCAAATCCATGATTTGACCATTTCTAGCATTTGATCAAATCCATCATTTCCTAATTCCCGCTACGAAACAGGCCCTAAGAAAAATCTACTCTTGGATTGACATATTTGCAACATATTACATCTCTCCAGAAGTATCCCCTCTTCCCCCTGCACAACCACTTTTTTTTTTTTTTTTTCCCTTTTCCTTGGCATACAAGAAAGTATACATAAGAACCGTTTCCTTTAACTGAATCGGTTCATTAACTTATTCATAGCTCCCCAACGCCTCTTCTCTTGCAACCTCTAAAAAAAATCTGGGTAGTTTTTACTCTCTTAAAAATTATGGATAGACATTTATATTAATTCCCAACCATGCTATTAGTATTAGTTTTAAACTCCCTCCACTAAATTCCTTCGTAGGATTCTCTTAAGTTTTAGTTAAGATTCTTTACTAAGGAATAAGATTCCTTAACCTAGTTATTTATTTATTTTTATTTTTATAATGATAGCTTAGCTTTCTTTTCTTTGTTTTTTTTTTTTAAGTTGTAAAATTTATTTTGTATAATAATTTGTTTATAATCTTTTTATAAAAGAATATAATAAAATAAATAAAACTTTCATTTTATAATCAAATATTTAAAATATGTAAGAACTATTTGTAATAATAAAGATATTTTTGTCAATAACATATTTAATTTAAATAAAATATTTATTATATTTCTTTTAGGTTTATATTGAGAAATATTACATGAATGAAGTTACATTGTTTTTTATTTACAACATATTTAGCATATAATAATAACATACTACTTAAACTATGTATTTATCAGAGTCGTACAACCACCTATATTATTCGCATATTTAGGTCTATGCATAGACTATCATAGGTCTAACAACTTGAACTAACAATTTACTATTAGAGATAAAAGGTTTACTTACCATAATAGTTCCTTACCAAATCCGAACTAGAGGGCCACTACAATTTATCTTTGACATCATAGATGTTGAAGGGACATAAATTAGGATAACTTATTTTGATGATATAGCAAAATTGCATTAAAATATAGTTGAAATGGGGGAATTTTATTATGTCTTAAAAGGTTCTATTAAAGGGGCCAACACAAAGCTCAATGAGCTTAACAACCATTTGGAGATAATATTGGATGAAACGTCATCATCAAAGTGTCGAGATGATGTTTTTATGGCTCAACCAATGATTCACACTTCATACCTCTTAATGAAATCATAAATTATAACAATAATGACTTGGTTGATGTGATTAGTGTTGTCATTGTTGTTAAAGATCTGTCTATCATATGTATAAAAGACAATAGCGAAGTAAAGAGCATAATCATGCAAATAAATGACATGTCAAATTTTTCTATTGATGTCACTTTGTGGGGTGTGTTGTGGGAACCAATAGGTGAAGAGTTGAAAAAATTGTATGTCTCAAAAAAAAATATCATTCTTGTTGTTAGGAATGCAGGTGTTGGTTACTTCAAATACAATGTAACACCCCATCCGAGAACCCAAGAGAAATTAACCTAAAATGATAATAAGTTAATGATTTTTTTTAATGTTAAACAACACATATATAGAAGAAAGTACAAACAAAAGTTAAAACATAATATTAAAGTGCATAAATCGGTTAAAAATCCCAAAGGTTCCAAGACATAGTGTTACTTACAATGTTAACTAAACTACTAAGTACAACCATAAAGTAACTAATATACATATTACAATTGAATACCAAGATACACCATCATATTAATGTAAGAAAAGATACAACTGATACAACATGGTGTACAATATAAAACATCTTCCACTGCACAAGTCATAGGGATCATAATAATAAGTCAAGTCATAATACATAACATCTTCTAAATGGATGTCACAACCAATACACTGATAGAAAACAAAATATACATCTCATGATAACAATGAGAAAGTCTCCAATAATGAAAATAGGAGATAGTATAAGAAACTAGGATCATCCAAGAACATGAATATGAATGTCAAATCTCAATGGTAAATAGAGTCACTACCACCTGACCATGTGGAACTGTGAGGTTCACCCCACTATGATAGGGAGATAAACACTAGGCCTCACTCAAACAGATAATAAAAATAAGATATGATAATGAAAATGTTACATGGTTTTCAAATGAATATGATCAAGACACACTGCTACCACAACACCACACACTACCATAGGCACAAAACACTCGTAGGAAACTAGGATACATATAGGGGAGTTTCATCACATATGTCTAACCCTTGGGACTATCTCACTGGACTATGGGCCCCAAGTGTGATCATACATAGAACTAGAAATCCTTTCATGAAGACAAGGAAACCAATCATGCTAGATCCTCGTGCCCCTTGGGAAGACAAGCATCATCTCCCACTTCCATCCTCATCCTATACTAGCACTCAAGGTATGAGTGAGGCACACTATTGTCTTGCTAACAATTAACCTAGTAATTTTATTAAGTTACCTATAATGAGTTGCCTTGGTCAACCACTTGCGGGCCCTAGTCTCCATTGTAAGCCACTTCCCTCTTACATATCTAGATAGCCTACCCTAGGCTCAAGATCAAGCAAGCATCATACTGATAGAATGTTTCTCAAATCTAGTTCCTTCATATAACATGAATATATTAGTTATCAAATAACCATAACATCATTTAAGTACTCTCAAGAATGATCAAATATGAACACAACTCTAAAACAAGGTCAGGTAATAAGATAAAAAAGATAACATCTCATAGACATAATGCAACCAAAATATATATGCACAAGAAAATACTTCCCAAGCCTCTGGTATGTCCAACCTATAGTCGACTTAATGCTACCCACAATGACAAATAACATAGTAAAAAACACCAATGCAAACACATCATCAACACTTACTTATTTTCCCAAATTATAACTAAACTTAATTATAATTACCCCTACATATTAAATAAGTTAAATAAATAATATTTTTTTTTACATTCTATTTTTTTAAAGAGATCGATGAATGGAAAGAAGCATTTTTAAAAAAAAAATTCTAAAAAGAAAGGGCATGCATATTTTTTCTATAATATAATATATATTTTTTGACATGCAAATATCATCACACACATATACACACACACATAGAAAGACATGCAAATATAAAAATATATTTTTTTATTTGGCATACAAATCTATATTTTAATTACATACATATATGTTTTTATTTAAAGACATACAAATGCGAAAATATCTCTTTTTCTTTAACATGCAAATCTATATTTTAATTACACACACACACAGGGAAATAAATTTAATAATTTAGATGAAAATTCAAACAGAGAAAAGCATGTGTAATCCTTGAAATCAACTTTTCCAAAACCTTGAAAACCATAGGATGTTAAATCTAAAAACTTGAATAAAGATTAAATCTTTAAGAAAAACCATAATCATATTTTTCTTCCAAAACCCTTCTAATCAAACATAATTATCCAAGATCATTTTCCAAAACACTTAACAAATACACAAAAATTCTATGCAGATATGAAGAAGACAAATTTTTAATGGAAAAATTCAAAGGTTTTATAAACCCCACCTCAAATCAATGATTTGAATTAAAAAATGAAGAAAAAAAATTCAACCCAAAAACTCCAAAGCTTTAAAACAATTTCTTTAAACCCCATAATTCACCAAAGAGACTCCTTCAACCTAATTGAATAATCCTAAAAAGATCTCCCAAATCTATAATATAGAAAACCTAGAAAGCTAGGGTTTAAAAAGTACAACTCTAATTAAGATTTATAGCTCAACTGTTAGAGATAGGGAATACTGAGAGGGGGGGTGAATCAGTATTCTACAAACTTGTACTTTTACCCAATTATGGATATAAAAGATTAACTTGATGCTTGCAAAACAAAGTAAACTAAATAGCATGCATAGCAATAAAGGAAATGAACTCATAACACATTATTTCTTCTCGAGGAAACCCTAGCCAAGGGAAAACCCTGGTGGGGATGATACCCACAACGATCCACTAATCAAAAGTATCCTGTTAAGGATGTTGACCCTGTTAGGAGCCTGTTACATACATATAGTGTCTCAGTCCTGATTAAGGGACTCTAGGCCTTGTTAGAAGCCTCAACCCTGCTAAGAGTTGGTAGTACAATTTGAAATGATTACAAGATGAGCCCACTACCCAAACATGTAATGTACAATGATTTATGATTACAAAAAGGGGCAAGGTATATAAGCTTTTACTACTTCGCTTGCATATACAAAGTCTGCTTTCTTGACTTTCACAATTTACAACTTCGCAACAATATCTTTCACATACATATGTTCTACTACTTCGCATTACATATGTCTTACATTTATACAAGTTATTAAGAATAATAACTTTTATAGTCAGCTTTACAAAACATAAAGCACTTCACAAAATACATATTAACTTGTTCTACCCAGGGGTTAACATCTAGGATGTCATCCCATTATATGATTAAGTTATTATTTTGATAAACAAAATAGTCCCTTAACTATTTACTAATTTTGTCTTCTTTCTTTATCATGTCGGCTTCAACTCTGTGATGAACTATAACTGATTTAGAACCTAATTGAAGATCTGTGATTAGAGATCACCGAGTTGCTGATTAGATATGTAATATGATTAAATCAGTAATATGTTGTCATTGATGTCAACTAGTTTGACAACACTTATTTTGTAAGTTACAATAACTAAACATATGTAGAAAAGGAGTAAAAGAGATGAAGAACTGAAATATCTACATGAGGAAGATGTATATGACAGCTGAGGATAAGGAATACATTGTGTAACTTGCTGATGAGTCTATGACCTTATGTTATTGACTTGATTATGTTTCATTCATCTATGATGAGGAAAAGAATTGAAAGACACAAGGAAGTGTGGTCGGTTGATGAAGCATCACAATATACACCGAGTAGTGTAGTGTATACTGAGCACAATATAAACCGAGCTTGTGTTCACCTACGCATTTCTTTGTTAACCGAGTAGAAGAAAAGAACTAAATGATTAGTTTAGTCGTTAATGATTGATGAGCTATAAAGTACATCGAAATCAGTGATGGAGATAATGTTTTTTATGAACATCAATGGCTAGCATAATTCAAGGAAGATCTAAAGGATGAAATTAAAATGTTTTATTGGCACATCAACCAAGGAAGGTTTAAGCGGCAAAATGGACGAAGGAGGATAAGCAGAAAAATCTTATGGAGGAGAAGAAAATGGTTTACTTGTCTATTTAAGAGACTAGAGTTTCGTTATGAAACTTATGCCAAAAGGAGACTGCAGAACTATCGCATGAACAAGCTTCATGTATGCCTGATCAAATTGGTTAAGGAGAACCAAATTGCAGAGTTTATCGAGCGTCGAAAAGCTATTACCGAGTGACAGTAAGTCATTGATTATTGTTGATACAGAATTGATATATTGATTAGAGGATTTGTATGAGCTTAAAATAGATCTGATAATTTGCAATTGAAGTTGTATTATAATCAGATCAACTACTGTTACATTTTAACCATTGTAAACAGAGAAATCTCTTAACAAAGTGAACTTGAAAGTCTTTTATGTTTCATTCATAGAATGACCATTGTTATCCTATCAACCCCATAGTGAATGTTGGTTGGACGATAATGATTGGTCTAAAATCCTCTAACAAGGTCACAACTAACAGTGTGTTTGTAACCTTTAATAGGGTTGGGTCTTCACCGACCTCACTTCAGAAGAGTGAACATTTTTGGGTTGCCGGTCCTAGGTGGTTTTTCCCTTCACAGGGTTTCCATGTTAAAGCTTTTGTGTTATGTGTTCATTGTGATGATTGTTTGTTATCATACTTTACATATTACATATTGGATTTGATCGGTAATCATTATTTGTTATTGACTGGTAAACGGTAAAAGCACATATAGTATAGTATTTTATGTTACCAAGCTGCAAAAGTTTAAGTAAATTGTTTTGGATTATACATTTTGATGTGGGACTATGGATAATTGATTGACCCCCCTCTTAGTTATTCTAACACTCTATTTTTGTAATACTGCAATAAATTTTTCCGTACATGTTGTACAGACTTGCGCTCTTAGGTGAGTCTTCAATATACATCATAGTATCCATGTTCAAGTGCACAAGCATTGAACTTACTTCTATTGACATCGCCAATCAAAACTGTCTCTGGTTAGATTGGGAAAATGTTGCTTACACTTAGACAATTTTGTTCTACGCTTTGTCACAACTGCTCTTTGTCATATGCGGTCTTCATATAGATCATATGTTTCCATAATGACAAAATCTAGATATCTAACTCAGCCAAATTACCAACAATCTCCCCCTTTTTCATTGGTGGCAACATATGAGAAAATTGGCTAAGTCATATAAAACTTCAAAATTGTGGCCATAACAAAAATATATCTTCACTGTCCTTATATCTCCATATATCTTATATATCATCTATACTCCCCCTAGGAATATACTTCCATATATATAACAATATATCAATTTTCAGCTATCACTCCCCCTTTGACAACAATGACAAAAAAGTGCCAAAACTGTGTTCTCAAAAATGTTTACCTTTGATTCAAAATTGCAGAGTCAGTAGGCTTGCAACACAATCTACAAATTTTACTTTTATGCTCTCTAACTCCTTCTCCCATGCCTTCTTAATAGTGTTTGCAACATTGAGTAGTGCACATAAACTATAAGATGTGATCTCACATGCATGAAGGTTTGCAAAGTTGAATTTCTCATAAGATGTCTTGGATGAAAGACATTCTTCCAATTGTCCTTCAATGATGCTTATCTTAACTGAAATGTGCTCTCTTAGAAGAGCGAATCTACTCATTTTCCTTTCTCTTTCATCATTAAGAGTTCTTATATCATCATTCATTTTATTGATTCTCTTTTCATAATCTAATATCTTTGCATTTGGGCTAGTTAAAAGTTTTACCTTAATTTGAATTTTTGTCTCTTTTGCTCTTATCTTCTTAGTCACTTCTAATACATGATTTTCAGTATTTGTACACTATATATACGAAGCTTTTCCTCTATCCAAATTCCTTCTTAAGTCCTTTATACACACATCCAAATTATTGATATCATTTATGATATTTTGACAAATATCATGAAATACTTTAGCCTCATAGGCTGCCTGAGCCTTTATTGTAGCTATGTCTGACAAGTTAGTGAATTCATTCTCAAATGCCTTCATAACTCCTTTAGCTTTTACCTGCGGATCTACCTCTGTTATTTGACTAGTCACAATACTTTGCAATTTCTTTGTTACTTCCAGCATGATCCTTCAAGGCTTTCTACCTTCTTGTTCTTACCAATAATTTTGTTAAGGAATGAGATCAGCTCCATTTGATCATCATCATCAACTTATTTCCCAAAATTAGCAAAAATTGATTCTATCTGTGGTTTCTTTGCTGCAATCTCAGGGGTAGGACTGATTTCTACTTTGCTTTGTGCTCCTTTCTATCCTTCAACCTCTATATTTACTTGAATCTCTGCTTGTTTCTCTTCTTCTTTCCTTTTTTCCTTCCTTTCTTCCTCAACTGATATGTCCTGTTCCTCCAAGGCCGAATTGTCAACAATGTTCTCAAGGTTTCTAAAAGGATTGTCATCACTATCCAGTGTGATATTTGTTCCTTCTACATTCATTGATTCATCTTCAATGTTAATTGATGGTGGTGGAGAGGGAATTTTCTGGTGCTCAGCTTCCAAAGCTTGATCTGCTGCACTTGAGTGTTTACCAACACCTATATTCATCACCTTTATGACTACTTGTTCAGTTTCCTTATTAATTTCTTCATAATTTCCTCCCATTATTTGAATTGTTCTTCTTTTAGTTCTCAGATGAATACCAAGATCTTTCATGATTTCCTTGAAGTGGTCTTCATCTCTAATATCATAGAGCTTTCTCACAAAATTTTCTTTGATCTTATTGTCTTCTTCAGCTGCTCTCTTCTTCTTGTTTACTAATTTCTCAAACAAATCGTTAAGTATCTTCCCTTGAATAGTATCAAATTTCTTATCTACTAAGATCATGTGCCTGACAACTGCATTCTCCAAGTTTAATCTTTCTGAATAATTGTATAGCTCATAATATTTGTTCATTTTGGAAAACTCTCCATCATTAATAATTTGATCATTTACCTTTTCTATCTTGGGTTTCCATTTCTTCTTCTTGAATTTAGTATCTTCATCATCTTTAATTTCAAATACTTTCCTTTGTACTGGGGCAACTATATTTTTTGTCTTTTACTTGGTCCAGTAGCCATTTCCTTTACCCTTTTACCTGGTGGAGTGGTGGAAGATCTTGTATATTTTATTGTTTCCTATTCCTTTTCAACTTTCTCCACTTTCACTACATTCTGAATATTTCTAGTCTGATCTGCAATTGATGATAGGGGTGGAACAAACAAAACTTATTTTTGTCCAATATCTCTTAGTGCTGCCGCGGTATTCTTTGCAATTAGGAATTCTTGTTTTGACATTCCTGTATCCTTAAGAATTTTCTTAATGGTGCTTTTCACTCTCTTCTTTGATAACTTTTCTTCTTGTATAGACTTTGCGGAGTTGAAGTTCTCAAAAGTCCCAAATCTAGTGTTCTTTACATCCAATTTACTTTTCAACAATCTATTCACATATACTTCTACTTCAACTTCAGAAATTTCATATCCAAGAGGGTCTATGAATTCTACTCTAGGTTCAACTGCTTCAATAAAGGTAAATTCAGTGTCAACCATAAAGCATATTTCATCTTTGTACTTCTCAACTATAGCCTGTGGGATTCTTGATCTTTTCTTCATCAAGTTCTGAAATGATTTGATTACTAAGGTTATACTCTCATTAACCTTGTCTATAGGATATCTTAGATACACTTTCTTAATTCTATCCATGGTGGTTCTATTATCATTCCAGTCTTCTCCAATAGTGATTGAAAATCTTCTCAGCAAATGGAAAAACATATATGTAATCAAGGATGAGAATCTAAACTATGAGCTTTTAGTCTTAATCTTCTCAAAGTTCTCAAATAACTAAATTCTCAAAATTTCACACATATCCACTTGAACTTTATCAACACACATCAAATAGGCTATATGAATCATTCTATTTGCCATGTCATCTTCTTTAGAGTTAGCACAAAACTTGGATGTTAAGATCTTGCATAAATATCTAACATCATCTTGTTGTATCTTGCTGATTACTATTCCTCTACCATTGTAGGATGACTTAGTATTGGCTAGTACAGTTTTCTTCACATTTTTCTCATTAAATGGTATAACTCCAGATTTTGATAAACCGATCACTTCATGAATTAGGTCTGTTGTTATATCAATCACTCTGTCATCTAACCAAAACTTCCCATTATGAATTCTGCTCAAAATGATTTTGGTGCATTCATCATCATCAAATTCATGTTGTAGTGAATGCCTTATGATTTCATTTTCATTCAGATGTTCAAACCCTACTTTCAATGACATATCCTGATTGTATAGTTTCTCATATTCTTTAGTAAAATCACTTTCACTGAGGGTTTAAAGTTTGCATCCCAAATAGCCTCTAACATTCTCTAAATACAAAACTCTATTTGGTACGAACGATAATGCTAGTCTAGGGTCTTCTTCCAAGGGTTCTACTGGTTCCCTTTTGATCTTAGGTCTAATTATATCTCTTATGCTGTGAACAAATGAAACATCCATATCTTTTGCAAATTCTCTAACTGACTGATAGATTTGCTTAGTAAAATACCTTAATTTCATAATTTAGGGCTTTGTGTAGATCCGACATGAAGTTCTTTCACCAAATCTTTCAAACTGCCTTCAATCACTATAGCTTTGATCTCCTTAACACTTATAGTCACTTGCATGATTAACTAATACTGATCATAAGCTTTTAACTTCAAGATTCTGACATCGCATTCAATTCTTTTGCCACTTTTTTCCAAAAAGTTATTCCTGCTTTCTTGCAAAACTTCAAACTTCTTGCGAACTCGCATAACTTCATATTAGCTTATACGCTCTTAACCATAGCATCATTACATCACATACTACCTTACATTAACTGCGCAAGACTCAATTCATCCTATACTAACTTCTACACTATCCGAAGTTCCTATTCTAATGCATTCTTTATGAATTAAGTACTTTGAGATAGGTTAGGAAGAGATTCACTCTTACCATTAGATACTTCACCTTTCATATTACCTTCTATGCTAAATGTGTCTCCTTGATCTGTGGCTTTAACAAATTTCACTTCTTCTGAATTACTACAACATCCTCTTTGACTGTTTCTTGCATTCTCATTTCTCCTTGTATAACTTCTAGGATTAGGGTTTTTCATGTTATTCATTCTGCAAAACCTTGCTGTATGACCAAATTTGTTGCATATTTGACAAACTATTCCATTATTTCCATATCTCGGTCTAGTCTGGCTGATTTGTGATCTACAATTCCTGGCAATGCGTCCAATCTTATTGCATCTATAACATACTACTCCATTTCTTCTATTCATATCTTCAGTAGGTCTCTTATTTGCATGGTTAGCTTGTCTAAACATTCTACTATTATTATTATCATTAGATCTAGGCTTCTTACATTCAATATCTCTATGTCCAAAACCATGACAATTATAACAATAACCATTGAGAGGTTTAAATTGCTTACCTGTACAGTCTTTCTTCATATGACCAAAAGTATTACATGCAAAAAATCTACCTTTAAATTCTCTCTACGTACCTTTAGGTGATTCTTCTTGTTTAGGTGGTTCTTCTTCTTTAGGTATATCCTCAGATTTGTCAGCTTCATCAGATTTCTTTTCATCTATGTTTTCAAAAACTTTTAGATCTGGTTCCTTGCTTTCTTCACTTACCTTAGATGAATTAAATCCAAGACCAATTTTATCATAGAATGGATTTTGATAAGACATTTGTTCATCAATATTTTCACTGGTGGAATATAGTCTCTCAAGTTGTTGCTTAGACTGAGTCAGTTCACCTTTCACAATTATATTGTACTTTTCAAGTTCAGCATACTGCAATTTTCTTTTCTCAAGTTCAGATGTCACTTTACAAAGTTTAGATTTCAGATCTTCATTCTCAGATTTCAGATTTGCTTCATTCTTGTTGTTTCCATCTTTCAAACTCAATTTTAGATTTACTATCTTTAATTCATGTTTAAGGATCTCATTTTCTTTTTCCAAATTTTCATCACAATCTTCAATTTGAATTGTAGATTCCTTCTCTAATTTCAGTTCTTCTAGCTTCTTTTTCAGCTTTTCAATGAGGTTCTTTGCATCATCTGTTGAAAAATGGTCAGTGCTCCCCTCGAGATTCATGACATGGTTTAACAGCCTCCTGTGTCTTCTATAAGTCTAGTGGTTGTATCAGGCATTAAGAGGTCGATCTTTTGGTGCAATGACAACCACTACTTGTAACAAGTGGTATCAGAGCTTGGTCACAGGTTCAAATCCCCTCAGGTAACACTGAGGGGGAGATTGTTGAAAAATGGTCAGCACTCCCCTCGAAATTCATGACATGGTTTAACAACCTCATGTGTCTTCTATAAGTCTAGTGGTTGTATTAGGCATTAAGAGGTCGATCTTTTGGTGCAACAACAACCACTACTTGTAACATCATCATATTTTCCTTTCAGAGTATCTCTTTCTTTAGTAAGTATATCAATCTATTCAAGAGCTTCTTCAAGATTCTTTTGTAGCTGATCCATATCCATAGAGATCTTACTCAAGTTGCTAGGCTTTCTCTGAATGATTCTTTTCCAAGTAACTAAGCTCTGATACCAATTGTTAGAAATAGGGAATACTGAGAGGGGGGGGGGGGGGTGAATCAGTATTCTACAAACTTTTACTTTTGCCCAATTATGGATATAACAGATTAACTTGATGCTTGAAAAACAAAGTAAACTAAATAACATGCATAGCAATAAAGAAAATGAATTCATAACACATTATTTCTTCTCGAGGAAACCCTGGCCAAGGGAAAACCCCGGTGTGGATGATACCCACAAGGACCCACTAATCAAAAGTATCCTGTTAAGGATGTTGACCCTATTAGGAGCCTGTTACATACATATAGTGTCTCAGTCCTGATTAAGGGACTCTAGGCCTTGTTAGAAGCCTCAACCTTGCTAAGAGTTGGTAGTACAATTTGAAATGATTACAAGATGAGCCCACTGCCCAAACATGTAATGTACAATGATTTCTGATTACAAAAAGGGGCAAGGTATATAACCTTTTACTTCTTCACTTGCATATACAAAGTCTTCTTGCTTGACTTTCATAATTTACAACTTTGCAACAATATCTTTTGCATACATAAGTTCTACTACTTACTTTGCATTACATATATCTTACATTTATACAAGTTATTAAGAATAATAACTTTTATAGTCAGCTTTACAAAACATAAAGAACTTCACAAAAATACATATTAACTTGTTCTACCCAAGGGTTAACATCTAGGATGTCATCCCTTTATATGATTAAGTTATTATTTTGATAAACAAAATAATCCCTTAACTATTTACTAATTTTGTCTTCTTTCTTTATCCTGTCGGCTTCAACTCTGTTTCTGTAATACTACAATAAATTTTTCCATACATGCCATAAAGACTTGCGCTCTCAGGTGAGTCTTCAATATACATCATAGTATCCATGTTTGAGTGCGCAAGCACTGAACTTACTTCTATCGACATCGCCAATCAAAACTATCTCTGGTTAGACTGGGAAAATGTTGCTTACACTTAGACAATTTTGTTCTGCGCTCTGTCACAACTGCTCTCTGTCATATGCGGTCTTCATATAGATCATATGTTGCCATAATGACAACATCTAGATATCTAACATAGCCAAATTGCCAACATCAACTTTACAAATTAATAAAGTCACTTAATTCAATTTTTCAACTTGACTTAAGTTTGCACAACTGAACTTTTAATAAAACTTCAATTTTCATTTTATAAAATATTTGTGCATTCAAAAAGCATGATTTAATTTTTAATGTAATTTAATATTAATTGAATTATAATTTCAAACATTCAACTTTTGAAAATAAAAGTAATGTTAAAGTGATACATTTCTAATTTGCACATTTAATATCAATGTTTGACTTAATATTAATTAAATATTCAATTATTATATTTAGATTTTATAATTAAATATTAACCAAATATATCCATTTAATTAATATTTATATAATTAAAATACCTTATATTTAATATAATAATATTTAGAAGGTATAATTATTAACCTTAATAATTAACCCTTAATTAATCCATTTACTGACATGATGAAAAAATGCAAAATCGACCTATATGAATGCATGCATACATAAATATGACCAATAACAATGTAATAATCACAAGCATACCCAATAGGGTTCATGAATTCATGCCACCTTGACGAATTTGGATAGGGTAGTCAATTAGATACTTGTCCACTCATAAGACAAAATGAAGGTTTAGGATAAGGTTTTAGGATTAAATGTCACCTCCCCTATTTTACCATTGAGATATGTGTATGGGAATCCTCACTCCTGCCAATTCAGGGAAAATGATGCCTGGTACTTGCAAACTTGCATCACAAAGTAAAATACACACAAACACACACATAACATGAAATGGTAGGTATTGGTACATCATGTGGATTTTACAAGCAAGTAACTACGCCTTTGTCCCTCACCATACATGCACATCAAACATAAATATAAAACATACATAATATCCATGTAAATGCATATATGGGGTTAGTAGGTCAGTAAGAACCATAAATATACATAACATCATCATATGAAAATAATCATCATAATATGAAGATAATCATCATCATCATCAATCAAACAAAAAAATATAAAACAAATATCCAATGTCTCATAGTATATCAAATCATAAAGTAATATCATACATCAAAGTACCACCAAATCCAACTGAAACAACCAACACAGATGAAAAGTGACCTAAAAGAGTTTGGCATCATAAACTAAAATAACAAACTATGGGTGGGTATTGTAGACAAAGTAATTAATACAACAACAACAACAACCTTGAGCATTAATCATGCTATTATTGAGGCAGAGGCTCTTAAGTCAAGGGGAGAGATCGCTATCAAGACTCTTTCGCTCTCACCATCCCCTAGTCAGCTTAACACAATATATAGTAGAATAAAAATTGCATCCGTCCTTGAACACACCAGTGCAATGTTTGAAATAGTACAAACTACCATCAAACCTTTCATTAAATTCATTAAAATTGATTTGTTCTCTTATCCAACTTGTCCTTTGCAATTTATTGACAAGAAACACAAAATAAAATGTATGCAACAAACTAATAATTCTTGATTTTGTCAAATATGTCAAGTGCCCTTACCAAAATGAAACTATAGGTATTTATTGCAGCTAAAACTTCAAGACTACACATGTAGTCTTTGGGTTCTTTCTTTTGATGAGGTTGATACATATTTTCTACACATACCTGCAAAGGAAATTCATAGTTTGGAAATTTTTGGTGAATCAAATAAAGTTATAAATGGTGCTAGTTGCAGCTACTATGTTTTCACCCTTATGCTAACAACTGAAATGTACAATTCCAAGAGTAATATTAAAACAACAACCAACAGAGTAACCAAAGTTGAATTTGATTTATTTTGTTATTTCTTGTTTACCATGTCACATGACTTTTAGAAGATATATACAAATCAAGTTTTTTTTTCATTTATGTATGTTCCATAAACATGTTTGCTTTGGGACCACTTTTAATTACAATACTAAAAAAATTCGATGACTGCTACTTAGTTTTTTTTTTGATAATCTCAAAAAAATTTCCAGTCTAACCATTGTTTAGCCTTTTCAGCCACTACATAACAAATTGTCACAATATGTGGGTTTTCATCTTATATATTTTGATTTGTTTTTATGTGATATATGACTATGATTGTGGGTTTACTATTAAATTTGTTCTTATTTGTGTACACCATACACAATACATTCCTTTATATTAATAGATTTGTGTTGTCCATACTGTATTATCTTTATGTGCCTATATAGGTACTGATATGCAAATTTGTTGGCATATATCTATTTTTACTTGTGTGTGTGTGTGTATGTATGTATCTCTCTCTCTCTATCTATATAGACAGATGAACGTATGCATATGTGTACATATATAGACATGGATATAGATAAATGAAATCTCCATACACAAGCTCAATACACATACATAAATTTTTAATGAAGATTGTAATTTAACTTTTAATTTTTTAAATTGCACTTAACCAGAAACATATCTTATTGATTTAAAATACACATCACTGACAAACATACTTTACCAAAAACATTTAACAAATATAAATCCTCGGTTCAATTTCATGATAACTTCTTTACAAATTATATCAAGTGGGCATGCTAGATAATTTCATGATGACTCTGTTGGAAATCTATTGGGAAAGTGTGATACTAAGAGGGGGAGGTGAATCAGATATCAACCAATTGATTCATTTTGACATAAACAATCTTGCAAAGTATAAGCATTAAACTTAACACTGTAATAGATCTAATATCCTAATCATCATCCATGAAAATAAACATAACACAATGATTTTGGTTACCCAAAAACCTTTGAAAGGTAAAACTAGGGTGGGGATGACACCCACAAATCTTCACTACTACAGTATTAAAGTTTTCCTATTAGGGCTACAAGTTTGATCATAAAATATGATCTACACTGTGAGGGGTCTACCCTATTAAGAGCTTTGAGACTTATACAATGTACCTTGCAAAAGGATTTGAAAACTTACAACTAAGTAAGCACTCGGTTAAAAGATTTACTAAGGTCTATTAAAATCACTCTGTTAAGAGATTTACTCTAATTCACCTATTAGGATGTCTCAGTACCTGATCCTTCGGTTTTCACTGTGATGTTGATTACAAATATTCTCCTTACACTAAAGATTTGATCTCCTCTATCAAGTATGTCTCTATTCTATCCTTCACTGCTCTGTTCTGTTCTGCTCGATCATTGAACTCTATTCTGCTATGAAAGTATGAGATCTCCTTCATACTCTTACTCCTCTCATTATTATGTTTAGGGTTCAGATCTCATTTTATAAAAATAATTAATCATCTCCATGATTTAAGATCTACAATCTGGATTGCCTCCTTTTTCTGCTTAACCTTTCCCTAATTGTGATTGGTTCCATGAGTTACATAGGGATTAATTATTACAATACAAAAGCATAATTTCCTCCGTGGTTTCCTCAACAAGCAATAAATGAAATATGAATGTTGGCCAAAATGGTTTACCTAAGTGTTTGTGTCATAACAAACACATATGTCAATTCTGGCTTGCTGGACATTTGATATCTCTGGCACTCGACATTCACTATTCTTAATACTCTGGTGCTCCACATTGACATCTTTCCATAACTCGACAAAAGATGACTCAAATAATACTGAAGTACTCGGTGACCACTGTCTTACTCGACAATGACTACTGCTCGGTAACTTTACAATATACATGACTCAGCCTATACATGATGACTCAATCGCAGTGATGACCAACCAACATTTCCTAGAGAATAACTAAGTGTAAGACACTAATAGACAATAAAACTTAGGGATCAACAATCTCCCCCTTTGAGTGGAAAAAATAGTTTTTCATGACATTTTCATTATATTTACAAGATTAATTAGTACTAACAAAAATTTATGTAGAATTGATGAAGGGTGCTCCCCTTAATACCACAAACACATAACAAAAATAGAGAAACAACAACAATAATATGCAAGAATAGAAAATTGGCTTCTTATTATCTCCACAAATGTGGAATTACAAACTTTCAGAATTACAATATGCAAAGTCACATGGGCATTCCCTTACAATATTCTATAGGACAAAGCCTCGAATCAATACCCAGATCTACTACCCAGAACTGCCTAGACAACACTACGGGCCTTCTTTATATAGGCAATTTCCACCACCCGAGAAGGTTCCAGAAATTTAGCCCTAAGGGCTGACCAAACTTAGAATTATTTTATTTTACAATTTATTACATCAAAGTTGGCTCAAAATGAGTTTTGAAATCCGAACAAAAATTTTGAAGGAAAATTATTTTCTGCCATTTCAGGTGGCCCGACTTCCGGAGACCATAAGTCATCACCAGTTGACCCGATTGACTATTATAACCCCATTTCAGAAATGCCACGAAGCGCTCTACAGGCTTGACTCGTGCAAAGCACTTGTCACCCAATTTTTTGACCTCATCCGGGGCCTCTAAAGCCTTCAAAACTGAGTTCAAAGTTTCTGTACCCTGTTGCCAATACCGAAAATCTTCAATATCTTCAAAACTAGACCTGATCTAGCCATGAAACTTTGTTGGCAGGCTGATATGACTGAGATGAACCTCCACATGTAAAATTAGAACATTTCAAGATCGTAAGACCAACTTACTAAAAATAGCAAGTTTCCATAAATAGCAGCTCTACACAAGATAGCCCTTATTGAATACAAAAATAGAAATATTTTTTTTTGGGTGATGCAAGATTGCTCTTACACCCAGGATGCTCCTGCATCAGACACCCGGGGTAATTTGAGAAGTGACCCTGTGACGACTCAGGTGTGCAGAGAAAAACTAAGACAGTCAACCTCCTCCTTTGTTAGCCATGATGAATCTTCAATAGGTCATCCTTTCCATTTGACCAAATACTCTTCATATGTCCTGTTCCTTGTGCTTCTTCCAACATGAGTGTCCAGTATGTCTTCAATCTCCTTGATATCTGAACTGGTTGCTGGAATACTCCACTGTGCTGCTGCAACCTCATCTTCAACACCTCCTTCATGATACTCTGTCAAATTTGAAATGTTAAACACTGGTGAAATATTCAGCTCAGTAGGCAATTCTACCTCATATGCATTTCCTGAATCATGCTTCTTCAGTATCTTACATGGCCCAAACTTCTTCATTTTCAACTTGTTATATGTACAAACCGAAAATCGCTCCTTCCACAAATGAACCATGACTTCATCTCCAACCTGAAATTTCTTATGCCTCCTTTTCTCATCTGCCTTAGCCTTATATTGTGCATTCATCTTGGTAATATGCTTCCTCACCTCCTCATGGATGTTCTTCAAGTGTTCTGCAAAATCTTCAGCTTCAGCACTACTTATTTCTCCTTTATCTATCTTTCTCAATTCAGATGCATTTCTTGGACTACTTCCATATACAATCTAGAATGGTGATTTACCAGTGCTCCTGTTGATAGAATTATTGTATGCAAATTCTACCCGTGGTAAAATCAAATCCCATCCTATTGGCTTATCTCCAACCAAACATCTCAGCAAATTTCCCAAACTCCTATTCACCACCTCTGTCTGTCCATCAGTCTGTGGATGATGTGATGAACTGAACTTCAAATCTGTCTTCAACTTCTTCCACAATGTCCACCAGAAATATCCAACAAACTTAGTATCTTGATTTGAAACTATGGTCTTTGGCAAACCATGTAGTCTCACCACTTCTCTGAAAAACAATTCTGCTACATGAACAACATCATTAGTCTTCTTGCAGGGAATGAAATGTGCCATCTTTGAAAATCAGTCAACTACTACAAAAATTGAATCATGTCCCCGCTGTGTCCTCGGTAAACCAAGAACAAAGTCCATACTGATATCCTCCCAAGGCTTCTCTGGTATAGGTAATGGCTGATACAACCCTATATTTTTCTTCACTCCTTTCACCATCTGACATACTCTGCAACTCTGTACAAACTTCTTCACATCTTGCTGCAATTGTGGCCAATAATAATTCTCACCAACCAAAGCAAGGGTTTTATCACGACCAAAATGTCCATCCAATCCTCCACTATGCTTCTTCTTGATGAGATTCTCCCTCATAGAACTTTGTGGAATGCACAACTGACTCCCTCTGAATAGCATATCATCTTGGATGATAAAATCCAGCCATTTCGTCCTGTCTAGAGCAACAGGTTCTGTACAAGCTTTCCAAGCTTCACCAAAATCAAGATCCTCTAGATACAAATTCTTGAGTTCCTTGAACCCAACCACTTCAATCTGCATCTCTATCAGCAATAGTTGCCTTCTGCTAAGAGCATCCGCAACCCTATTAGACTTTCCACTCCTGTGTTTCAAAACAAATGTATAACTCTGCAAAAACTCAACCCATTTCAAATGCCTCTGATTCAACTTTCCTTGACTATTCAAATATTGCAAAGCTTGATGATCAGTATACAAGAAAAACTCTTTAGGAGGTAGATAATGTCTCCACTTCTTTAATGCCTGAACTATAGCATAAAATTCCTGATCATAAACAAAATACTTCCTCTTGGCATCATTTAACTTCTCATTGAAATAAGCAACAAGTTTACCTTCTTGGCTCATAACAGCTCCTATTGCAGTACCACTAGCATCACAATCTACTTGAAACACCTTATTAAAATCTGGAAGTGCTAAGATAGGTTATTTTGTAACTTTTTGTTTCAACAATTGAAAACTCTTTTCTACCCCATTAGTCCACTTAAACTCTTTTCTATCCCCTCTCATTGTTTCAGTCAAAGGTCCACAAATACTGCTAAAATTTCTGATAAACTTTCTGTAAAAGCTAGCCAAACCATGAAAAGATCTTACCTCAGTAGCACTCCTTGGAGTAGGCCATTCAAGGATAGCCTGTATCTTCTCTAGGTCTATTTTTAGACTTTCTACTGAAACTACAAATCCCAAATACACTAACTCTTTCTTCACAAAACTGCACTTCTTCAAATTAATCAACAATTTCTCATCTCTTAGCTTCTCAAACACCATACGAATATGCATCATATGTTCCTCCAATGTCTTGCTAAAGATCAAAATATCATCTAGGTACACAATGACAAACTTACCCAGAAATTCTTTCAGAACCTTGTTCATGAGCCGCATGAAAGTGCTCGGTGCATTGGTTAGCCCAAAAGGCACGACTAACCACTCATACAGTCCTTCCTTTGTCTTGAAGGCAGTATTCCATTAATCTCCTTCTCTGATCCGAATCTGGTGATATCCACTCTTCAGATCTATCTTTGAGAAATACACAGCTCCACTCAAACAATCCATAATATCATCCGTTCGTGGCAACAGAAACCTATACTTGATTGTGATCTTGTTTATTGCTCTAGAATCTGTACACATCCTCCATTCTCCATTCTTCTTTGGTGCTAATACCGCTGGTACAGCACAAGGACTTAGACTCTCTCGAATCAACTCCTTCTGCAATAACTCATGTACTTGTCTGTTCAACTCTTCACTTTCTGCTGGTGTCATTCTGTGTGCTGCCTTGTTTGGCAAACTGGCTCCTGAAATCAAATCCATTTGATGAATGATCTTTCTTACCAGTGGTAATCCATCAAGTACATTATCAGATACAATATCCTGAAACTCATTCAACACATCTGCAACCTCTACAGGTACATCCTCTACTTCTTCTTTACCAGCTTTTGGAATTATAGCAAAACACACATGCTCATGCCTCATACCATCTAGGAATTTTCTTCCATCAACAAATGTTATTCTTGCATTACCAAATATATTTTCTTCGGTCTCTTTCAATGACTTTAGCTTATGTTGCACTCCATCCTTTGTCAGGGAATAGGTATTCGCACGACCATCGTGTACAACACATCTATCAAACTGCCACAGTCTACCCAACAACATATGACATGCATCCATAGGGATGATATCACATAGTACCTCATCTTGGTACTTGTCGATCTTGAACTTTACCAGGCACTGTTCACTGACCATGACCTTGTGGTCATCCTGCACTCAGGTAATCTGATATGGATGTGGGTGTTTCTATCTCTTGAGCTTCAACTTTGTCACCATCTCTTCTGACACCAAATTGTCAGTGCTTCCACTATCGATAATCACATCACAACACTTACCCTCACACTTGCATCTAGTGCGAAACAGGCTCCTCCTTTGTTTAGGTTCATTCTCACCACTTAGCAAGACTCTTTTGTTAATCAGTGTTTCTCCTCTTTCAACATCTTTAGAATTTGATGATCTGACATCTTCATCTATATGTGCAACTCTGGCTAGGCCTTCATTTCTCCTATCTATTTTGCCTTGGCACTGAGGACATTCAAATGCCCTATGACCTTCTTCTCCATAGTGAAAACATGTTCCACGGAAGCCCCCTCTTCCAGATCCTTGTCCTCTTCCTCTTCCTCTCTGATCTCTATTATTCTGATCTTGGAAACGATTGGAATTGTTTCCTCTCTGATTCTGGCTGCTACTGGCCTCATCTTTCTTTTTCGAATCTTTATTTTGGCCACCATATGACCGTCCACTAGATTTTCCACCACGACCTCTTCCATTTTGTCTTCTCTCAAACTTCTTGTTCAACTTTTCCTTCACTTTTAGGGCAAATTGGTATGCCTCTTCAATACTGTTCATTCAAACCATATTCAGCTCCTCCTGAATGCTGGGCCTCAACCCATTAAGGTAACGAGCAACTTTCTCCTTATCAGCTTCCACATGGCCTATTCTGATGAGGATTCGATAGAACTCATTTGTAGACTCCTGAACAGATCACCCCGCTTGCTTCAAACTTTGCATTTTCTTCAGTAGGTCAAGCTCATAATCAATAGGGATGAACTGTCGCTTCAATTTATCCACCATCTGATCCCATCTTGTGATTTTATCTTTCCCTCTTCTATTTCACTCCAATTGAATCTCTTGCCACCAGATCTTCGCATGACCTTTCAGTCTGGCCTTCGCAAATTTGACCCTATCAGGATCCTCAACATCTTCATACTCAAAATATTCCTCACATTCATTGATCCAGTCGATCAATTCCTCTGGGTTAAGATTTCCAAAAAATCTAGGAACCTCAATCTTAGGTCTTTTCCCAATCTTGGAAATCGCCCGAAAAAGTCTTTCTTCCTCCTGGTTCACAATTTCAGCTTCTCCTTCTTGATATTCTTCTTTGGCTTCATCCTCACTTTCGTCTCTGACATTAAGATTCATTCCTCTGCAAATCTCTTCTTGCAATGCTCGCACTTGTCTCTGCAGCTCTCTAACCTCAGGTGTCACAGCACCAACTCTTTCGCTACATTCTCTTCGTGGAGGCATTTTTGTGATGCGCACTGAAACCCTAACCACAGTCCTGGTGCAAACTACCTCACAGTCGGTGATCTGTCTACACACTCAAGAACTCCTACTCTGATACCACTTGATGAAGGGTGCTCCCCTTAATACCACAAACACGTAATAGAAATAGAGAAACAACAACAATAATATGCAAGAACAAAAAATTGGCTTCTTATTATCTCCAAAAATGTGGAATTACAAACTTTTAGAATTACAATATGCAAAGCCACATGGGCATTCCCTTACAATATTCTATAGGACAAAGCCTCGAATCAATACCTAGATCTACTACCCAGAACTGTCTAGCCAACACTACGGACCTTCTTTATATAGGCAATTTCCACCGCCTGAGAAGGTTCCAAAAATTTAGCCCTAAGGGCCACCCAAACTTAGAATTATTTTATTTTACAATTTATTACATCAAAGTCAGCTCAAAATGAGTTTTGAAACCCGAATAGAAATTTTGAAGGAAAATTATTTTCTGCCATTTCAGGTGGCCCAACTTTCAGAGACCATAAGTCATCACCAGTTGACCTGATTGACTATTATAACCTCATTTCAGAAATGTCACGAAGCGCTCTACAGGCTTGACTTGTGCAAAGCACCTGTCACCCAATTTTTTGACCTCATCCGGGGCCTCTAAAGCCTTCAAAACTGAGTTCAAAGTTTTTGTACCCTGTTGCCAATACCAAAAATCTTCAATATCTTCAAAACTAGACCTGATCTAGCCATGAAACTTTGCTGGCAGGTTGATATGACTGAGATGAACCTCCACATGTAAAATTAGAACATTCCAAGATCGTAAGACCAACTTACTAAAAATAGCAAGTTTCCATAAATAGCAGCTCTGCACAAGATAGCCCTTATTGAATACAAAAACAAAAATATTTTTTTTTTGGTGATGCAAGATTGCTCTTACACCCAGGATGCTCCTGCATCAAGAATACTCCCCCTAAAACGTAACTCGGTCTTCAAAATAAAATTTACATATATACACATAAGACTTCCTTATTTGACATACACTCAAACATATGTACATTTAAAAAACTAGTATGTCATACCATTTGATACTATGTCTATATCTGCTTTCTGTTCTCTGATATCTAACATATCTGATTTTGCATATTCATATCCATGGTATTTCCCCTTGCAACTTGTCATGTCATGTCAATCCTATTTGTATTTCCCCCTTGTTTTTTTCACTTGAAGTTCTTGGGGGGTATGGGTCTTGAGATACTTGTCTAGAAAGGGTTTGTGAATATGCATGAGCGTACCCAACGTGTTGCCCCAACCGAACCTTATAGACTTCAAAACCTCAAACTTTACTTTTAGATCGACAACTAGCTCAACTAAGCTCTCGACAATAGAAAGGTGAGGATCTTTCTAAATTAATTCCTTTTTCATGACTAACCCTCTTTGCATAGCCTCAAGATGAGGTGTTAATATAGTTTGGATGTAGAGTAGTCTAGCCCTTATCTTACCAATTGTTAGAATGATAGGTTGGATGGAGAGTAGTTAGGAATGAATGGTGAATGTTTGGCAGCCATTCTGTTGTAGTTTTTATTGCATTCATGACTATGATTGTCATTGATGTCAACACAGTGATCTACCAAAGACTCGTAGAGAAGCATATAGTGTTTGGATTAGTGCACATGGGATATTGTGGTTAGAGCTATGTGATGTTGAGGATATACTCTTTGATATGTTATATGTTTATGGTTAAGAGTGCAGATAGTAATTCATTTATTCATGGAAGTTATGAGTATTTTGCTGGAAGCAGTATTCAGGCAGTGTTCCTGAGTAGCAATTTGTGGAAATCAGATGATATCTCCTAATCGGGATGGAATCTAGTTTTGCACAGTTAAAGGGAAGTTGAAGACACATTGATAGTAACTTGGATGATAGTGCAAACTTTGAGGTCACATGAGTGAAGAATTATTGTTATTGGAAGCTGACAGTTTTGTGTAATTTTGATGTAGCGTGTGGAAAATTTTATTTTGTAATTGGATGCTGACTCATTTTTAATTACTTGAGTGTGGTATAAAGGAAGGAATGTTTTTCCTTGTTGTAATATGGTTGTATGTGATGATGCATGCATGAAGTGAAGAAAAGAGCTAATGCAGTTGTGAAAGTGAATTTGTGAAGGAAGACATGCGAAGTACAAAGATTTGAAATTGAGATCTGGTGAAGCAGTGACTGCGGTTTGAGGTAACATATTGTTGAGATCAATAATCTTTTGGTATTATTCTATTGAGTAATACAAAGATCAGTTGGACAGCGTGTTCAGTGATCTTACCTTGAAGCTATTTGGGCAGTGGGTCCTTCTATTTTCCATAACTCTTAACAGGGTTAGAATCTTTTAACAGGGATTCAAAATCTCCTAACAGGGATTCATATGTATTGAATGTATTTTATAAGACTCCTAACAGAGTCCATCATTTCACAAGGAATATTCATATTAGTACATATTTTTTGGGCATCATTCCTACTAGGGTTTACTCTTTGATCAAGAGGTTCCCTAATCAACATATCTTGTGTCATTGTGTATGAATATCTTTCTATGGTTGGTAATTATATTGCTTACATGATTTAATGCTGTTGAAGTTGATAAAAGTTATAATTATCAGATAACTAATTCACCCCCCCCTCTCAGTTATCTTGGTGGACTTTATTTTCTAACAATTGGTATTAGAGCGGTAGGTCCTTGAAAAAGAAGTTTAACAACTTAAGGAGATCTATGATGAATTTCAGAAAAAAAAGTCGTAAGTTTGATGGAGTAAATTTTGACAGTTGGAAAGAAAAGATGAAGACACACCTACTATGTTTAGGGCCAGGTTATTGGTTGATTACAAAGAATGATAAGACTATCATTGAAGAGGACAATCTTGAAACATGTACTAGTGATGAGAGAGATCTATTCATGTGTAACATACTTGCAAGAGAAGTACTTTTGACAGCCCTTCTAAAGAATGAGTACAATCAAGTAAAATGTTTGAAAAAGTCTTATGAAATTTGGAAATATTTACACTCTACTTTTGAAGGTGATGAACATGCAAAGAAAGCTAGATTACATAATTGGATATGTGCATTTGAATATATAAGAATGATGGAAGATGAATCTGTTAGAAGCTATATTGGTAGAATGTCAGAAATTATTGTAGGCATAAAATCTTGTGGAGGAACAAAGACAGAGAATGAAGTGATATGAAAAATTCTGAGGACATTGACTCCTCTATTTAAGCAGACAACACAGATGATTGAACAAGTTATACCTTGTACTTCAAACTTTACAAGAGAGACTCTTCTTGGAAGATTGGAAGCAACATAGATGAACCTGAGGTTATCAGGAGACTTGCCTAGAATGGAGAAAATATTTAGTGCTCTTAGTGTTTGCCCTACTTTGTCAAGAAGCATCAGTGTGAGCGGAGATTATGCTAGCAGTAGCAGATCTAGAAATGAAGAAGACAAGAAGATTGAAGAAGGTATTGCCTTGCTTGTGAAGAGAGAACTAGACGGTAAGAAATTTTTTAAATGTTGGACTTGTCAAAAATATGGTCATTTTTCATCTAAGTGTCCTAAGAGAGTTAAAAAATACAGAAAAAATTTCAAACCTAGAAGATCTAAGGAATGTTATTATGCTAATGATGAAGATGTTGAAGCTAGTGTAGAAAGAACTCTAAGTGAAAGTGATACTGAGAATAATGATGACATAGGATTTGTAGCAATTAAAGAAGAGAATCTTGAAACTGATGTTAATGAAGAAAAAACCTTAGTTTCCCAAGTTGAAAAGAAATCTGATTGGATTATAGAAAGTGGTTGTTCACATCATATGACTAGAGACATGAAAAACTTTATAAAGTTTAACAATTATGATGGAGGAGTTGTTAGAGTTGGAAACAATGCACCTTGTTTGATTAAAGGTATAGGATCTATTACTCTTGATGGAAAGACTAATACTAATGATGTTTATTTTGTGGATGGATTGAAACATAATCTTTTAAGTGTTGGATAGTTAGTTGATAAGGGATACTCACAGCAAGAAGGAATTGACTATGAAGAAACCTTTGCACCTGTAGCAAGAATTGAAGCAGTAAGAATGTTTTTGGCTTATGTAGCTTATAATAAATTCAAAGTATATCAAATGGATGTAAAGTCAACATTTTTGAATGGAGAATTGGAAGAAGTCTACATTGAGCAGCCTGAAGGTTTTCCTTTGACTCAAGAAGGAGACATGGTATGTAAACTAAAGAAAGCCTTATATGGATTAAAGAAAGAACCTAGAACTTGGTATGCAAGATTGGACAAGTATTTGTTAAAGTTGGGATTTACAAAAGGAATAGCTGATAGAAATCTATACACAAAAGAAATTGAAAATGGTTTGTTGATTATAGTTATTTTTGTTGATGACATCATTTTTGGAGGAGAAGATGAAGCTAGTGACAAATTTGCTGATGAAATGAAGACTGAATTTGAAATGAGTATGATTGGTGAAATGAAATACTTTTTGGGATTATAGATAACATAGAACAATGATGGTATCTTTGTAAGTCAGACAAAGTACCTGAATGACTTGTTGAAAAGATTTGGAATGGAGAACTGTAAACCAGTTGGAACACCTATGGTAACTGGACATAAATTATCTAGCATAGATGAAACACTGATAGTTGAACAAAAGAAATATAGATCTATGATTGGAGGATTGCAGTACTTGACTCATACAAGACCTGATATAGCACATTCAGTTGGAATTGCAGCAAGATTTTAAGCTGAACCTAGAGAATCACATTATGCATACTGAGATATTTAAGAGGCACAATGGACTATGGATTGTGGTATGAAACATCTGATGATTTTACCCTATGTGCATATACAAATGCTAATTGGGAGGCAGTGTTGATGATAAGAAGAACACCAGTGGTGGAGCATTTTTCCTTGGAGGAATATTGGTTTCTTGGCTAAGAAAGAAGTAGAATTGTATCTCACAGAGCACACCATAAGCAAAATATGTAGCAGCAACAAACAATTGTAACCAAATAATTTGGATGAAGCAAATGCTAAAGGACATTGGAATAAAGTTTGTTGAACCTATTTTCATACATTGTGACAACACCAGCACAGTTAGTATGTCTAAGAACCCTGTATTACATTCTAAGACAAAACATATAGAGATTAAGTATCATGTAGTAAGAGAGAAATTTGCTAAGAAAGAAGTCAGACTTGAGTACATAAGTACAAAAGAACAGATAGCAGACATATTTACAAAGCCTTTGCCTAAGGATACATTTGAGTATCTAAGAGGTATCCTTGGGGTTATGCCCCAGCCCACTTTTGAGAAGTGATGCAGTTGGTTGCATCCGTCCAATGGTGTATGAGCCTTATCTTTCTTTTGGACTGGATGTTGGTACTTTCTCTATGGGGGAGTATGTGTATATGAGCTGAGTCACGAGGACTCTAGTGAATATATTTTCTGAATAGTGTCTTTTGACATTGGAGTTGTTGCTAACATAATGATGAGAATTTTTTCATTGATGTAAATGGGGAGAAGTGTACATGAAAAAACAATTTGTACTATCTGAATAGGAAAACAAAGAAAGATTTGATTGATGAAGAGGACTTGAAATATTTTTCTAGAGCAACAAAATTGCAGTATTGGATTTTTAGAACATTGGATGTTTTTTCATCTATGTTGCCATCAATGCCAATGGCAGAGATTGTTAGGAATGAATGTTGAATGTTTGGCAGCCATTCTGTAGCAGTTGTTGTTGCATTCATGACTATGATTGTCATTGATGTCAACACAATGATCTACCAGAGACTCGCAGAGAAGCAGACAATGTTTGGATTAGTGCACATGGGATATTGTAGTTGGAGCTATGCAATGTTGAGGATATACACTTTGATATGTTATATGTTTATGGTTAAGAGCATAGAAAGTACTTCATTTATTCATGGAAGTTATGAGCATTTTGGTGGAAGCAGTATTCAGGCAGTGTTCCTGAGTAGTGGTTTGTGGAAATCAGATGATATCTTCTAATCGGGATGGAATCTAGTTTTGCACAATTAAAGGGAATTTGAAAACACATTGATAGTAACATGGATGATAGCAAAAAATTTGAGGTCGCATGAGTGAAGAATTATTGTAATTGGAAGATGACAGTTTTATGTAATTTTGATGTAGGATGTGGAAACTTTTATTTTGTAATTGGATGCCGACTCATTTGTAATTACTTGAGTGTGGTATAAAGACAGGAATGTTTTTCCTTGTTGTAATATGGTTATATGTGATGATGTATGCATGAAGTGAAGAAAAGAGCTAATGCAGTTGTGAAAGAGAATTTGTGAAGGAAGACATGCGAAGTACAGAGATATGTAATTGAGATCTAGTGAAGTAGTGAGTGTGGTTTGAGGTAACATATTGTTGAGATCAGTAATCTTTTGGTATTATTCTATTGAGTAATACAAAGATCAGTTGGACAGTGTGTTCAGTGATCTTACCTTGAAGCTGTTTGGGCAGTGGGTCCTATTAGTACCTTGCAAAAAATTTCATGGCTCTAGCTTTTTTCCCCTGGTCTCTGTGTCATTTTCATGTCTCTGGCTAAAGCCCTAAGCAGAAAATTCAAAAACCAGTCGTTGCATACAAAAACCCTTTGTTTTTACCCTGGCCTTGTTATAATTTCAAGTTAACTTTTTGGGCCACTTAAAACCTTTTATCTGCATGTGCTATTTAAATGGGTTCACTTTATGTCATGCAGTTAGGTTTCATGTGTCGGCGGGTCCCCTTTAAATAGTTCCTAATGTCACCAGTTAATCTTTCCTAAGTTCCCAGTGCCCTACAAGTTTTAAATTTTCCTAAGTCTTGAGCTTTAATTTTTCCTATGTTTCAGCCTTAGTGTTTTATGGGCCCGGTCTTCTGACAGCATTTCCATCCGACAGTCAGCATAAGTTCTCATAGACTATGTCAGACGCTTGAGATCTTACGCCGATCATTGATTTTTCCTAATGACGTAGTCTTTCTTTTCAAGCGGGTCCACTGCCATGTTGGCATAGTTGGTATTCTCTCATTGGTCAGTCTATTGCTGAGAGGGATCCTATCAGTGGGGCCTGCAGTGAAGATTTTTCAATCTACGATCAGCGCATGATCTTAAGGAATATTCTTCCCCTTTGAGATCATGCACCATCCATTGATTTTGAATCTTACTTGGACCTGTCAGTGGGACCTAATTTTTTGATGTATCAGTGGGTCTTGATCCTGTCAGTGAATTGATGAATGACGTATAATCTTATGGGTTTTGTCAGAGGCTTAAGATCTTGTGACGATTGTTGATTTTATTTTGTGTCAGAGGGTTGTCAGAGATGGGAGGAGATTCTTAATCGATGGATGGCATATCTTTTGATAGAATCTCAGATGGGTATGGGATCTTCAGATGGTCGTTGATTCTTCCATGGTTGCGGTGTTTCAAAAGTGGGTCCTAATTACCATGTAAGCACAGTTGGTGATCTCTTATTGGTCCATGAGTGAATGACTAGATATGCTATCAGTGGGGCCAGGTTTTTTGAGTTGCAGTAGTTCTAACAGTGTCAGAGCATCGATAGTTGGCGTATAATTTGAAGGGTCTTTTCTAACACATGCGAAGATGAGATGACCGTCGATTCTCTTGTAAGCGGGCCTAGGTTTTGGTGTAAAGGTATAACGGTCCTGACAAAATGTTTAGCGGCCTGATAAATTTTCAAAAGGGTTTGCTCATTCACATGATAAAATGGTGACGTTCTAAAAGTCTTCACGATTCAGCGAACAAGGTCGTGTAATCACTAAATCATTTAGCGGAAGTAAAAAGTGTTCTATGAATTGGCGAAAACCTTTGTTGCCAGTTCGCTAAATTTGACTGGGGCCCTTTTAAGAGATAAGTCATAAAGACCGTGAAAAAGGAGAGATCTAACGATTGCGATATAAGGTTGGCCTAGATTTAAATTATGATCGTCGACTTGCTGCAAGCGCCATGAAAGTGACCGTTGTTTTTCAAATTTGAATTTGTAGAGGGTTTCCAGCGATAGGAAGTACCAAAATTTATGGTTTTAACAGCCGATTTCGATTGGTTTGGTGGCACTTGCTGTTGCAGTGTGGTCCAGGGTGTTTAGTGATCATCTGCAAGGTTTGTATTGTGTGATTTTGTGCTCAAGGCATGTTGTAGGGTTGACATTTTGAGCGTTGTTCATAATTCTCAGTACCTTCTCAGAGGATTTTTCATGATTGAGGATCATTCTAGGATTTTCTTTCTCCTGGTTGCCTGGGTTTCCACCCTTGTAATAACTTTATGACCGTTTCTAGTTGGTTGGGTGGTTGAAACCCTAACCCTAATCACCCAAAGCTTGATGCATCCTTTTTGAGGATTCCAAGGTGATTAGGGGTATAAGAAGTAAGATGTTTTATTTTGAAAGGGTTTTGATCTTGATTAGTTCTAGGGAGTTGTAGCAAGCGGTATCATATTGTATTAGATTGAATAGAATTTCCTTGTAGTCTTTTGCAGGTTATTGAAGTGGTTTTCTCTCTTCTCTGCTTTGAACATGTACATGATTCATTATACTTAATACAATTATTTCAAGCTTTCAAGTCTCTCCTTGGTGTCAATCTGGTGAATTCTAGATTTTCTAATCTATTGCATAGGATTACCTTTGTGTATGTTCTAGTCTTCAGTTCTTGATCTAGGATCAAGTGAAATATACTTTGGATAGGACATAGATTCACTTTGATTTGTCTGCAATAGGATGTTATAAGTAGTGGATGGGCTGGAATGTTTGTATTTATGGCTATGAGTCTTAGACAGTAGTTGGTTCATGTTCAATGTCTGTATTTGAGATTTGCCCAATGGATAATGGCACTGATCAGGGATTAGTATATTCAGTTGAGTTCAATGCTTGATTGGCTCTTGTTTACTTCTTTCCATCTTCATATATCAACACCTTTTCAAGTTTTAATTATATTTGGTTGATAGTAGTAACACCCTATAGTAATGGAGAGTCAATGAATGTGAGGTTAGCATTTAGCACTTTCTTACTATTCAATCTGTTGTTTGGACCTAGTCTTTGGTGTGTGAAGTATAGTTTTCATTGGGTTAGGTGCACTCACCTTGGTTTTGCAGAGCCAGAAGTGAAGAGGGCAGTCTTGTCCCTATAGGTCGTCCAGTTACCCTAAGATCCTTATACATTTTGGAACTAACCAATCCTAAAATCAACCTGAGGGTATATTGGTAGCCTGAGAGCATAAGCGTCTATTTTGAACACCAACAAGATGGAGACTCTACTGGGGAGAACAACAATGAAGTAGTACATCTATTAGGATCTCTGGTTGGGCTTATATTGTAATATTCAAAATCTTTTGTTGACCAGATTGATTTACCCATCCGAGTCACCAACAAATTGGCGACTCTATTAGGGAGGCCATTGGAAAGAGTCACATATAAAACAAAGCATTTGCTAATATCTTCTCATTGAGTGTTGAGTGGCGGCTCTGAAGTCTCTATTTGATTAGTGCATTTCCTGATAGACAGTGTGATATCCTGGTGTAGTTTTGGTTGATTGGAAGAGGTACAAAGAAAAGCAAAATTTTCCTCTTTAAGGAGGTGGTGACTCTACACAACAAAGAATTTGATGGAGTTGCATGATGAGCTCTAGATCTACCCCGCCTTCCAGTCAACAAGGTCTTTTGCTACAAAACTCTCAGGTATTTCTCAAAGATCTAAAATGTCTCCTTATTAAGTGATCAAGCACTAAGAAAATGATAAGGTGTGAGTAGAGGTTTGCATACTTCAATTTTTCAGTTGCATCTCTACAAAATTTTATGGAAGTATTGCATTAAGTTTGATGGGTAAGCTTAATGAGGAGCTTGCATTCCTTGAGCAAGGCATCCGTAGGGATTGCATGTCATTGATGAGATTGAAAGTAGGATGCAGAAAGGATCTATCCATATCTCTTTTCTATGATAGATTTTGGGATTTATATAATGAACTTCCTGATGATGTTGAGTTTTCAGAATCTGAGTTCATTTGTTTATTCTTGGATCTTTATTTTCATGAGTCAACCAATTGGTCAGATGCATTATGGGAAGAGTATTACATATGTGTCAGAGATTGGATACTTAGTGATGATAGCCTTGGGCTTGAGGATGCACTTGGGGTTATGTCCTTGAAAGCTGAGAACTGGCAGTTAATGGGGGATAGGAGATTGAGGGCATTGGTTTCTCTCTATATTGATCATGAGGAAACTAGTAGTTTTGATGTTGATTCTCATTATGCGCAAAGTGTTGACTATGAGGCTGATTTTGAGGTCAGTGCATATGAGAGTGCTGAAGATGGATCTGAGAGTGATAATGTTTCCAATTTGTCTGTAGATTTTTCTTCTTTTCAATATCAGAGTTCTTGTTTCTTGTCCCGGTTTGATGATGTTTTGTGTGAATGGCAAGAAAATGGTTATGATGCAGATGATGATTTCTGCATTGGTTTATCCACACAAGATGATTTGAGGCCAGAGATTTCCATTCTTGTCTTGGACAAGAATGATGTTTGCAATACTAGGGGTGAAGCTGAGGAAGATGATAATGAAGTCCAAAGTCCATTGAGCAGTGAAATGATATCAGCACTCTTGGCTGATGAATTTCAAAGGTATGCACCTGTTGTGGATTTTGATTTGTAGCTCCCATATGATTTATCCTTTGACACTAATAATGAGGCTAGTGTTCAAAGTGACCCTGAGCACCCATGTATATTACAGTTCTCCTCATGTAGTGACTCTGCAAAAGAAGAGGTTGAAGGACATGACAGTGTGTTCTCCTATCATAAGAATTCTATTGATGAACAAGTTCCTTGTTCAAACCCTTTTCCTTCTTTTGATAAATATGATAATGATGCTGACAATATTAAGGACCTTGTCTTCAATAATTGGGACAGAACATTTTCTAATGCACATGACTCTGCAGATCAGTTGCTCCCTTGTCACAATGTTTATGACATTGACCTTCACTTGGTTCATAATCCAGTTCATGATGACATCAGGGAGGAACCAAGTTGCTTAGTGGCTGAAGCAATTCATGAAGGCAAATCAAAGGATCCAGGTCCTTTTCAGCCAGGTAATTATATGGTAATGCATGACAATCATTATGCTTTATTTTCTGATGCATTACTTGATCCTTTTATTGTTTCCAGTCCATAAGAGGAAGTAAATGATGTTCTTTACTTCTTGGAATATGAGTATGAGGATGATTATGACTGGAAAAACATGGGCAGTGATCAGTACAGTTTTGTTCTTCAGCCCATGAATTATCATTTATGTTGGCAGAAGGATGGTCATGAAATTTGCAGGTGTTTGGTCACACTTGTGGATGAGAATCAGATTTTTGACTCAGGAGGGGCATTGGTTTTCTTTTGGTGGCTTGGGGCCACTGAATAAAATTGTATAATTTTTGTAAAATTGTAAATCCTTGTACAGTTGTCTTTCCCTTTCCTATTTCTTGCTTTCTTGTTCGGTTGTCAATTTTTGTGAAGGTCCCTATTTTTGTTATGTGGGTGGTCTACTTTCCCAAAGATCTAAATTCTTGCATGGACACAAGTTGCCCATCATCCCCAACTAGAGCCACTGTTAGTACCCTACAAAAAATTTCATGGCTCTATCTTTTTTCCCCTAGTCTCTGTGTCATTTTCATGCCTCTGGCTAAAGCCCTAAGCAAAAAATTCAAAAACTAGTCGTTGCATACAAAAACCCTTTGTTTTTACCCTGGCCTTGTTATAATTTCAAGTTAACTTTTCGGGCCACTTAAAACCTTTTATATGCATGTGCTATTTAAATGGGTTCACTTTATGTCACACGGTTAGGTTTCATGTGTCGGTGGGTCCCCTTTAAATATTTCCTAATGTCACCGGTTGATCTTTCCTAAGTTCCCAACGCCCTGCAAGTTTTAAATTTTCCTAAGTCCTGAGCTTTAATTTTTCGTATGTTTCAGCCTTAGTGTTTTCTGGGCCCGGTCTTCTGACAGCATTTCCATCCGATGGTCAGCACAAGTTCTCATAGATTGTGTCATATGCTTGAGATCTTACGCCGATCATTGATTTTTCCTAATGACGTAGTCTTTCTTTTCAAGCGGGTCCACTGCCATGTTGGCATTCTCTCATTGGTTAGTGTGTTATGAGAGAGATCCTATTAGTGGGGCCTACAGTGAAGGCTTTTCAATCTACGATTGGCACATGATCTTAAAGAATATTCTTCTCCTTTGAGATCATGCACCATCTATTGATTTTGAATCTTACTTGGACCTGTTAGTGGGACCTAATTTTTTGATGTGTCAGTGGGTCCTGATCCTGTTAGTGAATCAAAAAATGGCATATAATCTTATGGGTTTTGTCAGAGGCTTAAGATCTTGTGACAACCATTGATTTTGTTTTGTGTTAGAGGGTTGTCAGAGATGGGAGGAGATTCTTAATCGATGGATGGCGTATGTTCTGATAGAATCTCAGATGGGTATGCAATCTTCAGATGGCCATTGATTCTTCCACGGTTGCAGTGTTTCAAAAGTGGGTCCTAATTGCCATGTAAGAACAGTTGGCGATCTCTTATTGGTCCATGGGTGAATGACTCGATATGCTATCAGTGGGGCCAAGTTTTTTGAGTTGCAGTAGTTCTGATAGTGTCAGAGCATCGACGGTCGGCGTATAATCTGAAGGCTCTTTTCTTACACATGCAAAGATGAGACGACCGTCGATTCTCTTGTAAGCGTGCCTAGGTTTTGGTCTAAAGGTATAGCGGTCCTGACAAAATGTTTAGCGGCCTAATAAATTTTCAAAAGGGTTCGCTCATTCGCATGATAAAATGGTGACATTCTAAAAGTCTTGGCGATTCAGTGAACAAGGTCATGTAATCCCTAACTCATTTGGTAGAAGTAAAAAGTGTTCTACGAACTAGCGAAAACCTTTGTTGCCAGTTCGCTAAATTTGACTGGGGCCCTTTTAAGAGATAAGTCATAAATACCGTGAAAAAGGAGAGATCTAATGGTTGCGATATAAGGTTGGCCTAGATTTAAATTATGACCGTCGACTTGCTATAAGTGCCATGAAAGTGACCGTTGTTTTTCAAATTTGAATTTGCAGAGGGTTTCCAGCGACGGGAAGTACCAGAATTTATGGTTTTAACAGCTGATTTTGATTGGTTTGGTGGTGCTTGTTGTTGCAATGTGGTCCAAGGTGTTGAGTGATCATCTGCAGGGTTTGTACTGTGCGGTTTTATGCTCAAGGCATGTTGCAGGGTTGACATTTTGAGCATTGTTCATAATTCTCAGTACCTTCTCAGAGGATTTTTCATGATTGAGGATCATTCCAGGATTTTTTTTCTCCTAGTTGCCTAGGTTTCCACCCTTGTAATAACTTTATGACCATTTCTAGTTGGTTGGGTGGTTGAAACCCTAACCCTAGTCACCCAAAGCTTGATGCATCCTTTTTGAGGATTCCAAGGTGATTAGGGGTATAAGAAGTAAGATGTTTTATTTTGAAAGGGTTTTGATCTTGATTAGTTCTAGGGAGTTGTAGCAGGCGGTATCATATTGTATTAGATTGAATAGAATTTCCTTGTAGTCTTTTGCAGGTTATTGAAGTGGTTTTCTCTCTTCTCTGCTTTGAACATGTACATGATTCATTATACTTAATAAAATTATTTCAAGCTTTCAAGTCTCTCCTTGGTGTCAATCTGGTGAATTCTAGATTTTCTGATCTATTGCATAGGATTACCTTTGTGTATGTTCTAGTCTTCAGTTCTTGATCTAGGATCAAGTGAAATATAATTTGGATAGGACATAGATTCACTTTGATTTGTTTGCAAAAGGATGTTATAAGTAGTGGATGGGCTGGAATGTTTGTATTTATGGCTATGAGTCTTAGACAGTAGTTTGTTCATGTTCAATGTCTGTATTTGAGATTTTCCCAATGGATAATGGCACTGATCAGGGATTAGTATATTCAGTTGAGTTCAATGCTGGATTGGCTCTTGTTTACTTCTTTCCATCTTCATATATCAACACCTTTTCATGTTTTAATTGTATTTGGTTGATAGTAGTAACACCCTATAGTAATGGAGAGTCAATGAATGTGAGGTTAGCATTTAGCACTTTCTTACTATTCAATCTGTTGTTTGGACTCAGTCTTTGGTGTGTAAAGTATAGTTTTCACTGGGTGAGGTGCACCCACCTTGGTTTTGCAGAGCTTGAAGTGAAGAGGGCAGTCTTGTCCTTATAGTTGGTCCAGTTACCCTAAGATCCTTATACATTTTGGAACTAACTAATCTTAAAATCAACCTGAGGTTATATTGGTAGCCTCAGAGCATAAGCATCCATTTTGAACACCAACAAGTCCTTATGTCTTCCATAACTCTTAACAGGGTTAGAATCTTTTAACAAGGATTCAAAATCTCCTAATAGGGATTCATATGTACTGAATGTATTTCATAAGACTCCTAACCGAGTCCATCCTTTCACAAGGAATATTCATATTAGTGCATCTTTTGTGGGCATCATTCCCACCGGGGTTTACTCTTTGATCAAGAGGTTCCCTAGTCAACATATCTTGTGTCATTGTGTTATTGTGTATGAATATCTTTCTATGGTTGGTAATTATATTTCTTACATGGTTTAATGCTATTGAAGTTGATAAAAGTTATAATTTTTAGATAACTGATTCACCCCCCCCCTCTTAGTTATCTTGGTGGACTTTACTTTCTAACAGTTAACATAGTTTGGATGGAGAGTAGTCTAGCCCTTATCTTACCATCATTAGCCACCAACTCAGCTAATCTTCCCTGGGGATGTAGAATCCTTGTAAAATGCATAGAGCTGGAACTTGCATCCATGCTCAATGAATGACATTTAGACTTGAGATCTAGATGTAACTTGTCTATCAGATCCTGGTTATCACTTGTAAACTCTTCTACATTGCATAATTTCTTGTACAAAGAATGTGCATTTTGTACAACTTCTTCTAAATTTGTTACTAAGGTAGAGAGTTCTACCTATTTCACTGCAATGTCTGCAGAGACCGTATTGAGTACCTTGGTCTCAAATTTCCTTTTTGACCACTACAACAACTTGTCATTAGCCTCATTGTTATCATCAATCACTTTCTTCTCAATATGAAAAAGTTTCTCTAGAATAGGGTCAGAGTCATTTCAAAAGCATCTATGAATATATCTTTTATTTCATGAAGTACCTACTTTTTCTAGTGTTCCCTTCTCATGTCTTCCTATTTGTTCTTCTTCTTTAGTATATCTTGCAACATTTACATTTGATCATATGTCAAGTTATCAGTGTCCCACTTAGGAATCACTATAACTTCCTTGAGTGTCACCTGTGTAGTAGGAGATTTCTCCTTCTTCTTTTGTGACTTCTTCCTAGGTGTATTACCACTCGACATCTATATAAGAGATTTTATTGCCTCTTTCTCTTTAGGCTCTTGAATGTCCCACACTTTCTCTTTCTCTATCTTTTCCTTTTCCTTTTCTTTTTCCTCCACATGAGGACTTACTACCACCAATGCAAACTGTTCTGCTTGCTCTTTGCTTGTCTCCTCAACATGTGTTGACTTAGGTGTGATTGCCAACTTGTCTTGTTCCTCAGCATTGACACTTGGACCGGTGAGCAGATCAACTATAACTATATGTGGGCTAGCAGTGGTAACTTTAACAATTGATGTGTCCTCAATTCGTGGACAAGCTTGAACTTTTAATAATGCTAGATTGATGCTCGATAAAAATTTATCCTTGTCTGCCTCGACTTGAATATGTAGCTAAATTTCTTCCTTGGTCAATATGTTAGTTTTCACTGGAGTGTCCTCAGTGATATCAACAATGGTTATTTCATCCTTCTTTACACTCTCTTCAACTTTTTGATGTGATTCCTTTTGAATCTGATGTTCACTGATATCATCTTTATTATCTAATTCAACTCCCATGGATGTGCTTGCATCCTGTTGTGCACTCTTATCAATTATAAGACTAAAAATTATCTTCCATAACCTTAGACTTTATTGTATAGTGTCTTCAACCTTTTGCTAAAGAATGGAGTATGCTTGGAGCTTGGGAACAAATGTATTCCTATACTGCTCCATGTACTGCTTTATATATTTAGGGGATAAGTCAGACATGACTTGAGCAAGAGTTCTCTCCCTGATTTTCTTTTTTGTCATTAGGGCATATTCCCATTTTTGAGCTATCCTCTAATATAATTCATTTGGAATAAAATTCCCCACTTGAAGTGGTGTCATCTTAAATATACAAAGCATCTCAATCATAGCTTATTCTACTTTCTCCTTATCCTCAATTCTCAACTTCTCAAATCTTATTTGTTTAAAGCTTGCTAGGCCAGCAGTGCTCTTGATGTTGTGGCATATTTCATCCACAGTCGGTGATTTCTTCTGTGATGGTGATTTCTTCATCACTATCAGTTTCCTCATCATCCTTCTCCAAAATGAGCTTTCTCCTAGGTTTCTTCTTTAACTGGCTTGGTAGTGCCTTAGGCTGAACTGGTTTTCTTTTCCCAGATGCAGGGGATTTCTTTTGTGGTTCGACAACTATTACAGTAGAAACTACCCTAGTTCTCGGCCTAAGTACTGGTGAGGAGATGTGATTAGGTTTTTGTGTTGGCTTCTTTATGGGCTTGGAAACTAATGCCTTCTTGCCTTTCTTTACTACCATATTCTCCTCTTCTTCACTTTCCTCAGACTCACTAGACTTATCTTGTCCTAATCCCTGAGTCAATTCAAGAGGTGCATCTACCTCTTCATCTCCTATTATCTTCTCAATGTTTTTCACTATCTTCTTTCTTTTTCTCTCCATGGTAGAATATTTTAATCCTATGGTTATCTTGGTTAGCTTCCTCATAGGTTCCAAAGTGTGTGGCCTTCTTGTCAACTTCCTCAGCTAATAGGGTTGTAATTGCTATTGTTTCATGAATATTTACCTCATAAGGTAATGGCATTAGCCATGATACCCTCAGTATAACTGCTTGTGCATATGTATAGTCTGTATCTACTAGAAAACATATGTCTTGATTATACTTCTCCACTAGAGATACAAGAATTCTACTTCTTTTCCTAATTTTCTTTTTGAACTCAACAAAATAATTCTCCATAATACTTTAAAAATTATTACCCATTTGACCAATAAACTCACTAACTTGAACTGTCACTAGTTTATCCTTATCCCATTCTAGTCCTCCAATAGTAGGAAAATTTTTCTGAATGTAGAAAAATAAACAAACAATTAGGGAGATGAACTTACACATAGAATTCTTTTCTTTCCAGATTTATGTAAGGTTCTCGACCATCTATGTCAGTTGGAGCTTAGAAAGGTCATGTGCATGATCCTTCTTTACTATCTTCCAAGCTTGGTCCACTGCCATGCATGTGATACTATCCAACCGACTAGACTGATAAAACTTGTGTGCTATCACCCTTACTACAAATTCAATTTCTGGGTCTGTGATAGTTGAAATGGTCATGCCTCATTTGTTCCATATGGCCTAGGTGTTTGCTTGGATTTCCTCCTTACTTTGACACCTCATTGTCTTCTTTCCAGTGAGCTTAGGGTATCCAGTTACCTAGTGAACCATATCTTTTATAATTTGGACTGTTCCATCCTCCATCCATATTTTCATATCATGTACTCTGCTCAGTACAATCTTGATCCACTCAACTTTGAAATTTTGTGGAAAATCAAGAGCATGAACCAACCCTTGCTCGGTAAAATTTTGGTGTTCCAGCTTCAACACCCCGTTGCTACACAGTTTATTGTATGCTTCTCTGAGTTCATAGTCCCCAATCTCCCTGATCTTGACGTGTAACATGAACGGATATCATTGATCATTAAAACCTTCTTTGGAATAGATGACATGGCTCTAGTTAAATCTCCCATAATTGCACTTTCCAGAATGGCCTGAAACTTCTATGGCTTGCATGCCTCATTCCTTACTAATTGAACATTAAAAATCTCCTTCCCTTGCTTCTTGACTGCAGCTAATGATGAAGATGCCATTTCTCCAAACTTAAGGGTTTAAAGTTATGAAAAGAGAGTCACTCAGCAGAATACCTAGCACAAGTGTTCCTTTGATATTTTTTGACAAAACGCTATGAAAATTTCTATAAATCACACTTAGCACTTATCACTCTAAAAAATTCTCAAATCGCTGGTGAAATGAAAATAAATGATAATTTCCTTCTTTATAGACTTCAAACAGCCGGATTAGGGATTCATTAATGATTTGTACAATTTCTAGTTGAGATACAGCTATCCCAAAAATCTCATGTCAACTCGGTCAACATAATCTCGGTCGATACAACCATTCAGTTGTATCTTGGTGTACATCACATCTCAGCTATCACAGGAGCTCAAAAAACACTAGTGACTTGGTCACTATAGACTAAAATACTGATGCTCAGCATCAAATATACTGTTAGATTAGGTGAAATACTAATCTCCCAAGAACACCTGCATGCATAACCCTGTCACATGGAAGAAGCAAAGAACAGAAGCAAGAAAAATCTATGGAGGCCAAAAAGCCAGAGACATCTTATGGACATGCAAAGAGAAATTTCTATTCCAAGATTATCTAAAAAGAATGTACAAAGGGTTCAACCATATAGGTGAACAATAAAACCCTAAAGCTATAAAGCAAAAAATAAAGCTAGGTTGCACATTATAATTAATAAATATATGAATTATAATGCACCTAAAAGATAGCTTAAGTAAATAGAGTAATAAATGACTTAATTAATTAAACCAAAGTGATTTAATAGCATAAAGTATGATTACTAACACCCCCCCTTAAGCGTAGCTCAAGAGGGAAGCTAACCTAGCACAGCTATGAAAGCAGAAAATGCAAGAAAGAGCAATGGGTCCCGGCAACAAGGCCTGATCAGGTACCCAGTACAAGAAAATAAACTAGATGAAGGAAACAAAGCCTCCAATCTAGGGAATGTCCCAAAGAAAGGAACAAGAAAGAGCATGAAGCATCTCTGAAACATAAAGCTGCAAACACTGTCAGAAGTAACTGCTGGAACCCCCACTGAAATAGTGCATGACTAGGTAGAGAAGAAAAAGTCTGAAGAGCTGATCAATCGAAGAGGTGGCCTCCAAAAGCAGGAATGAATGAGTGTCTATATAGTAGATGATCCATCTTACCGAAATGCATAGGTGCTTAGCCACTGCATCCGCCTAGTACATAGGAACAAAAACTGTATACGTAGATCACTCAATCAAACCAAGGAAGCAATAGAACCAACAGGTGAACCCCCCCCATAATGCTGAACAGGGAGAGGGGTGACAGGAACACTGAAATGCAATGCTAGAAACATCTGCAAGAAGAAGAATCAGGAACACCAACAGTGCAACAGAAGTACACGCACAGGATAAAGGGCAGTGTCGAAGAAGAAGAATAGATCTTCTGGACACACAGCATGGGCTAATATCATGGAAGGTACACTCACTTGACAAAGGTGGATGAGCACAAAAGGCAAAACATCATAACCCCCCATGGCACTTTATAACTGAGTGCGAGTACAAACAAACACAAGGTGTACAAGATCCCAGATATGCAAAAGTAGGCACTTTATCTCAGTGCGTTTACAGAAAAAAGAATGCAACAGAAGAGAAGCATACAATGCTCAGAAGTTAGAAAGAAGAGTGAGCCAGAAGAACAGAAGGAGAGATCCCAGGACCTGTAGAACCCAAGTAATCCACCAGAGTGCGAAAGTGCAAAACTCAAAGGAGAGAAAACTTGGAGTAGAATCTGGATAAAAGACCCTTGCAACTGAATAACTCATAGAACCAGCTTTCCAACGATATCTGGTGAGCCCAAAAATGAGTCCGGATGAGCGAGATATGGCTCCCGGAAGGCAAAAAATAAACATCACCTTTGACAGAAAAAAACACTATCAAAACAGTAGATCCAAAAATCCTAACCTCCATAATCGGAAAGAGCTCGGAAAGAGCTTTCCGACGATATAAAGAAGTCCAAAAAAGACCTCCGTATGCTCCAGATAGAGCAAAAAAGGCCCAGGTACCCTTAAAAAGCACCAAAAAAGAGTTTTAAGCCCATGGGGCTGGAAAAATAGAGCCCCTGGGCGCATGGCACGCGCAGGGGGCTGGAGCTAGAGCTCCCGGTCACCCATGTGACTGCCGCTAGGGCTCGTAGGGCTTAAAAACCCGTCGGGCGGCCGGCGGAGCGGTGGGTGGAGCGGGGCCGGCGGAGGAGGCCAGCGGGGTGGCGGAGGAGCCGGTGGTGGCTCTGCAGCGGAGGAGGGGCCGCGGGAGGTGCGGTGCAAGCGGCGGCGGAGCGGGGGCTGCGGAGGGCACAGCAACGGCGGGTGGAGCGCGGGCGCGCTGGAGGTGCTGCCGGTGGCGGAGGAGCTGAGGAGGCCGCGGCTGGGCGCGGGGTGGCCGCTCGGCGGTACACTGGTGGCCGCTGGGCGGCGCCTTTTAAAAACAAAGGCTGCGTTATTTTTAATGCAAAAATCAATTAAAAATTGATTTTTTTTGTAATTTTTTTTTATTTTCGAGCCGTACAGCCCTAGGAGGGCAAAAATTTTCTCCCAGAAGTCACAGTGGCCAAAAAATGCAAACTTTATATGATTTTTGACTCTCCCGGACCTTCTGAGCGCTATGGCGGCGTCCGTTTTTGCTCAAAATACCCCCAAAATTTATTTTTTTCTTTTTTGCAGGCAAAAAAGAAACAAAAAATAACGTCCAACAAAGAATACTAGAACTGAAATTTTTTTGAAACCCTCCTACTTCTGAATCACTTCAACAAAACATGAACAATGAGCAGCAAGATGGCTCTGATACCATGTTAGATTAGGTGAAATACTAATCTCCCAAGAACACCTGCATGCATAACCCTGTCACATGGAAGAAGCAAAGAACAGAAGCAAGAAAAATCTATGGAGGCCAAAAAGCCAGAGACATCTTATGGACATGCAAAGAGAAATTTCTATTCCAAGATTATCTAAAAAGAATGTACAAAGGGTTCAACCATATAGGTGAACAATAAAACCCTAAAGCTATAAAGCAAAAAATAAAGCTAGGTTGCACATTATAATTAATAAATATATTAATTATAATGCACCTAAAAGATAGCTTAAGTAAATAGAGTAATAAATGACTTAATTAATTAAACCAAAGTGATTTAATTAATAAGCATAAAGTATGATTACTCTAACATATACAATGTAGCTCTTTACTCAAATATGTCATAGTGCATCTTAATCTATGCAGATATGGACCTTTTTCTTATCAAATGTTAGGAATTGATGTAAAATAAAACATTATAAGATTCAATTCCATACATACCTTCTTTGCTTAGTTCAAAGTAGTGTGATCACTTGATCCATCAGATTGGGTGACCTCAGGTTCATTGACTCCACTATTGCTTTCTTCTTCTTTTTTCTTCCATGTCCCATTCATCTAATTTCTCATTTTCTCAACAGTTTCTTCATTCTTATTTTGTTCAGTGCTCCGTATATGTGCTTTGCAATCTTTCTTTAGATGACCAATCTTATTGCATTTATAGCATACCGTACTCCCATTCATCAAACTCTTGGATTTACCTTTGAAATGTGTCTTCAAATAATTTTCTCCAATGTGACCATATTTTCCACAGTAATGACAACTGTACCAAGTGTTGTAGTCCCAATTGTATGTATTACCCTTCTTAGGTGCCTTAGTCTGTTGATTGGATGACCACTTGGCTTTGGATCGACACTCATATTCTCTATGTCCACATTTATGGCAATTGAAACAATGTCCTTGAAATTTAGGTGAGGTAGGTGGATTACTGACCTCTGTCCCACATTCATGTGCCTGATGTCCATGTTTTTTATAGTTAAAACAATGTCCATTGAACTTTGGTTTAGGATTAGTCTTACCATGTTTGCTTCTGTAGATGTTGGCTGTATGTCCTAGCTTTTCATAGTGATGACATGTGGGTTTGTTGTTCTTAGGCTTTCCATTCCTTTTCTCTCCACTCTTTGATGATTCTCCTTCCTCTGTGGGTGATAAGTTCTCATCATGTCCAAGTCCAGATGTATCACTAGATCTTCTAGGTGACCTTAACAACTCTTCAAAATATCTCACAGCTTCATTAGGCTTGTTCATTCTTTCATTTAGTTCCTTTTCAAATCTTAGTTCATTCCTCAGTTGATTGTTTTTTGATCTCAAATTTGTGATTTACACATCTTTCTTGCCCAATTCTTGATTAACAAGTAGTAGTTGATTTACCATGTTCAGTTGATTGTTTGTCAATCTTTGTATGTCTCTTGTCCTCTCATCAAGTCTCATTAATACTTTTATTTTGTCTTCTCCAACCATTGTTTTATCTTCTCCAACTTTCTTTTTTTGTTCTACAACTTCACAGAGTCTTACAGATTGAATTTCTTGTTCTCTCTTTAGATTTCTAATGTCCTCATTCAGTATGTTATTTTTCTCCAGTAGTTCTTTTATGGCTTTATCACTTTCAATAGAGTTACCACCATCAAATAGTCATGTAGTATCCTCTTCTTGATATTGTGTTTCATTTTATTGAATAGCTATTTCTCTTCTTCTACTTAAAGATTACTTTAGTTCACCTCTGACTGCTTCAAGTTGTTGTAGTGCAAGATGAACATCAATCTTCTGATTCTCTATAATCTTTTCCAACTTATAAACTTCCATCTCAAGATCTTTATCTCACAAGTGGTTAGACTTCTTTAAGAGACTAAGCTCTGATATCAATTATTAGAAATCTATTGGGAAAGTGTGATACTGAGAGGGGGGGGGTGAATTAGATATCAACCAATTGATTCATTTTGACATAAACAATCTTGCAAAGTATAAGCATTGAAATTAACACTGTAACATATCTAATATCCTAATCATCATCCATGAAAATAAACATAACACAATAATTTTGGTTACCCAGAAACCCTTGAAAGGTAAAAGTGGGGTGGGGATGACACCCACAAATCTTCACTACTGTAGTATTAAAGTTTTCCTGTTAGGGCTACAAGTTTGATCATAAAATACGATCTTCCCTGTGAGGGGTCTGCCCTGTTAAGAGTTTTGAGACTTATACAATCTACCTTGCAAAAGGATTTGAAAACTTACAACTAAGTAAGCACTAAGTTAAAAGATTTACTAAGGTCTATTAAAACCAATCTATTAAGAGATTTACTCTAATTCACCTGTTAGGATGTCTCAGTACCTGATCCTTTAGTTTACACTATGATGCTGATTACAAATCTTCTCCTTACACTAAAGATTTGATCTTGTCTATCAAGTATGTCTCTGTTCTATCCTTCACTGCTATGTTATGTTATGCTCGGTCACTGAACTCTATTTTGCTATGAAAATATGATATCTCCTTCATACTCTTACTCCTCTCATTATTATGTTTAGGATTCATATCTCATCTTATATAAACAATTAATCATCTCCAAGATTTAAGATCTACGATATGGATTGTCTCCTTTTTCTGCTTAACCTTTCCCTAATTTTGATTGGTTCCATTAGTTACATAGGGATTAATGATTACAATGCAAAAGCATAATTTCCTCCATGATTTCCTCAATAAACAATAAATGAATTATGAATGTCGACCAAAACAATTTACCTAAGTGTTTTTGCCATAACAAACACATATGTCAATTCTAGTTTGCTCGACATTTGATATCTCTGGCACTTGGCATTCACTATTCTTTATACTCTGGTGCTCGGCATTGACATCTTTCCATAACTCAGCAAAAGCTGACTCGGCTATTACTGAAGTACTCGGTGACCACTGTCTTACTTGGTAGTGACTATTGCTTGGTAACTTTACAATATACATGCCTCAACCTATACCTGATGACTCGATCGCAGTGATGACCGACCAATATTTCCTAGAGAATGACTAAGTGTAAGATACTAATAGATAATAAAACTTAGGGATCAACAAACTCCTCTTTTTTTTTTATTTGAGCTTTTAACTTTGATTTGGTTGGCATATGAAAAATGTATCCTACCAAGAAATAGTACATGTAATATTTAGTGAGCTTAGAAAGAAAATTCATAACAATCATAGTCTAAATGTTGAGGATAGAAAAACAAGAGATAAGTATACAATTTAAAGACAAATATCTGACCTTTTATAAGAACATTTGTGAAAAGTGCATTGTGAATGTAGCGAGGTTGAAATAGTGAAAGTGGCTAGCATATGTACGTTGTCATTAGTAAAAAATAGTCTGTAATATTTGAAGCTAGGGTAGATATTAAAAATTCTAAGTAACATACACTTTCCAAAAAATATAGTAAGAAGTGAAGCAAATAGCTAAAAAGGCTTGCTGACTTGTTGGAATGTTTTTTGAAATACTAATGTATTCCACTGAATGAAAGAAGAACCACCCTTAACATGAAATTTTAAACATATCAAAATTTATTTAAAAAATAAATATGAACTAAAAAGTTTGAGAGTTAAAGACACAACTATTCTCTAAATCATATGATTGAAAAATTCTTTCCAACCTCGTGAACATTCCAATTTATCTATCAAAGACAATTAATCAGAACCTAAGAAGGTTGGGAAAAGTTTGGAACTTTGGGAGGATGGGAAAGTTTGATAAATCATCATAGCCTATGATAATCTTGATTTTTACATAACTATTGTAACTCCTTTAAATATGCGTGTGTTTGTGCGCGCACGTGTACATACCCACTACAAACCCACTTTGCTCTACAACATAATCTGATAATAACAATGGTAAAAAATAACAAAAATACCAAATTCACACCCACAAAAGCACTCTCCATGCTAAAAAAGTATCAAACATATACATTGCATTGAATAGTAACATTGAATGATAATAAACACCCCTTTCCCTCACCAATCCACCAACGCATCATGCCTCAAGAAAAAAGTACAATGGTTGCCGTAGTACAAACCACTTGGAAAAGCCACAGTTCCATTCATTTAGATAGAGCCCAGTATATATCATATGCATAGTGATGTAGAGGCTATGGTGGGATTAAAATCAGATTATAAACATGTCAAAATGGACAAAGGGTTTGGTTTCATAAAAGGTTCTCATGGACTCCTTCCTCAAAGTAACATGAGGGTTTATACACACAACTCCGAGGTCATTTCATGGAGACCACATAATCTCAATGAGACACTAGTATTATTTTAATTTATGACCTCAAGGAACATAAAAAAACATATTACAACACTTGACATCAACCTTGGACAATCACCAAGGGGTAATTCCTCTTTAAGCCCCTCTAGGCCTACTAGCCTTGTCCACATTGTTTTTGGACTCAAACTCCCAAACCTTTCAAAAGACCCCCCCCCAAAAAATAATAGATTAAAACACCCATTAAGTATTTATATGACATACTTCAAAATCATTGGTGACTTTTTTGGAACATGTGCATAAAAATGGCCTACTACGCTATCCTAAATAATACATAGTCTGGTTCTCACTATAAAGTGTAGAAAATAGTCATTAATAAATTTCACATAATGATTATTAAGACAATCTCTTCGGTTAGATTGTATATTACCCAACTACATAAATTTTCTCCACTTTATAGCTAGATCCAATGGTTAAAACAAAATTTATGTGTGTTTACTAAAATGGGTATCCATTGGTAGGGTTTCAGGCAACCTACACCAAAACTACTATAAATTTATTTGAACTCAATCAAATTGTATGAAATAAAAACCAAAGTGTATAAGACACAAATCCAAATCCATCCCAATTGGTCTCAAACTCATTAATGGTCTGTACAAACCGTACACAGTATTAGGACAAGAGGAAAATGTTAGGAAATAAGGGAAAAATACAGTGTTCTCATTAATTTCTCCAATCCCATCATTAAATATTCATCATACTTCATCCAAATGACTCATGGGAGGCATATTTATACTATTTCTAACTGTCCCAATGTATTCCATCTAACTAACCAACTCCCACATGATTCTTGACCCTCCATCTTCCCATTTTTTGCATTTTTAAATATGACAATATTGATAACTTTTACAATTTGTATAATATTTTAAAAATGAACTCCTAACAGCCTCCTAAGACCTATTACATCATTAATGTGGCCTCTTGGGCCTTATTACAATATCAAAACACTAGATTTAAGACAAAATCCTGAGATTTCCTCATGGAGACATGTACAAGTGCTAGAGTTAAAGACACAACTATTCTCTAAACCAGATAATTGAAATTTTTTTTCCAGACTTGTGAACATTCCAATTTATTTATCAAAGATCAATAATTTGAACCTAGGAAGGCTGGGAAAATTTTGGAACTTTGGGAGGCTGGGAAAAGTTTATAAATCATCATGGCCTATACTAATCTTGATTTTCACATAACTATTGAAAATCCTTTAATTGTGTGTGTTTGTGTATGTGTGTGTGCGCGTGTACCCACAACAAACCCACTTTACTCTACAACATAACTTGAGAATAACATTGGTAAAAATTAATGAAAATGCCAAATTCACACCCACAAAAATACTTTCCATACCAACCAAACATGAAACATGTACATTGCATTGAATAGTAACATTGAATGACAATAAAAACCCCTTTCCCTCACCAATCTGTTGATGCATTATGCCTTGGGTGATAAGTACAATGGTTTTCATAGTACAAACCACTTGGAAAAGCCACAATTTCATTCATTTAGATAGAGCCCAATGTATATCATATGCATAGCCCTTGTTGCCCTATATAAAAACTTTATGCGCACATGTCCATTGTTTTCCCCCCTATCCCTCCTAGGTATCTTGACTTCATAATTCAAATACAATATTCTAGAGAACAAAGTTGAAATTCATTTTAACAAACCAAAAAAACCAAGGAATTTATCTAATTGTGAACACATATGTATTTTAAATAAAGGTGACTTCCATCACCCAAACACAATGTGTGTATGTGTGTGTGTAAGATACTTTCAAACTTACCATGCCCATTATAAGTCACCCCTCCATTCTTGCAACAAACTATAAAAAATATCATGAACACATATCCATGGTTTGATTTTATGCTCGTGCTAGCTATCTTGGCCTACATCATTCAATACAAAATTCTACAAAAAAAGTCAGAATCCATTTTAACAAATACCAAAATCAAACCAAGAAACTTTGAATATTCAAACATATATGCATTTTAATCTAATGCATTTTAAGAATATATATATATGCTTTTGTACATTAACTACTATTTTCCAATAATTTTTTGTTTCTAAATTTTAACAGAAGAAAAATGAGGAAATTTCTAAAATTTAGAACACATCTTCATTTTTACATATATAGTTTCAGTTTGGAAAGACTAATTCCACATTCTCTATTTTGGTCCTTCAACCGATGTTACACAATAATAGTGGCTATATATAATGGCTTCTTCTTATAGTTATTCTTGTTATGATAATGATAATTTCTATGCACCACTCACATTACCCTATTTATTGTAATTATTAATAAATTATAAAAATAAAATTCTTTACTTAAAATTTGAAATTCAATGAATCTAAGTTTTTCTTTAATTAATAATTTCAATAAATGGGTGTTTTTGATGTTGCATAAACAATGGTATTACATACTACCTTGTTTGACCATTTAGTTCAATAAAATGTAGCTTTCCATACCTGCATCATTGTTATAACAATTTACAATACCAACAAATACATGTCCAATTACAAGAATGAAAACTAAAACAACATCCGTATAGGAATGCCGAGTACACCTTTTCCGACCTTCCTTTACTATCCAGTTATGCTAATACATACTAATATGCAACATAGTTTCTACAACTGACCATGCAAATATTTTCTGCCTTTGTATACTCGCTTGCATTCTCTACCATTTCAAGAAAATGTATCAACTTTCTCTATTGGTGGCTGCATAACACTTCCCTTGTTTTAAAAATTTCTCAAATGCTATGTACAGTAAACACTATTTTTTCTCTACTTCTTGCTTCATATAAACTATGTATGGCCTCCTTGCATGTCCCATCATTACAAGTGCCTTCACATTTTTGTCTTGTGAAAATTCTTAAACTAGTTGAACTTATAGATTTGTGCATACTTGAATTTTTAAAATATATTCTATAGTTTACATTGCCTAAATAGTTGTTGAATTTATCCATGTCAAAACTTTTTATACTATTCCACTCGTGTAAACTATGTATGGCCAAATTTTAGATTTATATTTTCTCATATTATAACATTTGAAAGCAATCTACAAATTCCTCATTATGGTAGCTACCTAAACTACTATCCCTCTATTTAGCAAATTGTTAGACTGCTTCAGCTTGTAGATCTCAATGTACTTTGATTTTTGAAAACATATTGAACTATGCATGTTTTCCTATTGGTTATTGTTGTTTCAATTGCATTTATTTTGATTAGAAACATCTATATTTAGCATACACAATACATAAATTCACTCCTTCTAAAAACAACTTAAAATAGTAGCCATTCCAACACCAACAAGAGGAGACCAAAACTTAAAACTTCATTTGCATATGTAAACTTAAAACATGCTTTTCAAATATAATTGTTGCCAAAAAAATTGATTGTTTCAAGTAGATATTATAGATGTCTCTTGCATCGCTCGAGTGGGTGTACAATGGAGAAGAGTTGTTTGGAGATGAAATTTGCCCCAAAAGGGTTTCCCTTTAAATATAGTTACATTTGAACATAGAGAAAACTAAACTACATATCGTAAACTAAGTGCAGATCCTAGATGCCTTGATCTTGTGGATACAGGGTATGTAGGTAGTCTGGAAGGCGAAGGAAGCCTCCATGGTCTAGGAATTTGGGATATAGATTGGTTGTTTGTTATCATGTGAGTGAATTTGTTACCTCAACGCACCTGCAGGTCCCTTGCATAGTACCCCTTCAACTTTCCTACAAAAATTTGCATTCTTTACTTTCTTGTTTTCTTAAAGGTTAAAAAATGATGTTCAATTTGGTTGGGAGTGGCGCGAATCCCACAACCAAAATGTTCTCTTCAATGAAATACATCAATTCTTCAAAAAAATTTACAGGTAACCCTTCACTTCTTATCTTTCCTTCCAAATAAAAAACTATCTTTTCTTGAAATTGCATGCTACTTCCAACTTTCAATATCAAAATTTGATTCAAACATTAAGAACACCTACTAATGCACATGTTTGTCTCACATATACGTTATTTGTTTGGCCTCAAATAACTTCTCTCGTAAGTTCATTCAAAAGGTAATATATTTAATTTTAAATTCCTATACTTCTCTTTTATTTTCCTTTCCTCAACATTTCATATCTACCATATTTGCTTCTAAACAACACTATGAATGTATCTTTTACAAAATTGCTTGTCTAATGCTTCCTAAATACTAAACATACTAATTGTTCACAAACCTAACAAATCGAAGTTGGAGGCTGCTATCAAAGAAACAAGGTTGCAACTAATTTTCCAAATGTTCTTTAAAATAACACTATTTTCTAACTATTTTCATATTGTCTTTCACTACAATTTCACTTCTCAAAGACATTGCATAGTTAACACTTACTTTCAATGTAAAGATCAATAAATACATACATTTACATTTCTTTCATTGCTTTGTATCTTGATGTGCCCATTTGGATGTAATATTCAAAATTGCACAACCACTCCTATGCTTTCCAACCTATCGACGATTCATTGCACACTCAAATAATGTGCAATTGCTAGTGTAATTTCATTATTGATTAAGAGACAAGTCAAAGATGAATTGAATCACTATCATAATACTATTCACTAATACTTTGAGGACACATTGATACTATCGATGATGATGTCAAGAATTTTTAAAAATAAAACTACATAAAATGCAAATTGTTTTCCTTTTTTTCGTTGGCTAGCTAGTTGATGTTTTGGTTATTTTAGGTTTTGCTATTTTCTTTTTTAATGTGTTGATACTTTTTATTTTAATTTATGCTTAAATGTTGCATTTTAAAATAAATAATTAATATAAATTTATTTAGATGTAATATGAATATATTGAATTTATTATATATATTTGGTATCATTATATTTTATTTTTAATAAGGTACATTATATTATATTTTATTATTTATATATAATATAATATAAAATATAAATATAATAATTAATTTTAATATGTTCAATTTTTTTTTTAAATATAAATAGATTCAAATGGAGTTTATTTGGAGAAAGATAATATTGCTAAAGTATAAATTTAAGTAAATAATCTTAATCTAAAAAAATATTATTTTGTGAATGATTTTTTTAATTTTATCTTTTATATTTATTTCTTAAAATAGTTTAGATAATGTGATTTATTATTTTCAATTATCATGAAATATATGTTTTTGATATTTAAATCAACAAAACTAGCGTGTTGTCCCTTAAATAACATGCATCAATCAACAGATCAACATTTACAATAGATTGGCAGTATATAAAAAATAATTGAACAAACTTCAAAATAACAAAAAGTGACCAGTATCTCTGGTCACAATATCTACTACTAACATAAAAAACATCTATGGTACTAATCAACATAGTAATTAAAGTCTTTAAACATGGCCACCTAGGGCCATGTACTAGAAAACATAGATATTGCCAACATAAGTGACAACAATCCTAGTATTAAAAATAATGTTTAAAACAAGGCCACATGGGCTACTAACATCATCAAAATATATAAGAAAAGGGGATCAAGTCCCTAGGCTTCCTTCTCCTTAAATGGCTAGTTGAGCATCTCCGTTGCCCAATCCTTAGTGAGAAATTTGTAGAGCTCCTTGTAGTTTCCTTCCCCATTATCATCCTCACTAAGTGTGTTCTTTTGTAGTAGGCATAAAGAAGTACTCAAGCTATGCATAATTTTTAATGCAAAGTGGGAGACATCTTGTAACTTCTTTTCCATTTCTATAATTATTTTCTTGATTTTATTCAACTCTTCCAAAGTAACCTCACACTTGTCACACTTCACACCTAAACAAGTAGTGCCCTTATTAGTCACAAGCATTTTAACATTTTCCCAAAGCACCATGTTTTGGGCGAGGTCCATGAACTCTATTTTGAGGCTTTTAGAGACATGTGATGATCTGCTAGCCATCTTAGAACAGCTCTCCCTCTTGACATCTTTTTCTTTTTCCTTTTTTTCATCATTTTATCTCTCCCCTCCCTTGTCCGACTTACAGTCCACTTTTAGATTAGAGGGGGGGGGGGGGGGGGTGGGGGGGGGGGGTTCACCCACACTATAGGGGTAAGTTCCATTCTCATGTTGATATGGGGTCTTGTGTTCAAGTCTCATAGGCCTTTTTCATGCACAAGATGGAGGTGGTTTGCACAATAGTCAACGAAGAAGAAACTGTTGTTAATGGAAGTCACTGGACACATATAGATGTTTTTCACAAGGTCAAACCAACACAAGGTGAACATACTAGTTGTCAATTTGGAGATGTGAGTCGATGTGGTGTGGTGTGGGGTGCTCGATGCAATGAGAGATATAAAGAGTCTCATTGCCTCAAGGAGATATAAGGGTGTAGTTTGGGGAAAGGGATGTTATGGGAGACATAAGGAGATATATGCAAAGATATAAGGAGTATGAGAGGATTAAGGGAGATGACTCATGGATAGTAGACATGAGGTATAAGGAGATGTGTTTCCATGTTAATGGGAGATGTAAGTCATGAAATGAAAAGGAGTTATGATAGATTAGAGTGTAGAGATAATGAGAATTGAAAGGTGATATAAATATAATGATAAGCTCAGGAGGTGTTCATGCCTCAACAACCACAAAAATATCACCATGGGGATGGGGTTCCCCATATATGACCCCACTGGTTTGTAGCTCCAGTAAAAAGAGATTAATGACCATATATGTATGTATGTATGTATGTATTTATGTATGTGATAATCTTGACCTATCAGGATCACACGTAAACAAACAAATGTTAGTTTAAACACATGCATACAACAAAGACTCAACACATCACCTCTGATTGAATTAAAATGGAAGCACCCAAGTTCTGTTTGATTTTTTTATCATGGATATTTGTGGGTGTGCTCTCCAAACACAATAATATGATCGCCAATGGAATCTCAAATGATTTAAAAGCATAAATGCAAGCTAATGGAGATTCAAGATGATCCAAAAACTAGTATGACAAACTAGTTTGCAACAAAAGATCCAAATGATGACGATGAAGATAAAAACCTACAATGATGTGAAAAATAAGATTCATTCACCATTATATTAAGTAGTCTATGTGATCTAGATTCAAAACTAAGAACAAAAAACTAACATAATGCTAAATGATTATTCTAGAGCTAAACTAGCAAGCTAACGATGCAAAAATGAGATGCATTTTCTCTTGGCAAGGCCTCTATTTATATATTTTTGGAGGGAAGGGAAAGGCTTGGATGAGGTGGCACCTATGTGGCATCCACATAGGAGCCACCTAAGGGACACATGGACTAGAGGGGATGGCTATGAAAAAGTCAACAAGTAGCCTTTAAGGCTTTGTGAGGCTCAAGGTTTCTCACACATGTGTGAGCAACTTTGGGGAAAAGTGTGGGGGACAAATTTATAAGAAAGAGTTGGAGCATTTAAGGAAGTTTGGTGGCTTCCTTGGGAAGAGTTGCTCACACATGTGTGAGCAACGCATTAGCACTAATGAGGTTAGGAATCACTTTTTAAGTGAGATTAAGGCAGTGATTAGGTGGGAGGGTAGGTTTAGCAAGTGAGGTGATGGGTGTAGGCTAGGTTTTAGGTAGGGATTTAGATTAATTTAAACTAGATTTAAATTAATCAAATCTTGGAAGAATATTAATATGTGGAGGGATTTAAATAAATAATAATTTATTCAGAAAAGGGATGTATGGAGAGATATGTATTAAAATAAGTTTAATACATTATAGAGGGGGGATTTAAATTAAATTTAAACACTTTAGATAATGAACCCAACTTAATTAAATAATTTTAACTAAATGGGTAGAGGAATATGACAATAATGATTAATTAACTAAAATTAATTATATTGTCACAAGGATTATTAATTAAATAAATTTAATTAATAAGAATGATTTTTAGACATCTACATTTTACCCCTCTTTGATGCGGCGTCACTGTTATCTCTATTGAGCCTCCTAAACTTGTCATTAGTATCAAAGGTATGTAAAGATATCGGTCGGTTACTTACAATGAGCTAATCGGTAACATAAAGCAGAAAAGACTAGTCGATAAAGCCTATACACCAAGTGACAGACAGTTTACCAAGTACCAGCAGACACCAACACTGACAGACAGTAAACACCGAGCATCACAGTATACACCTATCAATTTACACAGTGTTTATCGAGGATCATAGGAAATGACATAGTAATCAGGAATGGCACATTCTTCTATGCAAATGGTTACAATGATTTGTAAAACATTTTACCAAGATCGAGGAACATTTAATGTAATGATATTCATTAAATACAATGTATATCTTTTGTAATAGTTGATCTAGGTTATTATTGTACACCATAGATCTTAGGGTTATGACTATTGTGTAACCTAATTTTGTTAAAGTGACAAAAATAAAACACTATATATTTCTGTGTTCGCATCATTTTTGGTGTGAGATGATATATGAATCATGAAGCACTTGAAGCATTTGCCTATATTTAAGTCTATCAGTTAACAGAGCAGAACTAAGTACAGTAGAATTCAATTTGAGCAGAATTAGCAGAGGCTATCAAATAGTTCAGAGCAGAGATACATCACAAGTAAGGTGTTATTTTTATCAGAGCTTATAGATCTGTAACAAACAATTGAGTGTCAAATAGCAAATAAATACCTATTGCTTTTTGACAATTGTAATAGAGTTTTTAGATAAAATCTCTTAACAAAGTAAACTTAACAGTCTTATGTAAATCTCTTAACCGAGTGCACACTTCATTAGTGATGCTAAAATCCTATAACTAGGTAGATCTAGCTGATCTGACATGTCACTCCTAACAGGGTGAGATCACTAGAAGTGATCAAAACTTGTAGCCCTAACAGGCAAACCTTTTCTATCTGCAGTAGTGAAGAATTTGTGGGTGTCATCCCCACCGCAGTTTTTACCTTCTTACAAGGGTTTCTGCATTACCAAAATACTTGTGTCATGTGATTGTGTTATGGATTTCATGTTGTTTACTTACTTATGTTAAGTGGATAAATGATTCATGCAATTAGATTCAAGTTATATTGGTCGGTTATCACTGTTTATAGTTTTAGATCTGAAAGGTTTTACAAGTAAAGTTTTGAAGGCATTGATTCACCCCTCCCCTCTCTGTACCCATCTCTCCTAATTCCAACAATTGGTATCATAGCATAGTTCTCTTATTGAATAGTTTAACCACTGAAGGGTAAATATCTAAGTCATGGAGAGATACAAGCTTGACAAGACTATTGAGAATCAGAAGATACAAATGCAAATGTTTGTGGAACAGTATAAGCAAGCCAAGGAAGAACTGAAGAAATTATTGGATGAAAGGAAGAACCTAGCTAGACTACAAAATGAGATCGGTTATCATGAAGAACCTATTGATGACATATTCGAACATATTGGATCTAGTTCTGGAAGCATCTCCGATGGATCTGAAAGCATAATCACTGATCTATCTAAAAATAATCAATATTTAACTGATCAAGTGAAAGCACTACAAATTGGTCAAGAATCTCAGATGGTGAGAATGATAGAAATAATGAACAAAGAAAATCAAGCCGAACAAGAAAGAAATCTAGCAATCGATGACCGAAGACAAATGAGTGAACAAATCCAAACCAAAGAAAGTGAGATACAAAGACTCACTGACCGACATTTCCAAGTAACTAATCAAGTAATGACTATGAATCAAGAGGTAAACTGAGTGAATGTAGAATTGTCGAGAAAACTAGAAGATGTTGCAAGACTCAGAGAAGAAAATGAGAAGCTGAGAAATGAAGTGAAAAATCAATAGCAGCAAAATGAAATGAAGAAACTTGCTAAGGACAGCTCCAAGAAGATTGATGGCTTCTTAACTAATCAGAGAAGATTTGGGAGCAAAGCCGATATAGGCTACACCAGTGAAGGAGAAACATCACAACAAGCTGAACAAGTCAACATCAGTCAAAATCAAAAACCTAAAGTGTTGGCATGTTATCATTGTGGAAAACTGAGACATACATCTAATGTGTGTAGAAGCAAAGCACAAGGTAAACCTCCTGTCACTCCTAAGTTTAATGGATATTGTTACTACTGTGGTAATTTTGGACATCCTGCTTATGAGTGTAGAGCTAAGAAAAATGATCTTGCTAATAATACTACTATGGAGAAAATATGCTATACTTGTAACAAGCATGGACACACTGCACGAGACTGCAAGGCAAAAATGAAGCAAGTCTGGACACCTAAGGAGAAACCACAATGCAGACCATATCAACCGAAGAGACAAGGTAACTCTTATGTTTGGGATTATAATACATGGACTAACTATGTTGTATGTGGTAGATATGGACACATTGCAACAAACTGTTATAGAAAGAGTCAGATTGGACAATCAAGAAACTGGACAAACTCTGGGATGGCTTGTATGCACTGCCATAAGGTCGGTCATTTAAGCAAAAACTACAGAGATTGAGTACCAGATGAAAACCATATATTTGAAAGTGGATATACTATTGCTAATATCATGAAGTTAAGGAACACTATGTGGAAGAAGGCATCTAATGAGAATGCCGAGTCAAGTAATGTTGTCAGTGAAACCTTGTCCACTGGATTGGGTGACATCGATACCTCCACTTAAAGTGAAATAGGTATGTATGGGATTGATATTTCAAAAGATCACATTTTACATACAGTTCCTTATGCATAATGTTTTTATACCAAATCAGCATGAATAAAGATGCACTATGGTTTAGTTATCATGAGGTAACAATGTTATACAGTCGGTAAAAGAGAGACCGAGAGTTGGTTACTTGTTGGTAATTACTATCTAAGGTTAACTGAGAATATGTATCAACTGATGAAGAAAGCCTATGTTAACCAAGAAAATGAAAGTTTTATTAGTCACTGAACTAACAGTTGTGTCATACCAAATGTTAGATGGAGCATTTATTACATAAAAGTTTGAGCGGGAATATCGAAAGTCTATAAATACACGGGAACAGAGTTCATTTCTTCAATGCGATTTTGAAGAGCGGAGAATTCAAAGAGCAGAGTTCAAGCTAAAGGATTTTATGAAGGATTCAAGGCTACACTAGATTGAACCAACATCACTCTTCATGATACTGAGTAAGTTCATTTGTGATCAAACACTTCCTATCCTGTTGCTTGCCAAAACTCTAGAATTAATTTATGGCATCGACATCGTCTGCAAGCAAAACTCAAAGTGTTGAAGAGGAAGTTAATCTAATCGTTAGGGAAAAAATTTTCAAACCAAAGTTTAAGCCACATCCTAAGGTCACAGCATAGACAGATACAATGGATGCATTTTCGAGCATACCAGAAAGGGTTTTACTGACAGAAGACGTAAGGTCTTATATTCACTACAAAATCAGAGAAGTTGGGGACTTTGAAATTGTTGCAACATATCAACTACTCTGTGGCCCCGATGGAAAAATGAAATCAGACTACAAGAAGATTGAGGAATTAGGGTTATCATATTTTACACACTTACCACAATCATTCAAAATGGATTGGATTAGAATCATTTTGAGCAGATATCATGATGAAAAGTTCTTGCTGGATAAACTGATTGAGGTCAACAAGAAAATAATCAGTAGGGTTACTGGGCTCTCTACAACTGATAAAGCTAAGGCTTTCCAAAGTTCTTCACGATCGGATGTTGAGAAATACACTGGAGCACAATGGGATGGTTGGGCATTGAAGATTTCTACAATCAAGGACCCAGTAGTAAAATTTGTAGCACATGTGATTGGGTACAAGCTATTTCAATCAAGCAGACTCAACAGCATACCCTGCAGCGTAGTAGACATGGCACACAAAATTGTAGTAAAAGGTCACCAGGTTGATCTTGCCGAGGTACTGTTTCATCAACTTCAGGAGAATATGAAGACCATAAGGACAAAGAAATCTAACACATGTAAGTTTGGATCTCTACTTGCATGCATATTCTTCTATTTACAAAAGTATGTGCCTGGCACCGGTAAAGTAAATTGGATACCAGATGTACCGATAACAAAAAAAATTGGTGAAATGAGGAACAAGCTAGGAGATAAGTTGAATGTAGAATTTAATGCTTACTTCACTGAATTTCAATCTAAAATGAAAAAGAGAAGTAGAATTCTGAGGGAATTAGTTCATAAATTTGAAGATGACATATGTTTTGTGGTCAACACCGATTATACCTTGATAAAGGCAGTCGAGCCTAGGATAAAATGGGTGGCCCCAATGGGATATGAGATAAATCATGATTTTGCATTGAAATCTATTAATGCACTGCTTGCAGTACTGAAGGATCCCATTGCCACTAGGTTCGAAGTATATGAAGAAGCCAAATCTAGAATATCTACTAATATTGAGATCGGTAAAATAACTAGAAAGGTAAAGAAGATGAAGAAAGATCTCAATGCTAAATATGGTGACAATTATGAAACATCTACAGGGATACCGGTTGAATAGGAAACCGAAGGTCAGCTATAGTTAGCTGACAAACCATATGATAGTGAGGAGATCGAGTCTGACAAAGAAGTAGATCCTACACCGGTTCCTCCACTTGAAATTCCCATAAAGAAGCAGTCACCTATACATACAGGTATGAAGACACGTTCGTCAATTGTAGCACCACCTACCGAGAAGGAAGAAGCAGTAAAAGTAACAAAAACAAGAGCAGCTACACTGACAAAGAAATACATTAAGAGAAAGAACAAGGTTGTAGCTAAGGCACCAAAGAAAAGGAAGAAATACATAAGAAATAAGGAAGATCTAGAGGATACAGAGACAAAGGATGATGTAAATCAATTCAAAGTGGTTAGTAACAAGGCCAAAACAATAGATGAAGTCATTGAGGACATAATTGAACATGGAGTCCTCGTTGATCCCTTGCTAGATAGATTTGACAAAATGTCAAAAGAAGATCAAACTAAAATTGAAGAGGCTATCATCCAAATGATGATAAAGTTTAAGAAAGTTCCAATGGATTTTTCTTGTGCATTATCGAAGAAATTGGATGATATAATTACTGAGAAGTGGAGTGGGCTATTGCATTAGACACCAAGAAGAGAAAGAGAGAACACTCTCTAGTTCGGGCAGCCACATACTTAAGATTTGGACAAGTTAGTGAATACTTGACCAAGTACCGGGAAAACTTTATGATCAAGAATAGGGCCTTAATGATCATGGATGACAATGTAGTGGCTATGGATATCACTACTGATTCCATATGGACATCAATTTTGAAAGTCGAAGAAAAAACTGAGCAACAAGCATTTTTGAACCTGTCTAAGAAGAGACAAAATTCTAAAGGTAAAGGTATTTACATTGATGAAGGACTAGCAAAGAAATCAAAGAACTCTGGTATATCAGTTACCAAGGCAATCAATATCACCGAGGACAAGGTATACATAAGTGTTTCATAGGATGCACCAGATAAAGTTGAAATCCAAGTGGAGAAGAAAACCAATGACAATGTACTCATTGTAGACATCACACATGGTGATCCTGATGACCAAGATGATGAATATGTGAATATTGCACCAAACAAAGATGAAGCACTAGACACTGACAATCTATTTACATCACTATCGGGTGAACTTCTTGTACTTTTTGAAGTAGCAAAAATTATTTCCCAAGTACCACCCGATGGCTCAGATCCCGAGCAAAACAAAGATACCACAGGGGATCAAAACATAGAGAAACTTGCAGAGACAGATGAGCCTACACATACAAAGGCACCTTCCATCGAACCAAAGGAAATAGATGCAACAAAGAACACACAAGAACCAAAGGCAACTGAGGTGATCCCACTGAACACCACAACCGAGACTCCTACTACAACAACCGAGACCACCACTACTGAGGAGCAGAAGAAGGAAGAACAAGTGCTAATAGGGAATGACACTCCAAAGACTAGAGATAGATCTATTTCTATCATTGAGAAGAAATCACCCATAGCACAGAAGAAGAAGAAGAAAGGAAAAGGGCCGGTCACCCTAGATGAAGTGATTATTTTACCTGAGTGTGACCCGAGGACCCTAAGCCTTGAGGACTTGAGTAAATATGGGAGTTATGTTCAAGGAAGGCAGTGCAAGAGAAGCTAAAGCAAGAGCACAAATGAAAGGAAGTATTAAATGATGTGCGAGATATCCTCCAACAGGTAGTACTTGAGATACATATTGATGAGGATACGCCTATTATAGATCAACTTGCTACACTTGCTGAGAAGATCAACGCCCCGAACACCAATGCAGATAAATGAATTGAAGAAAGGGAAAAATCCATAATACAACACAAATTAGCAGAGAAAATTAGCTAAGAAGTGGCATTACTTAAGGTCAAATTATCTGAGGTAATTACTGAAACAAAATCCATCACCCAGACAATTTGTCAATACTTATTGAAGCTATGTACTCTAGACACCTTCACTGTTGAAGTCAGTGGAAAGATCAAAGGCTTGGAAGCAGAAATATAGTTGAGTACCAATGCAGCTATCACCAAGCCACATGCTTTCCTAAAGCATATTCATCAAGTTCAGGAACTCCGGCGGTTGATAGCAGATTTGAAGAAATAAGAAGTGCACCTAACAAATCAGGTTACTGAGTTGCAAACTGAACTCATTCCATACCTGAAAATTTTTGAAGCACATATTGTCAAAGCCGAGCTATTAGTTGCAACACTAGAAATTTTGGTGTTAGAAAACATCTTTGACATGCATGCACAAGTCGGTCTTGAGCACATTTCTCTCACCAACTTGAAAGAGGAATGGGAAAACCTCTTGGAGTCGCTGAAGAAAACCCATTAGTCAATCTTTGACAAGTTGTGAGTATACTATTTTTTTGTATTTGGCATTACTATCAAAAAGGGGGAAAATAATGTATTAGATGCTATTATGCCAAATATTATGTACATGGATGCTATGTATACTATATTACCGGGAGCATGCACCGAGGGGGAGTACTTTGTACTTAGAAACTTTTTGATGTGTATATGTATATGGCAGAGATAGAAGGAGATATAAGTCACATAGAAATTTTTGTCTTTATACATTCAAAATTTTGATACTAATGCCAAAGGGGGATATTGTTATCTCTATTGAGCCTTCTAAAATTTTCATTAGTACCAAAGGTATGTAAAGATATCGATCGGTTACTTACAATGAGCTAATCGGTAACATAAAGTAGAGCAGACTAGTCGGTAAAGCCTATACACTGAGCAATAGACAATTTACTGAGTACCAGAAAACACCGACACTGACATATAGTAAACACCGAGCATCACAGTATACACCGATCAGTTTACACAATGTTTACCAAGGATCACAGGAAATGACATAGTAATCAGGAATGGCACATTCTTCTATGCAAATGGTTACAAAAGTTTGTAAAATATTTTACCAAGATCGAGGAACATTTAATGTAATGATATTCATTAAATACAATGTATATCTTTTGTAATAGTTGATCTAGGTTATTATTGTACATTGTAGATCTTAGGGTTATGACTATTGTGTAACCTAATTTTGTTAAAGTGGAAAAAATAGAACACTATATATTTTTGTGTTCGCATCTTTTTTGGTGTGAGCTGATATATGAATCACAAAGCACTTGAAGCATTTGCCTATCTTCAAGTCTATCAGTTAACAGAGCAGAACCGAGTATAGTAGAATTCAGTTTGAGTAGAATTAGCAGAGGCTACCAAGCAGTTCAAAGTAGAGATACATCAAAAGTAAGGTGTTATTTTTATTAGAGCTTATAGATCTGTAACAGATAATTGAGTGTCAAATAGCACATAAATACCTATTTCTTTCTAACAATTGTAATAGAGTTTTTAGATAAAATCTCTTAACAGAGTAGACTTAACAGTCTTATGTAAATCTCTTAACCGAGTGCACACTTCATTAGTGTTACTAAAATCCTATAACTAGGTAGATCTAGCTGATCTGACATGTCACTCCTAACAGGGTGAGATCACCAGAAGTGATCAAAACTTGTAGCCCTAACAGGAAAACCTTTTCTATTTGCAGTAGTGAAGAATTTGTGGGTGTCATCCCCACCACAATTTTTACCTTCTTACAAGGGTTTCTACGTTACCAAAATACTTGTGTCATGTGATTGTGTTATGGATTTCATGTTTTTTACTTACTTATGTTAAGTGGATAAATGATTCATGCAATTAGATTCAAGTTATATTGGTCGGTTATCACTGTTTATAGTTTTAGATCTGAAAGGTTTTACAAGTAAAGTTTTGAAGGCACTAATTCACCCCTCCCCTCTCAGTACCCATCTCTCCTAATTCCAATAGTCACAAATGTCGTTGCATCAAACAAAAGAAAATAAGTTGCCTTAGAAAAAATTAGGTGGCTAAGAGTCATGCAAAAGTAATGATGGTAAGAGGTTGTGCCCCCTCGAGAAAATAACACAAAGACAAAGCTTTGTGGAATTTTCTCAAAAAAGATGTAAATAGGAAAATAAATAAGGAGAAAAGAGGGGGAAAAAGGGGATGAAAAGGGGGGGAGCCAGAAGTGAATAAATAGGAGCCTTTCCCAAAAGAAAAAATACAAGCATGAATCTGATGCAGCTAACAAAATGGGACTTGGTGATTAAATTGTGTTAATATCAAATAGCACACCCTAGTTTGATATACTAACATTAGTGACCTACCAAGGTTAATAGGAACTCAAGGCCTTGTCACCAGCATTGCATGAGACTGACACAAAAAACACACAAGGGTTTCCCTAGCGTCACACATGAGCCCCAAAGGATTCAAGGTGAAAATGATGCTGGGGAACCCATAAACAAATGGAATTTCCCAAGTGCACCATGTGACCATAAGGGATCACAAGTTGCAAGGGTCACATCCCACTATCTCACAGATAGAGAAAGAGACCAAGACCTTTTCCATGGTGTATCCATTCACAACATACCATGATATAAAGGATTGTGAAAACTTTGAGGAGGAGAAAAAATAATAATAAAAAATTAATTCAAAATCAATGTGAAAATATAAAAGACGACTGTTGCCAAAAGAGATCGACTAAATGAAAGATGTTTTTTATTAGGTTAGACACGAGGAAAGATACATCCTACAAGGACCTATTGATGGGAGATGCTACAAATGTTTGTCCATTAGAAAAATATGAATCAAGGACAACCACATAATTGTGGATCAATTTGAAGGAGCTTGCTGAAGTGTTGGGATTGATGGATCAACATAACTGATCACTTGTCTATTGGATGAATGGGGATATGTACAATAATACTTGAAAATATACTACATGGAATATGTACAAAGCTTAAGAATTTGGATGGGTCGAACAATTGAATAGATATGTATAGAAGATTAGGATTCTGGGATAGGATATAATATACACATGACTGTCATGAAGCTCAGGAATCAAGATAAAGACATGGTACAAGCTGTGAGGGGTTGGGATGATGTGAAATGGTCTTGATGGAACTTTATTGTGAAAAACAATTCATTGTGTGTATGAGTGGAAAAAAGACCTCAAGATGTAGTGGATATGGAAAAACATTGAATATTTAGACTTGATTTGAATTTTCTATTTTTTTGTTGTTTTCTAGTTTTATTATTTGTTTGGGTTTTTTTTCCAAATTTTTACTATTTTTGAATTTTATATGAATTTTTTGTTGTATAGATAGGACGTGTGGAAAACAATTAGGTGATTGGAATGAGAGATCTTTATTATAACCAAGAGTGAATATGTATAATGAAACTGACACTATCATACAAGAAAGTGACCAATATATATAAAGCTTGGGATTTGGGATAGTAGCACCAATCTCAATGTGTGTGTGCAATAATGGAACAACTCGGGGAATATGGGGTTTGTGATAGCTAATGTGAATGGGGGATTGGGTAGATATATTAATGCAATAGGATGGGAGGGGATATGGTGGGAGTTTGGTAGATAATGTAATGGTATTTTATGTGTGACACCTATTTCTAGGTTTTCACCACTTATACTTGCCCAAGGTGCCTGACTACCAAGTTTTCACCATTGGACGATTATTTCTCTTTAATTTTTTTTGCTATTTTTCTCCTTTTTAAAAAAAAATATTTTTTATCATTAAGGTACCTGTTTACCATATTTTCACCAAGACAATAATGTTTTGAGGACATTTTATACTTTTTATGGATTTTTTAGATAAGGGTAGTACACTTCATGACTTAGGCATAGAACTTGTTGAGATGAATGATGTTGATGAGATTATTCATAGGTTCCCCTTCTGGTGTTGATAAATGATATTCCCCAGAGCCAAAACATGTTGTGACAATATAAGGACCCAACCAAGTAGGCTCAAAATTGAATTTTTTTTCTTGATTTGCTTGTACCTTTTGATTTTATTTTAGGACCATGTCTCCCACCTAAAAAAATTATGGGTGGATTCTCTTGTTGTAGCTTCTTTTAAGCATATTCTGGTATACCACCAGGTGATCATATATTTGTTGTCTCTTCTCATCTAATAGATCTAGTTGCATGAGGTATGCTATGTGGTAGTCTTCATTAGTGACTAGGTTCTGATAGGAAACTTTCTTACAACAATATGAAATTTCCACATAACCCATTATAGATCTGATGCAAATAAACACTTAGAATCCACATGCAAGAGAAAAGAAAACATACCCAAAAAAATGTGACATAAGATATATCCTGGGAAACCCTCATGGGGGGAAAATCCAACCTCTAAAAGCATCCATCACCATGTATTATTAAAAAAAACACCATTGTAATACAACCATGGAAGCCTTCAAAGCCCCAGCCATAACCAAGCAATCCATGTGAACAAGAATGAATCCACACATCCCATGCCATGCTTCCAACCTTCATAAATGCTACCGTTGGCTAACCTATCTCCACCTGTCTAACCTCAACAACTGCCCTTGTGGTTTCTTTTATAGAAACAAGCTCCCACAAAACCACCAAGTGGTATTACATAAACCATGTGCTACCAAACCCTATTGCCCACATTTAATATTAAGTACTTTATTTACTTTATTTTCCCTAATATTAAATAACTATATCAAATAATATCACAATGCTACAATACAACTCACAAAGAATATTCCATGAGAATCCCTACATGTTGCACGTCCATCTAGGTGCAATATTTACATAATAAAATGAAATAATATAATAATAAGTATTATTATGAAAGGTGTACAGCACCATATTATTAACAATCTCCCACTTGTTGTATACATTGCATAAGAGTCAATACGTAGCCACATAAATGAACAAGGAAACAATCCCTCCTAGCACATACACCATCATGAACCAAAGTACACTATGTGCTCCATTCAGGTACCCGCAACAAAATCAAAGTATCCACCATCTCATACATGAATGATGCCACCTCCTATTATGCCAAATCCACATGACATATTGTTGGCTTTCCTACAACACCCATGTTTTAAACTTTTAAATCAAGCCACATGGACAAAGTTTCCCAAGTCTTCTTATGACTTTATGAATAGTTGTGCTAATAATGTTGTGAAGTTATGAATTGTGAATGGACATCATAATCACATAAGGAATTGAACTTGAACCTTCAAAGTTCAAAGTTCAAAGTTCAAAGTTCAAGATGCATGGTGAAGATTCACTGCTTCAAGAGTTCAAAACTTCAAGAGTTCAAAATTTCAAGATCGGGGGTGAAGAAATTTGAAGGTTCGGTTTTGAACTCCAAGGATAAGCACACAAGTTTGGAATTTGAAATGCAGATTCAAAGTTTCAAATAGTACAATCTCAAAAGGCATAGTTTGTGAGTTCAAACTTATAGTCCTATATTTTAAATGTACTGGTTTGTAAATTAAAAAGGTGTCTAACTGGAAATCATACATAGAATTCACAAATGCAGAAGTGGGGCACATTTACCATACAATTGGGTATATAAAGATAAAAGGAGATTCCTACAAAGCTGTTGATTCCATAAAATTTAGCAATAATTGATTCAAAATAGAACAAATGGAATGGGGCTATAACCTATTGGGGTTTGTGAAGAAAGGCTTGAGAATATGTGATCAACCCTTGTAATCCTTTTACTTCAGGTTCAATATCTTTGGGAATCAATTTCTGTTGTAATCCATTATGTTGTCTACTCGATTTTGTGATGATCTTTAGTGACATGATAAAGAAATCTCATTTGACCATTCCTATGCAAGTTCATGGTGTATATCTAGGAACTAAAAAAAATTTCCACATGTTGTAGTGGATTCATGATGAATTCAAAGGTACATGGAAGATGCATGTTAACTTTTTGACAAAATGTGAGCATTGCCATGAAGAGAGTTTCCAAAGTGAAGGGAACATGAATTATATGCATTGCTTGTCAATAGAGCATTCATATATAAGTCAAATGGTGATGAATGCCTTATCACAATGTGTAGCTGTTAGATGTCGGGGATGTTCGTATTGGAGGCCTCCTTATAATCCTCAAGTTCAAAGATAAATGGTACTCTGCAATCATCATTATGTCTCTGCAGTTACAAGGACTTTGCTCAAACATTTATGATTCGCAAAGTCATCTCAGTCAAAAGAACTCAAAGCCGATATGATTTTATTGGTGCCTCCAATAGATCAAAGTTTCAAGCAATCATTATGATGAGTATTTTGAGGATGTCAAAGAAATTGATAGAATTACATGTGTCTAGAACTGTCAATATCAAGATCACAAGACATGGTAAGAAGGAAATGTCGATGGTCATAAAAGGCATGAGCACGAGGTCAGTCACAAATTGTTTCAATCTCAATAATATTTGGCAATGGTACAACTCAACCTCTATAGTTAGGTGCTACAGCCAAAGCTACAATTTTATGGTTTGGTGATGTCGAAAGTGCTTAATTATTGGTCTCAAATGTGAATGTCCATGGAAAATGGATAATCAGTGAGCCCAATCAAACATGAGCGGCACATGCAAAATGTTTAACAGGGTGTCAACCCTAGTCACCCATCTGTGAAAGCAAATAGTTACCGGTCAACATTCATCCATACAGACTATCCAAATCACATCATAGTGATGAAAATTTGTGTAAGGGTCAGCTTTGAAATGTCAGGCATAATCGATAGAAGGATTGTACCCTGAATGACACTAGGTCACCGTGAATTCCAAAGAAGAATTCATCTTCAATAGTGATCAAGTAGAGGTCAGCTAAGAACTGTTTGACAAAATGCCAACTTGACATTCGATATCCTACCACACTCAAACACAACACCTCCATTCTTGCCAGTGAAAGTGGAAGAGCTAGTGAATTTTGAATGAATTCATGCATAGCATTTAAGAAATATCACAAAATATATCTTGTCAAACTAATGTGATTGAATGTTTATGAACATAGGGGAGATTGACAATTCTAATTTCGCACTCAATGGTGAGGAAAACATTGTAATATCTTAATAATGAAGCCCATGGTATGCTTGAATTCCAAGTCAAAGAAATAGAGGACTAATCCTTATGAATCTCAAGATATCAAGGGATACCTTCACCTTGGTCTATTATGATGGCACCTAGCAGAAATCCTATGGTCGTGTCAACAATATTAAGTGAAAAGTGTTCCAACCTTCTACTAGCATAATATGTGGCATTGTTTGAGTAAAATATGGTCATGTGTTGGGGGAAGGGTAATGCACGTCTTTTGAAAGACTTCATTAAAACCTCATCCAATAATGTTTTAATATCTTAAAATGATATTTAGCTCTCCACGTCAAGAATCATTTTTAATAACTAAAAAGATATTCATTGGGAGGAAAAATTAATATGCCCCAAAAGGTCAAGAAAAGGGTTCTTCTTTCTGGAAGAAATTTGGTGGCTATAAGAAAAGGGGATACATTTTGCTGAGACATTGTAACAGGAATAAGGAGGGAAATGATATCTCTATTTTTGCAAAGCTTGTAAATGTTGCATGGATACAAATGATCTGATGGTCATTTTATCAAATCTTTAAGAATAAAGAGAAAACCTATATATTTAATCTGTAGGTTTTGATATGTATTTTCCTGATTGAAATAAATTTTTTGGTGATTTTGATCATTTTTAAACGTTTTCCTGCTCATGCTGTCAAGTTCATGTATAAATCATGAGGTCAGTTGGCTTTTTTGCTTCATACATGTAAGATAAAGTGTTAAATCTTTCTTTATTTCTTTGTGTTGGGAAGGTTAAATCGGTGGTATGTTGGCCATTATTTTATTCATTTCTCATTCTTTAAATTTTAATCACATTCATTCCATGTTGATGGATGAATGTTAATGCCTTTGTGTCTTCTGGTTAAAGACATACCCAATATTTTATTCATTGTAAATCTTATGAAGGGAGCTGAGCCTTTGTATCAAAACTCAGAGAGCACTTGTACATAGCCATTGCAAGTGACTCAACTGTTAGTCACATGTTGTATCTTGGGTTTAGGGCTTTTCAAGTCATTTTATGAACAATTGTAAAAAGACAAATATGTTTACTAACACATACATAGAAGCCATCCAAAGAGAAAGTCACCCAACCCGTCACATAAAAAACATAAATCCTGTACCAACTAATATCCCAAGAACAAACACTCAGTCCAAAGGTAATCACACGTATCCATAGTTGTCAAAAACATATCTGAAATAACACCCACAACAAGTGCTAACCAATCCAACTATCCATACCTCTGAGGTATACCAAGTGAATCCCAAATCAACATATCTAACTTGTACCCTAGAACCACAAACCTCAAGAGAAATACCTACCACATACACACCAAGAAGCTCCCACTACAAAGGTAATGCCAAATCTGAAATCAATCCACTCACAACATCTCATAGAAGTGAATCCATATAATATCAAGGACATCCGCAACAATATGTAACATATAAACCAATATCCTGCAAGAACAACTCTCACAAAAAATCTCCAAGACTCTCCCAAGTTCTCCACAACCAACAAAGAAAAGAGATAAAGGAATAGTCATGCCATCTCTCACATGACACACATGAACACAAACTAGTGATCACAAACTCCAACTAGTCTCAAAAACAATGTAAGTGAGATCAAACATCTAGGAAGATAACCAATACCAAAGAGACCATGCAAATCATAACCTATATCATGTCCTTCTACACACACCTCTAAATGATAATTGTGCCAAGTATGATCTCCTCCATAAAACCCCAAAAATTAAACCACAACAACACCCAAACCACACCATTTAACCAATCATGGATGTAAGCCTCTCACAAGAAGATCAAACTCATAACCATTCCTAATCCAAGGAACATGCCCAATAAAACCATCTCCTAAACTCAACCATGATGATATCATAATAAAAACATATGCACAAGGAGATAACCAATGCCAAAATAATCTTTCAAATGAACCCTCCAAAACTAACTCACACCATAGCTCAAGATCCATATCCATGAAAGATAAGCATACACATAATGCACCTAAGAAGAAACAAAGAGCTATACCTCTCAAGTAGTAAACCACCAAGTAGACCAAGAATGGGAATGAGAATTCTCATCAAGATATCCAAGTATCCAACCAAGACTAATCTAAGAACAATCTCCTCTCAAGTCCATATCAGGTGAATTATCCTCGGTCTTCCTGCTGAAACCATCAATCGTCCCAACACATACATCTCTAATCCCAAGATAAAATCAGCATCACCTCTGTCTCTAAGTATCCATGAGTACCTGTAACTAATCAATCCATGCCAACTCCAAATACAACATAACAATATCATGAAGTATCCAAAAAATGATCAATTTAATCAATACCAAGAAACTAAACCAAGATCAATGTCACAAATCCAACCTAGGAATCAGGATCAGAAACATGACAACCATGATCTAAACCATCTCATCCAAATAAATTCCATGCTCCATATGAACATACCATAACACACCAAAAATCTAAAGGCGTATCAAGATTATATCATGACATAATAATGAAACCATCCTAAAAACAAGGATAAAATGTCAAATAAAAAACATTAACCACACCTCTATCAAGGACCCCATGAGTCCTCAATATGTCACCATCTCCACACACGATAAAGATAACCACCACCTACAAGTGCACCAACAAATGTCAAATATGGTTCTGTAGCAACAGGATCTAAGACACCCTCCAACATTTGCAAGCACTAAATCCATATCATTGTCAACAACTTCCACTCAATTGTGGTACTGAGTCACCCATGACATCATGATATCCATCTCCTACACCAAGAAGATACAAAACCAAGAGCCAATCCAGAACCACCACAAGCTCCCACTAAAGCTTGTATCTAAGCTATCCATGACATCTATTAATCTCTATTGAGCATTCAAGGTTGTCATTAGTATCAAAGGATAGTAAACAGGTCGGTCGGTTACTTATATTGAGACAATCGGTAACTAGAAGTAAGTTTGAGCAGTCGGTAAAGATTTTTACACTGAGAATCACATAGTTAACTGAGCACTAGCGACATTGACACTGATGGTCAGTAAACACCGAGCATCGCAGTATACACTGAGAAGATTATATAGTGTTTATCGATGATCACAGAAAATGGCATAGTAATTAGAAATGGCACATTATTCTATGCAAATAGTTATAACAGATTGTAAAATGGTTTACCAAGATTGAGGAGCATTTATTGTAAAATATATTCATTAAATGCAATGATTATCTTATTTGTATTAGTTGATCTAGGTTATTTTGCATCGTAGATCTTAGGGTTATGATTGTTTTTATAACCTAATTTTTGCTAAGGCGGAAAAACAGAACACTATATATTTTGTTTGTTCGCACCATTTTTATGAGGTTGTTGAATTGATATATATGAATCATAGAGCACTTGAAGAATTTTTCCATCTTCAAGACAATTAGTTTACCAAGCAGAACAAAGTACAGAGGATATCAGATTGAGTAGAATCAGACAAGGCTATTGAGCATAACAGAGCAGATTACCATCACAGATAAGGTGATATTTTGATAAGCACTTATAGATCTATTTCAGACAATTGAGTTGTCAACTAGCAGATAATTTACCTATTACTTTCTAACAATTGTGATAGAGTTTTTGATAAATCTCTTAACCGAGTAGACTTAACAGTCTTATGTAAATCTCTTAACCGAGTACACACTTCATTTAGTGTTGTTAAATCCTATAACTAGATAGATCTAGTTGATCTAATATGTTACTCCTAACAGGGTAAGATCACCAGAAGTGATCAAAACTTGTAGCCTTAATAGGAAAACCTTTTCTATCTACAGTAGTGAAGAATTTGTGGGTGTCATCCCCACCGCAGTTTTTACCTTCTAACAAGGGTTTCTGTGTTACCAAAATACTTGTGTTATGTGATTGTCATATTGATTTCATGTTGTTTACTTTCTTAAGTTAACTAGATGATTGATTTACGCAATTAGATTCAAGTTATTTTGATCGATTATCACAGTATTCAGTTATTGATCAGAAAGGTTTTATAAGTAAAGTTTTGAAGGCACTGATTCACCCCTCCCCTCTCAATACCTATCTCTCCTAATTCCAACAATTGGTATCAAAGCACAGTTCTCTTGTTGAACAGTCTAACCACTAAAGGGAAAAGATCTAAGTCATGGAGAGATACAAGCTTGACAAGACTATTGTGAATTAGAAGATACAAATGCAGATGTTTGTGGAACAGTATAAACAAGCCAAGGAAGAACTGAAGAAATTACTAGTTGAAAGAAAGAACCTTGAAATTTAGCTAAATGAAATAAGTTATCATGAAGAACCTATTGATGAAATATTTGATCATATTAGATCAAGCTTTGGAAGCATCTCTGATGGATCTGAAAGCATAATCTTTGAGTTATCTGAAAAGAATCAACATCTATCTGAGCAAGTGAAAGCACTTCAAATCGGTCATGAATCTCAAATGGTGAGAATGGTGGAAATCATGAACAATGCTAGACAAGCTGAACAAGATTAGAATTTGGCTATTGAAGATAGAAGACTGATGATTGAACAACTTCAAGCAAAAGAAAGTGAAATACAGAGACTCACTGATCGTCACTTCCAAGTATCAAATCAGATGATGATAGTTAATCAAGAAATGAATTGAGTAAATGGAGAATTATCAAGAAGACTTGAAGATGTTGCAATACTCAAAGAAGATAATGAAAAATTGAGAAATGAAATAAAGACACAAAAGCAACACAATGAAATGATGAAGATAGCTGAGGAAAACTCTAAAAAGATTGATGATTTCCTGACTAATCAGAGGAGATTCGGAAGCAGAGCCGGTATAGGCTACATCGGTGAAGGAGAATCATCATAAAAAAATGAAAAAGTCAACAACAATCAAGCTCAGAAACCTAAAGGGATGACATGTTACCACTGTGGAAAAATAGGACATACATCTAATATGTGCAGAAGCAAAGCACAAGGTAAACCTCCTGTCATTCCTAAATTCAATGGATATTGCTATTATTATGGTAAGTTTGGACATCCAGCTTATGAATGCAGACAAAAGAAGAATGACATTGCTAATAATACTACTGAGGAGAAAATATGCTATACTTGTAATAAGCATGGACACACTGCAAGGGACTGCAATGTGAAAATGAAACAAGTTTGGACACCTAAAGAGAAACTACAATGAAAGCCATATCAACCAAAGAGACAAGGTAACTCATATATTTGGGATTATAATACATGGACTAATTGTACTGCATGTGGTCAGTATGGACATATTGCAGCAAACTATTACAGAAAGAATCAAATTGGACAATCAAGAAACTGGACAAATGCAGGAATGGCATGTATGCACTATCACAAGGTTGGTCATGTAAGCAAGAACTACAGAGACCGAGCACCTGATGAAAACCATATATTTGAGAATGGATATAACATTGCAGATATTACAAAGTTAAGGAACACAATGTGGAAGAAGGCATCTAATGAGAATGCTGAGTCAAGTAACATTGTCGATGAAACCTCGTCCACTAGATTGGGTGACATCGGTACCTCCACTTAAGATGACAAGGTATGTATGGAACTGACATTTTAAATAAATCACATTTTACATACACTTCCTTATATATGATGTAAAAATACCAAATCTGCATGAATAAAGATGCACCATGGTTTGTGTTATAAGTTTACAAATGTTATATAGTCAGTAAAGAAGAAACATGAGTTGGTTACCCGTCAATAATCACTATACAAGGTTAACCGACAACAGTGCAAACTGATGAAGAAATTCTATGTTAACCGAGAAAAAGATATTGTAGACATTACCGAGCTAATAGTCGTTTCATACTGAATTTAGGTCACACATTTAATGCATCAAACTTCAAGTGGGAATATTGAAAAACCTATAAATACGCGGAAACAGAGTTCATTGTTACATTGCAATTTTGAAGAAAGGAGATCTTACAGAGAAGAGTTCAAGCTAAACATTTTCAGAATAGATTCAAAGCTTTTGTAGATCGAACTGACGACAATTCTTCAATGATAACGAGTAAGTTCATCCGCCTACTGAACACTAGTTATCTATTGTTTTTTGAAACCCTAGAAAAAATTTATGGCATCGACTTCGACCACAAGCAAATCACAGAACATTGAGGAGGAAGTGGAATTAATTGTTAGGGCACACTTTGCCGAGGAGAAATTCAAACCTCATCCAAAGGTCGCAGCACAAACAGATGATATGGGCGCATTTTCTAGTATTCCAGATAAGGTTTTGTTAACAGAAGACATGTTGGCACCTGCAAATTTTCATGGCCCTACCATTTTTCTTCCAGTCTCTGCAGCTTATTTTTCCCTATTTTATAGCTAAAACTCTTGTTTGAAATTCAAAAATTTAGCCGTTGTGTTCAAAAACCCTAATTACCCTTGGCACTGTTCTAACTTCATGTTACTTTTCGGGCCACTTAAAATTTTATAAAGGCATGCGCGTTAATTTTTTTAATTCCCTAGCAGCCTTTAGTTTCCTAAGTTTTCATGCGCCCTACAAGAAATATTCCTAAGTCTTTTGGAATTAATTTTCCCTTAAGTCAGTGCCTTAACTTTTCCTATGTCCTGGCTTAGTCTTTCCTAGGCCCGTCTCTCTGACAACATTCTCAATCCGACGGTTGTCATAAAGGCACAAGAGATTTGTCAGATCTTTGTGGTTTTATGATAACCGTTGATTCTGCTTCGTGATGTAATCATTTCTTTCAGTGGGTCCACTGCTATGTGTGCATGATATGGCAAGTTGTGATTGGTCCACAGGTGAATAACTGGATATGCTATCAGTGGGACCTAGTTTTCAGCATGTCAGTGGACCTTGACATCTGCAAAGAATCGACAAACGATGTAAGTTCTGATAGGTTTTGTCAGAGGCTTGAGATTATGCGCCGGTCATTGATTTAATTTCCTGTCAGAGTGTTGTCAAGCTAGGGTAAGATTCTCAATCTAACAATGAGCATGTAATCTAATGGAATCTTGAATGCCTTTGCAATCTTTAGATGACCGTTGATCTTCTTGATGTGGGCCTGGTAGGTTTGTCAGTCTTTTTGGCAGTTTTGATAGAGGTATGCTCTATTCGCTGGTTCACGTGATATTTTAGCGAAATGTCTAAAGACTCGGCAGTTTGGTGAACAGTGTTCATGGAATCGCTAAATTTTCTAGTGGTGCTCTCAAAGTTCTCACGAATGGGTGAAGGGTTTCTTTGGTCGTGTGTTTGCCAAATTGATAGAAGGTTAAGGTTAGCCGGGGATAGTGGGAATGATTTCCATGTGTCACTTTGGTGTCATTTTCTTATTGGATGAGCTGGAGGATGATGAGGAATACTGCAAATTTGGGCCATTGTTAGAAAGGTCAGTGATGAGGACAAAATCCACAGTCGGCATAAGTTCTCATGGAAGGTGTCAGAGTTGTGAGATCTTGCACCCGTCGTCCATTTTCAAAGGCTCAAGCATGTGGGTCCTGTGTTAGAGATGATCGAGCATGAGCAACAAGTAACATGGTGACAAGTGTCATAAGGCGGGCCCAGGTGGGGTCTAGGAGTCTAGCGGTTCTGACAAGTTTCAAAGTTGTTCACTCATTCGTGAGGAAAAGTAGCAGATTTCTAAAAGGTTTGGCAATTCAACGAAGGCTACGTGGTCGCTAGAAGTTTTAGTGATGACTTTAAATATCCTGTGAATTGGCGAAGACCTTTTGTCACCAGTTCACCAAATAAGAAACCAAGGTTAAATGTTTCCCTTTGTTCACTAGGTCACAGAGTTAAATGGTGAGTTAAGTTTTCATCTAGCGAACAGGAAAAAGCCTTATCACGTGGTCGCTAGGGGTAACCCAGGGTATCTGGTTGAGTTAAAAACATAAAGCCCAAGAAATAAAGAGATCTAATGGTCACGATATAAAGATAGCTTAGATTTAAATATCGATTGCCGATTTGCTGCTGGCGCCTGGAAATAGCCGTTGAAGTTCAAATTCAAATTTGCGGAGGGTTTCTCAGCAATAAAAAGGACCAGAATTAATGGCTTTTGCGATAGGATTTGATGAAGTTGTTGTGCCAACTGCTGCAAGGTGGTCCAGAGGGTTTGATGATTGTTTGTAGATGCCTGTACTATCATGAAATGGACATAGGTAAAGCTTGAGGTGTGTTGCAGGTGTACAAACAGACTGAAAAGGCATGGTGTTTGCATGATCTTTGGTACAAATCAGAGGATTTTCATTGATGAAGATCAATTTTGGTCCATTTGTCCAGGTTGCTTGGTTTTCTCCCCTGGAATTTATTGCTGATTGATATTAGTTGATTTAGTGGGTGAAACCCTAACCCTAGCTATCCGAAGCTTGTTGCATCCTAACCTATTTGGGATTCCAAGATAGCTAGTAGTATAAGTAGTAAGTGTTCTAATTTTGTAAGGGTTCCGAAACTTTTTGGGTCTCCTAGCTTTCTAGTTTTCCAATCCTTTTGGTTCCTGGTTCCAGTCTTTGGCAATCCAAGGGATTCTATTCTCTAGTTCCATATTCTTAATGGTTGAATGCTGATAATCAAATTTTGTAGAGTAGATTGTTGATCCTATGATTTTGAGTAAAGAGTTTATTTGTATGTATTGATACCCTTCCATGAAATACAATACAATTTCTACCTTGGTTTTGTTATTGTCTCTTTGCTTTGTGTTTATTCTTGTATGTCTCTATTTGTAAGGCATTTGGAACATACTAGTTGTAAGGCATCTATCTAATTGTTGTATGAGTTTCTTTCAAGGAAAGAATTAAATCCTTATGTGCAATTTCAGAGTATAGATACATTTGTGGAAGATCTTGAGGGTAGCAAACCTAGATTGAGAAGATAGTTTGTAAGGCATTCTATCCAAATTGTATGTGGTTTGTAAGGCATATCACTGTATTTCCTAGGAATTCCTCTATTGATTTATGTTAGACTCTTTGCCCAAAGGATTAGGCACTGATATGATCTCTGCTATCCAAACACCTTTGAGTCATCAAACACAAAATTCATCACTATCAATACCATTTAATTTCATGTTCATGTACCTAAAAAATTGGACTGTCCCTGATGTTTTACAGTCCATAGTTGTTGATTCCTTGAAGAGTGAATCAAAGGTTGGCCTTCCTTGAGTTTCACTCATAAAAAGAAGAAGGACTCATCACCCTTATGCCATTGTTCATGTTATCATCCTAGGAGTTTCATTAGTCATATCTTGCAACAGGTTGTTCTCAGCTATCTTCAGGATTATCTTCCATAAAAGCACATCTAACAAACTCAATAGCATGACAATGAAGACCTAATCCACCATTCCATAGTTTACTTGAAAGATAGTAACCTATTTGTAGGCAATACCCACCTGAGTCCTATGGAGCTCAAAGTAGAAGGAGGATCTTATCCAATCCTCATCAATTAGGCTTTTCTTGCAAACTTGGAAATCTATTTACTGAGAATCAAGCCAATGTCCTTGCCAAGTTTGACCCACAAGAAAAATCCCTAACAAGATGTTAGGGCCTACATTCACTGCAAGATCGGTGAAGTATGTGATTTTGAGACCATTGTAGCTTATCAACAAATCTGTGGACCAGATGGTAAGATCAAATCCGAATATAAGAAGATTGAAGAGTCAGGGTTACGATGTTTCACATACTTCCCACAATCCTTTCATAATGACTGGATAAGAATCATGCTAAGCAGATTTCATGATGGAAAATTTTGGTTAGATAAACCTGTTGAGGTCACTAAGAAGATTATCAGTAGGGTTACTGGGTACCCTACAACTGACAAAGCCAAAGCCTTTCAAAGTTCATCTCATCCTGACGTAGAAAAGAACACTGGAGCTCAATGGGACAATAGGGCACTAAAAATCTCAACTATCAAAGATCCAGTGGTAAAATTCACAGCTCATGTCATTGGGTACAAGATATTCCAATCAAAGTAGACCAAATAGTGTACCCTGCAGCGCCGTGGACATGGCTTACAAAATTATGAAGAAAGATCACCAAGTTGATCTTGCCGAGCTACTACTACACCAACTGCATGACAATATGAAGATAATAAAAGAAAATAATTCCAATACATGTAAGTACAGATCACTGCTTGTCTGTACATTTCTCTATCTACAAAAATATGTACCAGGTATTGGTAAAGTAAACTGGCAATCGGACAAACCGATAACTGCTCAAATCAGTGAAATGATGAGAAGTCTAGGAGATAATTTGAACAAGGAATTCGATGCATATTTCAAGGAATTTCAAACAAAAATGCAACAAAGAAGTAGAATTCCAAAGGAATTAGTAAGTAAATTTGAAGATGACATATGCTTTGTGGTAAGCACAGACCACTCAATGATAAAGATAGTAGAACCGAGAACAAAATGGCTAGCACTGATGGGTTATGAAATGAATCATGATTTTTCTTTGAAATCTATCAATGCATTGCTGGCATTACCAATAGACATCACTGCTAGTAGGTTTGGTGTATATGAGGAAGCTAAGTCTAGAATCACAATGAACATAGAGATCGAAAAAATGTCTAGAAGGGCAAAGAAAATGAGAAAAGATATCTCAAAAAAATATGGAACTACATCTGACTCACCTAAGGAGTCACCGGTTGATGAGGCAACCGAAGGTCAGTTACAGTTGGCTGACAAGCCCTATGACAGTGAGGAGACTAAGTCAGACAAAGAAAAGGATCACACACCAGTTCCTCCCACCAATGATGAAGAAGAAATTCAGCTACCCACAACTGATGAACAAGATTCAGCTACCAGAACCTGAAGGAATGAGGACAGATTCATCAACTACAACACAATCTACTGAGAAAGAAGAAGCAGTAAAAGTAGCAAAAAGAAGAGCAACTACACCGATGAAGAAATACATAAAGATAAAGAACAAGAAGGTAGCTGAGCCACCTAAGAAAAAGAGGAAATACATAAGGAGTAAGGAAGATATAGAGGAGACTGACACTGAAAATGACCCTGATCAATTCAAGCTAGTTTGTAACAGGGAAAGTACAATAGAAGAAATTATTGAAGATATAATTGAGAATGGAAATCTTACAGATCTAGGCATAGGCAAATTTGGCAAAATGTCAATCGAGGACAAAACAAAGATTGAACATGTTATCATCCAAATGATGATAAAATTCAAGAGAGTACCAATGGAATTTGCATGTCAATTGCCAAAAGAACTTGATGACAAAATAAGTGAGAGATGGGCTATTGCATTAGATACAGAGAAAAGGTAAAGAGAATGGTCATTAGGCCAAGCAGCCTCACACTTTAGCTATGCTGAGGTAAGTGAATACATGACAAAGTATCAGGCTAGATTTCTAGTCAAGAATAGAGCAATGCAGATCATGGATGAGAATGTGGATGATATCGATGTCATATGTGACTCTCTATGGACATCAATTTTGAAAGTAGAAGAGAAAGCTGATCAGGAAGCATTCCTGAAATTGTCTAAAAAGAGACACAGTTCAAAAGATAAAGGTATTTTCATTGATGATAAAAAAGGTAAGAAAATAGAAGACACTGGTATATCAGTTACCGAGGTAATTGATATCACCAAAAAAAAGGAAGAAATCAAAATTTCACAAGATGCACCAGATCAAGTTAAGATCCACTTGCAAAAGAAAATTGATGATGATGCCCTCATTGAGGACATCACTAACGGTGATCCTGATGATGTGGATGATAAAGATGTGACCATTGCACCATACAAAGATGAAGCATTCGATACTGCTAGTGTGCTCACATCACTACTAGGTGAACTACCTGTACTTGCAGAAGCAATTGAAATAATCTCACAAGTACAACCCGATGTCTCTCATCCTGAGCCAATTAAAGATACTACTAAGATTCAAGCACCCGAGCAGCCTATAGATATAAATGAGCCTAAAAAACCAGAGGCACAGTCTACAGAACCAAAGAAATCAGAAGAAACCAAGTCAACCAAGGTGAATCCACCTGACACTACAACCGAGACTCCCACACAATCTACCGAGGAGTAGAAGAAGGATGATACAGTGTCAACTAGGAAGGATACTCTGAGGAGTGAAGAAAAAGCTATTGTCATAAGTGAGAAGAAGTCACCTCTTTCCCAGAAGAAGAAGAAGAAGAAAGCCAAAGGACTGGTCACCATTGATGAAGTTATCATTATACCCGAATGTGACCCGAGAAACCTAAGCCCCGAGGAACTAAGTAGGTATGGGGAGTTATGTTCAAGGAAAGTGGCACAAGAGAAGTTGAGGCAAGAACACAAATGAAAAGAAGTGTTAAATGATGTATGGGATATTCTACAATAGATAGTACCGAAAACAAATATTGATGAGAATACTCCCATCATAGATCAACTTGCCACACTCGCTGAAAAAATCAATGCCCCTGATATAGATGTAGACAAAGAATAGAAGAAAGGGCATAATCCAAGATTCAGAACAAATTGGCAGAAAGGATTAGCACAAAAGTGGCACTAAACAAAGTAAAATTATCTAAGGTCATTACCGAGGTAAAATCTATGACCTAGATAATCTGTCAACTTCTAATCAAGCTTTGTACTTCAGACACCTTCACTGTAGAAGTCAGTGAAAAGATAAAAAGTTTAGAAGCAGAGATAAAGTTGAGTACACAAGCAGCTATTGTCAAGCCAACTATTTTATTAAAGCATATTAATTGAGTTCAGGAACTCGGGCGGCTGATAGCAGATTTAAGGAAACAAGAAGCACACATCACCGATCAGGTTACAGAGTTACAGAAAGAACTCACTCCTTACCTGGAGATTTTTGAAACACACATTGTCAAAGCTGAGCAACTTGTAGCAACACCAGAGATTTCAGTGTTGGATAATATCTTTGACATGCATGCACAAGTCGGTCTTGAGCATATTGCTCTTACCAACTTGAAAGAGGAGTGGGACAACCTCTTGGAGTTTGTACAGAAAACCCATCCAAACATTTTTGATAAGATGTAAGTATACATTATATTTTTTTTGCATTTGGCATTATTATCAAAAAGGGGGAAAACCATGTATATGCCAAATTAGTATACTTTGATATGTATATTACATACTACCGGGAGCATGCACCGAGGGGGAGTACTTTTTGTACTTAGAATTTTTTGTTATGTATATGGCGGAGATATAAGGAATATATAGAAACATTTTGTCTATATACATTTTGAAGTTTTGATACTAATGCCAAAGGGGGAGATTGTTAATCTCTATTGAGCATTTAAGGTTGTCATTAGTATCAAAGGATAGTAAACAGGTTGGTCGATTACTTATATTGAGAAAATCGGTAACTAGAAGTAAGATGGAGCAGTCGGTAAAGATTTTTACACCGAGCATCACACAGTTAACTGAGCACCAGCAACACCAACACCGACGGTCAGTAAACACCGAGCATCGTAGTATACACCAAGAAGATTATATAGTGTTTACCGATGATCATAGAAAATGGCATAGTAATCATAAATGGCACATTATTCTATGCAAATAGTTATAACAGATTGTAAAATAGTTTACCAAGATCGAGGAGCATTTATTGTAAAAGATATTCATTAAATGCAATGATTATCTTATTTGTATTAGTTGATCTAGGTTATTTTGCATCGTAGATCTTAGGGTTATGATTGTTTTTGTAACCTAATTTTTGCTAATGTGGCAAAATAGAACACTATATATTTTGTTTGTTCGCACCATTTTTATGAGGTTGTTGAATTGATATATATGAATCACGAAGCACTTGAAGAATTTTCCTATCTTCAAGACAATCAGTTTACCGAGCAGAACAGAGTACAAAGGATATCAGATTGAGCAGAATCAGACAAGGCTACCAAGAAAAACAAAGCAGAGAACCATCACAGATAAGGTGATATTTTGATAAGCACTTATAGATCTATTTCAGACAATTGAGTTGTCAACTAGCAGATAATTTACCTATTACTTTCTGACAATTGTGATAGAGTTTTTGATAAATCTCTTAACTGAGTAGACTTAACAGTCTTATGTAAATCTCTTAACCGAGTACACACTTCATTTAGTGTTGTTAAATCCTATAACTAGCTAGATCTAGCTGATCTAATATGTTACTCCTAACAGGGTAAGATCACCGGAAGTGATCAAAACTTGTAGCCTTAACAGGCAAACCTTTTCTATCTGCAGTAGTGAAGAATTTGTGGGTGTCATCCCCACCGCAGTTTTTACCTTCTAACAAGGGTTTCTGCGTTACCAAAATACTTGTGTTATGTGATTGTCATATTGATTTCATGTTGTTTACTTTCTTAAGTTAACTAGATGATTGATTAATGCAATTAGATTCAAGTTATTTTGATCGGTTATCACAGTATTCAGTTATTGATCAGAAAGGTTTTATAAGTAAAGTTTTGAAGGCACTGATTCACCCCTCCCCTCTCAGTACCTATCTCTTCTAATTCCAACAACATCATGATGAAATCCATCATCTAACATGATAATCAACCAAAACATCAAACCACAAAATAACTCAAAGTGCACAATCATGAGCTCCCCAAAAGAAACCAAAATAATCATGATCCTCAACCAAGAAGATATGCCTCCATAAGAAAATCAGGAATCCAAACAAATAATCATCAACTAAAATACCTGTCAGCAAAATATAGTCAACCACAATCCTCCAGCATGACTGTACCTAGTAACATCTCATCCCCTCTACATGAAGACAAATTAACAAATCTTGTGACAAAACCATGCCACCAATCTGAATATGTACCAATAATGAAAGATCAATGGGCATAGACAACCCATATCCAAGCCAAAAATGCAACCTATAAGTGTAGACCGCTTACACAAATGCACAACTTGTAGACCCAACAAGGCATCATACATATCCAAATCAAATTGATAACCATGTCAACATGAGACCAATCTGAAATATAAACTGAGTATACAATGACATCAAATCCAAATCTCCAAAATAAACCATTTCATAAACTCACAATGTCACTATACTCAAATAAATCCATAAACCTGTTCAAATCAATATATCAGCAGATAAATCATGGCAAACCTAAACCAAATCTGAACCAATGTGTAGAGCTCTCCAAGAGATTTCTATCAGCTATTTGAATTCCAAAATCTGACTCCGTATGCCCAAGTTATGCTCGTCAGAAGAAAACAATGTCCTCAGTCATAAATACAAATAATAGATTCCCAAGAATATGCCATTATGCCCAAGAAAATAATTTTCCAATTTCTCCAAATATGCTGAAAAAATATTCATTCTTCCTCCTGGATCTAAACCCGACCCCAAATAATAACAACATATAAAAAACAAAAATATAAAAAACCAAGCAGCATATATTGTTTTACAATTTCAAAGTATTTATTAAAAAAAAACTTTATAAAAAATGCTGGCGGAATTAAATTTAAACCAAAGTTTTTTATTATTTAAAAAAACTTTTAAAAAAACTTTATTTAATACCCGTGGGGGGGTCTACACCCCACACAATGTGTGGAGGGACCCGCACCCCGCTATTGGATGTACCCCAACCGGCACCCACAGCCTGGGGTCCTATGGTACCCCTTCCAGATAGGGGGTACCCTACGGCAGTACTGGGTACGGGGTCGGGGGGTGGTGGCCCTACCCCACCCAAAAACCTTTTTTTTTATAATATTTTAAAAAACTTTAAACAACCTCCCCCCACACACTTTGCATTTTTTTTAATTTTCTGATTTTAGCAGGTCGATGGGCCTTTTTTTATTTTATTTTTTCACAGATGAAAATTGACGGCCGTCACAGCCTGCAAGTAAAAAAAATTGCATTTTCCTTCAACTTGGCCGAACTAAGAAAAATTTTATATCAAAATTCATGGCAAGGCCAACCCAAATCCAATGGTGAACTCTGTTTCTACCTAGGAGGTCATCTATGCAAACTCACCTCGAAAACCCTCATTTAAATGAAACAATCCAAAACCCTTTTCACCAACAATTTTCCATGCCCAAAATCTGCCAACAACCCATCATAACAACAAACCCAAAACCCTCAGATATTCAATAAACAAGCTACAAAATCCATATATCTTGTCATTTCTTACATTCTTTCATGCATTCCCATGGATTCAACCTAGGGTTACAACACCACAACCATAACTCTGATACCACTTGATAGGAAACTTGCATACAACAATATGACATTTCCACATATCCATTATAGATTTGATGCAAATAAACACTTAGAATCCACATGCAAGGGAAAATAAAACATACCCACAAAAATGTGACATAAGATATATCCTAGGAAACCCTCATGAGGAAAAAACCCATCCTCCAAAAGCATCCATCACCATGTATTATTCAATAAAAGACCATTGCAATACAACCATGGAAGTCTTAAAAGCCCTAGCCACAACCAAGCAATCCATGTGAACAAGCATGAATCCACACATCCCATGCCATGCTTCCAACCTTCACAAATGCTACCTTTGGCTAACTTGTTTCCACCTATCTAACCTCAAAAACTACCCTTGTGGTTTCTTTTATAGAAACAAGCTACCACAAAACCACCAAGTGGTATTACATAAACTATGTGCTACCAAACTCTATTGACCCACATTTAATATTGTGTACTTTATTTACTTTATTTCCCCAATATTAAATAATTAAATCAAATAATATCACAATGTTACAATACCACTCACAAAGAATATTCCTTGGAATCCCTACATGTTGCACATCCATATAGGTGCTTGTGGGAGTGCAGTAAGAGGTACAGTATGTCTAGAGGGAGGGAATAATTTGGAGGTTCCAATTATGACCAAAATCATTGAGAACCTTTTTTAGGATTCTTAGGATGGTTTTGTAGGTTGCCTCAACCTGGTTGTTCTCTTAAGGAAAATATGGGCTAAAAAAGTGATGGTGAATATGGAATTGGTCACACATATCTTTAAAATGTTAGTTCTCCAATGGCATTTTGTGATCTATGAAGATAGTTGAAGGTATGCCAAAGAGGCAGATGATATGGTAGAGGAAATTTTTTGATATTTGGACACCTGTAGTGAGGGTGAGTGAGATTGCTTCAAACCACTTTGTAAAGTATTTAGTAGCCGCGATAATATACTTGTGTCCATTTGAGGAGAGAGGAGTTATCTTACCAATGAGGTTGAAGCCCCAATATGAGAAGGGTCATGGCAGTGCAATAGGATGTAGGTCCTATGTGGGAGCAAGATGCAGGTCCTGTGCGGGAGCACAAATCAGGTTTGCATGTTGCTGACATGGTCGGCATTTTTTCACAAAATCACAAACATCATGTTCCATTTTGGTCCAATAGTACCCTTCTCTTAGAAGATACTTTTTCTAAGACCATGCCACTCGTGTGGACACTACAGATTCTAGCGTGAACCTCTTATAACGCCTGGGAAACCTCGTTTGACTCTAAATACCTAGAGAGGACGTTGTGATACTCATGAAAATATAGGGTATTAGTTATGAGAGTGTAGCATGATGCTCTACAAATAAGGTTCTTGCGTTGGGTGTTTTTGAGGTGGGGGATATGATACCATTTTTTAGATAAGAATGGATGTCGTGGTATCATGGGGATTGAGAACCAACCAAGGCACACACCATTTCTAAATCAACGTTCTTATAAGAGGGTGTGTGGAGATTCCAAACTAAGAATTCATATGACATGACATCTCAAGGGAATTCAAGTAGGGACCCGATATTTGCCTTTGCATTTGTTGCCTTGTTCTGTAATCTGGGTACTAGTGTAAATTGTAGACTCGGGAATTGTTCTTCCATTTTATCTACTAATTCTTTGTAGGGTTACAAATTTTTGTCCTTTGTTTGAAACTTATCTATGACTTTTTTGATGATGAGTTGTGAATTTATGAACACTTGTAACTTTGTGATGCTCCATTGGATAGCTATTCTAAGGCCTGATATGAGCGCCTCATATTCAGAAAATTTTTTGGTATAGGGGAATCCAATTTGAATGATTTTGGGATGTAGTCACCTTGAGGAGTGATGAAGATGATTCCTTCCCCTAATCCATGTGATGTGTAGGATCTATCAAAATAAAATTTCCATGTTGGTTGTTCTTCAATCATACATAGATGTTCATTTGGAACTTACATTACCAAAGGATATGCATCCACCAAGGGTGCCTCAGATAGTTGATCTGCAATAAATTGACTCTTGATCGTCTTTCTCTCCACATACTGAATGTCAAACTCAATAAGGAGCATTACCCATTTTTCCATGCAACCTGTAAGTGTTGTTCAAGAAAGTAGATACTTGAGTGGATCTATTTTGAAAATGATTTTTACCATGTGACTGAGCATATAGTGTCACAACTTCTGAGTAGCAAAAACCACTGTGAGGAATTCCTTTTCCATTGGTGTGTAATTGAGCTCATAGACAACAAGCATACGAATCATGTAGTAGATAGCTCACTCTTTTCCATTGTCATCAAGTTGAGCCAAGAGTGCCCCTAGTACCATAGTAGAGTCTGACATATATAAAATGAAAGGTTCTCCTAGAGTAGGTTGAACGAGGATGGGTGGATTCACTAGGTATTCCTTGATCTTGTCAAAACATCTTTAGCATAGAGGATCTTATTCAAAATTGGTGTTTTTGCATAGTAGATGGGTGAATGGTTGGCACTTATATGCAAGATGTGATAAGAACCTTTTGACAGACTATAGCTTATCTTGTAGACTACGTAATTGCTTAAGCATCTTGGAGGAGGCATTTCCATTATGGCTTTAACTTTCTTTGGATCAATTTTTATGCCTCTTCTCGATACAATGAATCCTATGAGCTTTCCTAATGTAACTCCTAAGGAACACTTTTTTGGATTGAGCTTCAACCCATAATGATGGAGGTGATCAAATATACAATCCAACACATTGAGATGGTCTACCTTATTTTTAATTTTTCCATAATATCATCCACATAGTCTTCAAGGATCTTATGGATCATGTCATGAAAAATGAGTCATGGATTGTTGATAAGTGGGCCCTACATTCTTCAACCAAAAGGTATCATGTTATACCATAAGGTACCCTATGGGGTTGTGAATGTTGTCTTATGTTTATCTTGTATGATGTGTATCTGATTATAGCTAGAGAAACGATCCATGAGTGACAACATCTCATGCCCGACAGTAAGGTCAACAATCATATCAATGTTTGGTAGAGGGAAATCATCCTTTGTACATCCCTTATTTAGGTCTCAAAATTTTGTGCATATTCTAATTTATCCAAATGGTTTGGAAATCAACACCATGTTGGAAATCCATTCTGAATAGTCAATGGCGCATATGATTTTATCTTGTAGGATCTTTTCTAGTTTTTCTTTTACTAGAAATGCCACCTTGGGGTGCATGTTTTGAAGCTTTTGATTGGCTAGTTGGCATTTGGGTCTACTACGAGATGATGGACAACCAAGTTGGGGTCCAATCCAATCATATGAGCATAAGATAATACAAAATTTATTTTATCTTCCTAGAGAAGTGCAGTGAAAGCTATTTCTTCAGCCTTTGATAATGATGTTGTGATTTATGTGATTCTAGGGCATTCTTCAGTCCTTAGATTGATAAGCTTGGTTTCTTTAATAAGTATAGATGACTTCTCTAGCATGTAATCATTAATAGGAGGAAGAGGCATATCTTCATCTTCTGGCACCTCAGAGAGGTTTTCACTAGAAGATACACCTTTTTTAAAAACTTTTTTGGAGTCAGAAAGTGCCCCATAGGGGTTTTCACTAAAATACTCATTTTTTCCTTTTTTAATTTTAATTTTGTGTCTAAAGACTTCCTCTTCCCCAATGTATCCCTTAGGGTCTAGCTTGTAGATATGTGTTGAAGCATACCCCCAGTCTTGATGTTATTTTGTTGCTGCCATGAATTTTAGGAGCACATCCTCTCTTTGGAAATCATCAATATGTGTAATGCTTGGTTGGTCCCAGTCTATGAGTTTGGGGAGGATGAGTGGAAGATCAATGAGGTTTATGGATAGTTTGTGGAGGATAGAATTATCTAGGAAGGTTTCATCATTGAATATATCATCATAGGATTTTCTTTCTTCCTCTTCATGGATGTCTTCGACTTCCACGATTTCACCCTAGATGTCCAGGAGGGTAACGTTGGGCGCATTAGTTACCCCAGTTATGGTACCATGGCCTTGTACATGCAGGAAAGAAGTGTTGTGATCAAATCCAAGGTCTTTATATATTGTTTGATGAGAAGCTTCTAGTGGGTCTTTCATACCACCTTCCTCGGGCTCTAGACCATCACCTTGATAATTCCATTATTTTATGGCCCATTTGTGAGATATGGGGTATTTATCTTTGAAGTACCTGAGGAGTTCAGTGTTAGGATATGGGAGATCTTTGTATATCCATTTATTGATTTTGAGCTCCATCTCTTAACTGTTCAAAATACCATGTGACACAAATGTGGATGAACCCATTTTCTTCATTTTAGGTTCCTCTTGTTGAGGTGTGCTTTGATGGGATGGACACCTTTGAGTATTTGGATTGAGTGGTAGAGCCCCTACTACAAAGAAATATGATAGGTTGTACTCACTACAACCCCTATTGTTAGTCTTGATATTGGAAAGGGTAGAAGAGAGGATTGTCTCTGGATCATAACAGGATCAAGAGGAACTGGCAATAGAAGCGTCAATGTCAGTTCTAGGAAAATGGGTCTAGTGGGGGAATGAAACTTCCAACACATGATAGTATGCGAAGGGTTATGGATCAACATGGATAGTTATTTTTGTTCCTTGATGTAGAAATTTAATACACTAATGATATGTGGAGGGAATATCCTTTATGGAATGAATCCAAGGGTAGCTGAGGAAGGTGTTGTAAGGGAGGTCAAGATCAATAATGTGGCATATAATTTCTTGTATTGTAGGACCCATTTTGATGGGTAATAAGATGGTACCTTTTGAGTTGTGCTCCAAGTTATCATAGGTCTTGATGGTGATAGCCTCATGTGATATGTATGCTTCAGTGTATGCCACATGTTTGATGAATTTCAATGTGCATAGGTTTAGGGCCGAACCATTATCTATCATGACCTTTTTGACTACAAAGTCATTTACCATGACAACGATGTGGACTGAGAGGTTGTGGTATGGTTCAATGGATGGCATGTTGGAGGGTTTAAATGAGAGGCCACATGATGCAGATAAGTGTCCCACAAGGTTCTTGAAATTAGTGGTATTGATGTCTGTGGGCACACGTGCCTCTTGGAGGGATTTGTTAAGGATTTATTGATGGATAGGTGAGGTGCAGAGAAGATCCAAGATGGAGATTTGGGTGGGGGTATTCCCAAGGTGTTCTAGGAGGTTGTATTGTGCATTATATGAGGAAGTAGTATTGGCATAGGAAATGGATATCCTACCCCAACGTGTGGTAACTACACATTGACTATATGTACCCTTGACATGAATAAAATTAACCATGGGTTTGACTTGGGTGATACAGCCAAAAAATTTATCATAGTTGATGTAGGTAGCGGTGTAATATTTTCCATCAATGTGGTCACCTTGTTTACCCTTGCCTTGGTTTTGGTATAGTGGATTTTCATTAGTTGTGCCTTTTCCAAAGTTGTGTTTAGGAAACACATTTTGATAAATTTGTAGCTTTGCATTGGGTGAGGCCTAGGAAGGTGCATCAATTGTGATCTCCTTAGGGTTAATGATATCTTCCACATAGTGTTTGAGTTTCATGCATTTGATGGTGGCGTGACCCTTAGCATGGTGATAGCCACAATATTCATTTTCCTTGTACGAGGTCAGTTTTAGCTGACTCTCATCAAAAGGTTGAGTCTTTGGATATACAATTAGGTTGGCCTTAGCCATTTTGTCGAAAATAACATCTAGGGGTTCACCCAAAGGGATGAATGTGCATTTTTGTGTATTTTGGACTCACGGTTTTGATTTTCCTTGAGAGATGAATATGGAATTTGTCTAGTTCACTTGATGTTGGTAAGTTGGTGTCGACTGTTGATAAGAAAGCACTTGTTATTGGTAGAATTGTGTTGACTACTGATAGTTTTGCACAAGTTGTTGTTGTTAATAAGTTGGAATAGGAATGCTAGGACTTACGACAACATGGACTTGTTTAGTGTCTTTGGCTCCATCTGTGATGGCGTTCTTGTTCTTGTTCCAATATTAAGGACAATTATTGTTGAATTTATCATGATGGTTTTCTTTGTAGTGATTGATAGCACCATCATCTAAGAGGCCTTTCTCAATCTCCATATCCTTTCCTTGAATATCCTGGTAGGTCTAGAGACAATTCATACACATGTGATGTGATAACTTGAGGTGCAAGTTATCGATAAATATATTTGTAGGATGTCTCTCTGGGGGTTGGAATGATAGTCTCATTGTGATGCCTTTCCATCTCTGTAGATAATATGTGAGGCTTTCACCTCCTTTTTTCTTGGAATTATAGAGGTTAAGGAGAGACAACTTGTTCTCAATATGATGTGTGTATTGTGCCATGAATTTTTCTGACAATGCAACAAAGGTCATGATTTTTCTATAGAGTATTTTGTAGAACCATTTGAGAGTGGTTCCCCCTAAGATCTTTGTAAAGAGTCACATGAGGTAGTTGTCATTGTAGGACACCACTTGATAGGCCATATAAAATTCCTTAATGTGGATAAAAAGATCTCTCTTCCCCCTATACTTGTCAAACTTTGGAATCTCAAAATGTTTGGGGAAGGGGACTATTGTGATAGATTAGTCAAATGAATAAGGAAAAACCTCTTCAAAATAAAAGGTTTTGGTCTTAGTCCCAACACGAAGCCCCTTAAAAGAGATCTTCATTTCCTCCCATTTTGGGTTGATAGACTTTGGAGGGGATACTCACATTTAGAAAGGGTCAGAGGGTGCAAGTGAATAGGGATGATTTTCAAGGGGATACTATAGGGTTCGATAAGGGGATTGCCTAGATAGGTATGTAGTTTGCAATAGGTTTTTCAGAGGAGGTTGGGCAAGATATTATTGCTGAGGTTCTTGGATGTTCTGTTGTGGAGAATACATCGGTGGTTGTTGTTGTGGTGGTAGGAAATGGTATTTTTATTGTGGAGGATATTTTTACTATGTAGGGTGTAGGTAAATTGCTATGTATTGCTGATGCACTTGGCTAGAGGGGTTGGTATGGGCTTGCCCAATGTAGGTAGGATGCATTATTGCATTGTTGAGGAGTGGATGAGTCCCTTAGACATTTGCAATGACTAGTGATGGTGCAAGGTAATTGGCGTAATGGGAAGGGCCTGGTTGTTGGTGTGGTGGTGCTATTTGGGGAATGATGGATGATGGAATGACTAGGTAGTTGGTGAATGCAAGAGCAATGGTAGCTAACTATTGAGGCTATGTGGTTTGTGTTGTGAATTGCATGGCTGGTTGTGACATAATGAAATTGGAGATATGTGACTGTGTTTGGATTCTTAAGGAATGCATTTGTTCCTAGGTGAGACCCTAAGAAGAGCTTGACCTTGTAGTGGGTTGTGATGTAGCAACAACTAAGAATGTGGATGTAAATTTGGGGACTTGTGGTATGAGTGGTTCATTTAGGGGTCCCGTATGAGGCATTCTTGTTGTGTAAAATTGTTTTTGGGTTTGTGTTATGGGTATAAAAGGTGGGAGTAAGACTTGTGTAGAGGTCATTTGGATAATGGGGGAGTTGGCATTTGGGTGAATGGTTGCTGAGAAATAGATGGAGGTTCTTGCATTGTTACTTGTGTAGGGGGAATATGGCAGTGAAGTGAATATTTGAGATACAAGAGGCAACACTTGTATGGAGCTTTGTGCTTGGGTGAAGACTTGAAATGCTGGGGGTGGAGGTGGCACTTGTGTGGAGTTTTGTGCTTGGGTGAAGACTTGAGATGCTGGGGGTGGAGGTGGCACTTGCATGGAGCTTTGTGCTTGGGTGAAGACTTGAGATGTTGGGGGTGGAGGTGGCACTTGCGTGGAGCTTTGTTCTTGGGTGAAGAATTGAGATGTTGGGGGTGGAGGTGGCACTCCCATGATGGAAAAAAGGGGTTGATTATTGCATGGTATGGACTATAGGATCGGAAGCTACTAATTGGATTAGGTAAGGGATAGAAGATCCCACTTGGGTGGATTTTAGTCATGGATCGATAATTTATTTCACAACCGTGTTGATTGTTCCCCTTGGGAGAACTAATAGATGTGTAGGACTAAATTCTAGGATTCCTAAGGGTGTAGGAGTGCCTTCTCATGTGAATTTAGCGATAATAGTATTGTGATTATAGCCTATGATTTCACTAACCATCTTTGCATGTCCTGGGTGGCTCATGAAAGCTTCCATAGAACCCATGGTGGGCACTTCATCTGGGTCATCCCATACATTTTTAACTTGTTCTTTATTTTGAGGATCCAATGATGAAAATATTGAACACTGGCTACTACTGGCCAACCCTCTATAAGGATGTAATCAACTACACTAGGAAGTGTGATCGATGCCAATGGATGGGACAACCAACTAAGTCTAATGAAATACCTCTCTTTCCTCAAGTGGTAGTCACTTCATTTGATAAATGGGGGTTAGATTTTGTCAGGCCCGTCAGTCCCTCATCTAACAAAAATTCATATATCCTAGTATGCACTGACTACGTGACAAAGTGGGTATAGGTGCGAGCCATGAAGCATGTTCGAGATAACAAGGTAGTTGAGTTTCTATATGAGGAAATCTTTACACATTATGGTGTACCTAGAGAATTGGTCACTGATCAGGGTTCTCAATTTACCTCAATGTTGATCACTGCCCTAATGAATGAGTACAATATTCTTCATAGAAAATCAAGTCCATATCATCCACAGGCGAATGGTAAGGCATAAATCAGTAATAGGGAAATAGAGGCAATCATGACCAAAACAATTTAGATACATAAAAAGGACTAGAGCACTAGATTAGAAGAAGCAGTCTAGGCATATAGGACCACATGGAAGACAATAACTAGTTTCACTCCTTTTGAATTAGTATATGAGAAGAATGTTGTAATGCCCATTGAGTTTGAGCATAAAACCTTATGAACAACATTAAAACTCAACATCAATCTTCCTACAGCACAACACGATAGGATCCTATAGCTCAACCATTTGGATGAAATGAGGAAAGCATCCCTGCAACAAACTGAGATGATCTAGCTACATCATAAAAAGTGGCATGATTCACATATCTTGAATAGACGGTTTGTTCCTGGTGACTGGGCTCTTTTGTATGACTCCAAATTTTAGGAGACACAAGGTAAGCTCACTACAAGATGGCTTGGCCCCTATGAAATTGAATATGTTTATGCTAATGGTGTAGTTCATCTATCTATCATCGACCCTGTATGTTTTAAATTGTTGGTTAATTGACACAGACTTCATCTGTACCATAAGCCAGAAACAAAGGTCAACTTCTTATGGCAGTTTGAGATTTCTCCTATCGCAATTGAACCACTTGTAGCTAATAAATATCCTATAGCTAATGAACCTCCTATAATCGAAGGACCTCCTCCAAATGAAGACTCTCCTGCAACCAATCAAAGTAATTACTTCCTTTGATCATCTCTTTGACTCTACATGAACGCAGCCATAATAAAAATTTTGTTTCCCATGAAAATATCTTTTTCCATGATAAAGAAGCCATCACATCATATCCTATCACCTTTTTCTTCCATATGCAATCATCAGTCACATCATCATTGCATTGGTTATTACTTTTTGCTTTGCCCACATCACTTGATCTTTTTAGATTTGGGCATTTAAAGGTTTTTATACTCTAGGTACGTATTCATTCATTGTTTAAAATTTTATTTACTTAATTTAACATTATTATTAGTTGCATCATAATTAATTTAGTAATTCATCCAAGTACCATTGTACTTACAAATGAAGCATGTGCGGACACCTATTTCCTTTTTCATGGGGGGTAGTTCATTCAGTTGTGTGTTGCAATAAATAGTCCATTTAGTTGTGTGTTGTAATAAATATCCTTGCTTAAATCTGTCATTATTAATTTGCAAGGTTGTACTACACAGTCATTTCAACCAATTGATTTAACAACTCCCTGCATACGAAATTCCCTAATAGCCTTGTTCTTTTAAAATCCAAATTTCCTGCTCCAGTCTTTCAAAAAAATTCAAAATACCTCTACCATTTGTCCAGACTACCCATTAAATAAACTAGGAAGCCCAACAAGTTGATCATCCAGCCCTGGTTCAGCAGAATACGAGGTAAAATAGAGGAAAGAATTGTTAGGAAGACACTTGGAGTTGAAAGGATTAGAAGTTTTTTAGGTTACAGAATTTATCAATAGTTGAATGGGTGGGAAACCCATACAACATGAGCCAGAAAATCATACATCCCTGTTGCAAGATCATGCCAGCATCCAGGTTTTCAACTGGATAAGCTGGCTTACATATTGTATGAGGCTATGTGGTTATGACGAGGTTGTAGCACTGGAATTTCTGCGGACCTACATCAATGGGGTTTCCTACATGAAAGGGTTGCAAGTAGAGGCTTCTAAAGAATGAATTACAAAAGTTTTTGGACTTCCTACCACTGGTGAAGCCTTTCTACATGGGCATAATGCACGAACTACTCGAGCTGAATTTTCTCTGCCCACATACGCTAGACTAGAATGCAGTAAACATGGTGCCAAAAGAACATCTCTACTAGGAGAGTACCCTCAATTAGCAATTCACATTATAAGGTACATTACCTGCAAGGGGAGATTTTCTTTCTTGCATGTACATTTTAAGATTTTGAGTCATTTGAGGCATGGTTGCCTAGTAAATGTACCCAATTTTCTCTATTTCCTATTGAATTTGAGTTCTAAGGAAGTCAGAAAGGGAAGGCAGAATGTTGTCACCCACCATGGATTGATAAAAATCTTGGTGGAAAGGTCTCTAAGAGATACTTCTCTCATGACCTGAGATGAGTTTATCACAACACCCCATGTACAATTAAATGATGAAGGGCCACGACTTGTAATTCAAAAAGAGTAGGGAAATATCCCTGATGAGGCTATTTCTAAAAATGTTGAGTCTACTATCCTAGAAGAGTCTCGCGAAAACCCTTCTACTTCAGGAGCTGATAAAGAAAATGTGGCATCCGGTAATCCAAACCCTAACCTAGGGGGCAGTGATGTTAATATGATTTAGAACAACAGAGAGGGGGGGTGAATCAGTTCTTAGGTCTTGATGTATAAAAAAAACTTAAAAACTTTTCTTTAAATCAGATCCAATAACCAAAACAAACTTGGTCATCACTGATTCAATAATAGAAACATATGACAATGCAGTCCACTACCTAGATGTAACTTAACTTGTAAAACGTAGAAATGTTCAAACCAAAACATTCACACAAGTATTAACATCAGGATTTATAGTGGAAACCCAATGTGGGAAAAACCACTTTGTAACATGCTACTATTATTTTCACTCTTCTAAAGTGAGCTAGGTTAAAAGCCAACCTTGTCAAAGGTTACAATACACACTATTAGGTGTGACCCGATTAAAGGATTTCAATCACCCTATTAAAAGTGAGCCTTGTTATAGGACTTACGTACACTCCATTAGAATGCAACCTTGTTCAAAGGATTTAACATATGACTGTTAGGTCAACCTCTGTTAAAAGGATTTTGACTGTTACAATGGTTAGAAAGTAGCAGCAATATTTATCTGAAAAATATACAACTCACTTTGAAAATATCAAATCCGATTCTGTACACTAATGCTAGTTTATTGACTTTGAATCTTTGCCATCTCCATCTTTGATCTGATCGGAACTTTTCTTCGAGCAACCACCACAATTCTCCTTCAGCCTTTTCTGCTTATACAGTCAATAAATCTTTACTGATCTTCCAGCATTCTCTTTTTCACCCATGTACTTTTTATATCCAAATGCTCAGGTTCCCTTTATACTTTCCTAAATTAGGTTAACTCATCTTATGCTGCTCAATCTCATTTGTAGATCTTAGGGTTAGGTCAGATTGATTGAATCTACCCGCTTCATGTTCTTTGGCTCCTTTTCTAGAATCATCTCAAATCTCTTAAAGATTTACAATAAAATGTTTTATAGTGCATGTAATGCTTTCAAACAATCAATAAATAAAGTCAACACATTTTACATAATTCAAGAATTCAGCAATGTCGGCTCCAAAACTAAATTCTCTTCAAATATAAAAATGTTGATGCTTGGTCAATACTATGATCAACTACTTGGTCTTCATGTAGAAAGCTCGGTCATTACTAAAAATGTTTCCTCGGCTTACACTATCTTCCTTGGCAATTAACTATTGTTCGGTCAACACTAAAAATTTTCTCAGCATACACTGACTCGGTCGACACTAACATTACTCAGCTTAAACATGATTTCTCCATTTTTGCTCGATCAAGCCTACCAGTTTAGTCTTCAGTCTTACTAGTATAAACAATACATTGTCTCATCATTGTACAACATAGTCAAGTACACTTTGTAGTATCAAGATAACTCAACCTTTCCCTAGGTGCTATTGTTACCAACTTTGCCTATCCCCTTAGCAACACTCAAATAGATATAGTACTTTCCTAAGTAGCAACAGTCTTACCAATTAAGGTTTGACATCAATGATAATACAACAATTGTTTCAATTGCAGTTTCCAATAGGTGAAACCAAGGTTCCCATAGATTTCTAGAATCCAAGGGTAGAGCAAAGTGCCCAGAGGAAAGAAAAGGGCAAAGAAAAATGGCTAAGTATATTATGGATGACATCCTTGTTCCTCATGTAGCCATTCCTATCACAAATAAAAGGACCTCGAAGAAGCATCTTGCAGCACCAATTGACACCCCACCACAGTGAAGTGTTCATTTGAACATTAAAAAAAATAGAAAAGGACTCACCTGCGATGACTGGTTTTACCCCTGATGTTCCTATTGAGGAACCCCTGGTGAAATAACCACAAGAAGACAACCCATTCGCAGTGTGTCATAATGTGATGGAAGAGGGTCCTATAGCCGAGAATGCAAACTAGGAAACAAAGCACAAAGAAGCATAGCAAAAATAAATTGCCAATGTGCCTTCTTCTCAGCAAGAAGACATTCAAGGGAATGATGTCCTAGTAGTAGCAGAGCAGGTTCCACCAAGAAACCAAGAAGAGGTAGTAATAAAGAAGGTTCCACTGAGAAACCAAGGAAAGGTAACAATCCACTCCCTCTCCATTGACTATTTTACAAAAATGCAATACAAAAAGTCAATGTGGAATCTGGAAAGAGACAAACTGAAAAAGGAAATAGGAATAAAATAATACGAAATTTAACTTTTTCAAGGAAAATTAGATTCGGTCATAGAACTAATTCCTAAACTCAGAATGCAAACCACCTCCTAGGGTCTATGCCTTGTGTTTAAAAGAGTAGTTTTTAATGTTTAAATTAATGAGGGTCCTTGGAGACTTAAACAAAGACATAAGTTCACCCCCAAAATTTGTGGCTGCATATGAAGAGTCACCTAAATGTATTAGGAACCTCCTATGTGAGCTTTACTTGCACAATTGCATTATTCCCTCCATTACCGATTGGAACCCGCTACTATTTGTCAATGATATTCACCTATCTTCTCTTCTTTCTTGGGAAAGAAATGAAATAAACTATGGGGAACAACTAAGAAAATACAGGGAATTTGAGAAATTGATCACACTTCCCCTGTGTCCAGAAAGTGTCTCTCCCCATAGGTTATACTGTGATTGGATGGAAATACTCTATGGATTCCACGAGTCAAAACACACAGAGAGGATCCTAGGCAACCAAGAATAGGTTTTTGCAGAGTTTGAGGAACTCTCATTAGCAGAAGGGCACATGGTAGAAGGACTAAGGAAAAGATGGGGTAGGTTAAAAATGGCATTGAAGAAGGTAGAACCTCATAGTCTCATCAATTTTTGAGCTGCAATGCAATGTGTTCAGTGGTATATATAGCTAGGATGACAACCATGACCTGAGAGATGATTACCTCTTACCTTTTATCCTCCTCTTCTCTTATGGCCATTATAAAACTATGCAGAAAATGAAGTGGATGAATAGTTGAAGCTGAGTTGACATATCAAAATGGAGTGAACAAATGGATTCTACTAGCGTGTATGCACCTCTATAAGTGGCGAGACTTGGGAATGGGATCTCTGGGTGCTCACAAAGATCCAGAATGTCTCAGTGCCTGAGGACCAGCACTAATCTTCATAGGGGGAAAATGATAAGGTATATTAATGCCATATTTTGGATACCCTAGGACAGTTTTTGCTAGGTCCTTTTTCCTTGTTTTATCATATTTTCTCAAAGACTTTATACTCACTTCTGCTATTATGTGGTATTCATCCACTAGACTTCTACTATGGTTTTAAACACACTTAATATGCTATACTTGGATGGATATGCTATGTTACTTACATTGAAATTATAATTATGTCTTTATAAGTAAATTAGTTGTTTGAACATAAATAATGCATGCATGTTTTGGTGTTTATTACCATGAATGTCTTTATCCTAACATTTGAAGTGCAATGCATCAATATAGCAACCGTCGTCTTGAACAAGTAAAACGTGCCCATGCAATGGATGCTCAACCTGTTCTTACAATAGACTCTAATAGAGAAACATTAGCAGAGCACCAACAAGTGGTTTCCAGGTGATCAAGGTGGCAGCCATCGAGCAAGGACTGAGACAATGTAATGAATTATCCAAAGAAATCTAGGAGATAGTGGGAAGTTAGATCTGTTGTCAAAGTGACTCTTTCCTCTTTTCTAGATCTATTCTGTTTCCAGTTTTATAGCTTTCTTCCTTTCTGTTAGTAGTGTTGTAATAAAAGCTCCACCTATTTCTGTGGCGTGATTAGATAGCTGTTAGAATTTTTCTCTTTAAATAAATCCCCACTCCTACGTGAGAAGGAGGGGCGTTATCAATTTAGTTGCAATATAGTTTCATTATGTTGTTTACTGGTTTTCATATATCTCTGTACTCAGTTATTCAATTAATGAGAAAATGAAGTATTGATATTTTAACATTATGTAATTGAGTATTTGGGTACTCATCCAAGGGGGACCACTTGGTGAGTAATCCATAGTTAGTTATATTCATTCTAGTTAAATTCACTTTCCTACATTTCTTCTATTTCAGTATAAGTGTTGAACTGTTCCTGCAGCCAAAGCCACATGTTAGCTATCATTTCTTGCAGCCAAAGTGGTAGAGCAGCTAAAGAATTATAGCTTAATTTGCAAGTCTTCATATTTTGCTAGCATTTTCACTTCTGCAATTTGTATTCTAGTATTTTCTTTTCTGTAGCTACAGTTTAGTTTCCTTTCAAGCATTTATTTTCTGCAGTCATAGAATAGTTTCCTTCCAACATTTGTTTCTTGCAACAACTGTAGAATGTGTGGTTGAGTACTACTTGGTGCATATATTTTTCTAACCTGTTTCAAGTAACACGTCCTTGGGTTGACATATTAAATGATTTTTTATAAGGAGGATAAACTGCTTGGTTGGATGTCCAATCCCTGAGTTCCAGATTATGCCTAGTTTTTGAACATTTATAAAAAGCGATCAACATCCACAAATAATCAATCATACAATGAAGATACCATATTTTTCTTGTGGAAATCCAAATGGAAAAAACATGGTGGGAGTTGGTACCCACTAAATCTATACTCTTCTGAAATACGCCTTGTGAGGAGCTTACCTGATTAAAGGTTTACAAAAGAACTATTAGGTGCTACCCAGTTAAGGGATTTTTCTATAGACCTGTTAGGATCTTTTCCATGTTAGGAGAAGCCTTGTTAGAGGACTTTAAACATTCAACATGAATGCCACCTTGTTAGAGGATTTACAAATAAGATCTATTAGGATCTACCCGATTAAGAGATTTCACTGTTACAATGGTTAGAAAGAAATAGACAAGATGATATGTGAAATTGCACTACCTCTACATGATCAAATCCTATTAAGCTCTAAAACTCTTCTCCATACACTATACTCTTTCCTGGCTTGATTGCACTTGATTCCTATACTTCCTTTGTCACCGCACCCTTCTACAATCGCAATCAACAAATAACTCATTTTTCAACTTTCCAATATATAGCTTTTCTTCCACTAACTTAAAAAAAACCCTAGATCTAAGATAGGAATGATCTAGACCATGTTAGGTAAGATACAATGTATCTAAAAACTCATAAATCATTTTTCTCTAACCTTGTTAGCTTTCATATAGATTTCACCTTGGAAATTGAACCATCTTCAAAAACTCTTTTGACCAAAAGAAACTTCTTGAAGAATCCACCTCAAATGCATACCTTGGGAAATGTGATGTCAAACACTTTCCAAAAATCATGGAATTTCTTTACTACTTAACTAATAACATCACCAATCCCATTGCCACTTCGGATTTCTTCATTGATTCACAAACCTTCATTACCTATTCAAGAACTTTGTCATGTTTATTATGTCAATACCACTTACCATCAATTAAACCATCTTCAGCAGTCCAAAATATGAGTCACGATCCTCAACATAGTATCTTGACATTATTATCAATCATATCCTATGACCGCTCCATCTAATACTTTATCAATTTGAGATAAAATTCAAATCACTTACTGTCTGTCATTGACTATTTTAGCAGTTACCTGATTTGATTCCATTTAAACATAACCAACTCAATACTTCATATCAAAATTTTTGGTTAAAAACTTAACATCAAAACACATAACATGTTTTTCCTTTAGAATAATAACTTTAGAAACATACTGCAACTCATGATTTACTCACACAATATCTAGTAACATACTAAAAAATGCTAAGTCAGTTAGTGAACATCAATGACAACTAGATAATGTTAGAAATAGGAAATACTGAGAGGGGGGGGGTGAATCAGTATTTCACAAACTTTTTCTTTTGCCCACTTATGGATATAACAGATTACTTTAGTGCATACAAAGATTATCAAGCTGATTAACAAACATAGTAGTAAATAGAAAGAACTCATAACACATGATATGTTCTTGAGGAAACCCTGGCCAATGGAAAACCCCGATGGGGATGGTATCCACAAAGATCACTAATCAAAAGTATCTTGTTAGGGATATTGGACCCTGTTAGGAGTCAATTTACAATATATAGTAGATCTGTCCTGGTTAAAGGACTTTAGGCCTTGTTAGAAGCCTTAACCCTGTTAGGAGTTAGATTACAAAACCTGATCACCAGCTGAGCTCACTGCCCAAATAGGTAATACAAAATGTTTTTGACTATAATATGGTACTGCTTACAACTTCACATCAATAGCCTTTGCTGCTATCACAATATACAACTATCGCAAGTTATCTTTTCTTTCTTTTTACATATCACATATATTTTTTCATTAAATTTCAAGTATGCCTAATATATGAGTTATTAGAGCTAATAACTTTACATGGTCGGCTTCCAAAATATTTATCCAAGAGTAAACATCTAGGATGTCATCCCTTCATAATGTTAAGTCATTATTTTGACAAGCAAAAAATAATCCCTTAACTCTTTCGCTAATACTGTCTCCAAGACTGTTCTGTCTGCAAAAACTGTCTTCGGTAAACTTCAAATAACTTTATCCGTACTGCTCCAAACTTTATGCGCACTGAGATGGGGTATCCTCATACTCTGTAGAAGCTTTAGTTAAGTGTGCAAACAAAAATATTTCTCCAGTGGACGTCGCCAACTAAATCTTCATCGGGTGCTCTGTCAGGATCACTGTATCCATACTTAGACAATTTCTTCCTTCAACTTGTCATACTTGCATTCCAGATTTTGTGCTCTTAATAGAGATCATATGTTTCTATAATGACAACATCTATGCATCCACATTAGCCAAATTTCCAACAATCTCCCCCTTTGTCATTGTTGGCAACATATGGGAAAATTGGCTAAGTGTGCAAACAAAACTTCAAAGTATTTACACAAAATTATGGCGAAAAGTTATACAACACACATACAATATTGAACTCCATAGAATAGCTCCCCCTATGAGTAACCTTCCTCAACATATATTCAATTTTCTTCTATCTCTCCCCCTTTGACAACAATGACAAAGATAGGGTGTACAAAAATTTTTAAAAAAAACTTTATACCTTGTTATCAGCTATTGCAAAGCCGGTAAGCTTGCAACACAGTCATCAAACTCTGACTTCCATGATTCAAAATATTTCTCCCATATCTTCCTGATGGATTCAGCAACATTGAGTAGAGTACTCAATCCGTATGCTGCTGTCTGACAAGCTTGCAGGGAATTGAAGCTAAACTTCTGAAAAGATGTCTTTGCTGAAAGACACTGCTCAATTTGGTCTTCAACAATTGAGGTCTTGATTGAGATGTGCTCTCTCAAGATGTTAATCTTGAGCATCTTTCTATTCTTCTCCTCTACTAACATTCTGATTTCATCATTTAACTTCCTTATGTTCTTCTCTACAGAACTTATCTTTACATTTGGGCTTGACAAGGTGTTTGCTTCAACTGTAATTGCATCAATCTTCTCTCTGATCTTCTTATCTTCTTCAACTGTTAGGATTTCTAATTTTGGGCATTGTATATACAAACTCTTTCCAGTCTCAAAATGTTTCCTCAAATTCTTTATGCATATATCCAAATTACCAATATCATTTCGAATATTTACACTTAAATTTTGTTGCATTTCTGCTTCAAAGTCTTCCTGAACTTTTATTCTAGCAATATCCTTTAAGTTAGAAAATTCAGAGTCAAAAGAGTTTATTACTATTTTAGCTTTCTCAAGTGCATCTGATTTAGATACCTTAGTGATGATCACAGTCTCAAGTTTCTCTGTCAAAACTCTAACTTTGCCTTCAAGGTCCTTCACCTTCTTATTCTTTCCAATAATTTTATTAAGAGATGTGATGAACTCAAGCTGATCATCATCTTCAACTTCTTTTCCAAGGTCTTCAAAAATTGAACCAATTTGTCTCTTCTTACTGTCAGGTGCACTAGGGGTAGTGACCTCTGTCAAAATTTGTTTACCTTTAACTATATATTCTGTTGGAACTGATTCTGAGACTGCTGGTGCTTCCACTACCTCTGTATCCTTTTCTGATTTTGTAATCTTCTCTTGCTCTTCTAAAGCCAAATTGTCAACAATGTTTCCTAGATCATGAAATACTGCATCATCTGACTCTAGTGTCACTTTGGTTCCTTCAATGTCCATTGATTCTTTGCCAATATTGATATGTGAAGAAGATGGAACTTCTTCAATACCAACTTCCTCTACATGCGGTTCCTCTGATTGCTTCTGCTGAGGGTCTGATTCAACATGCTTTCCTGCAACTATATCTGCAAGAACTTGCATTACTGCTTGCTCTATCTCTTTCTGTACTTCCTCCTTTTTGCCTCCCATTATATGGATTGTTCTTCTCTTAGTTCTCAATAAAGTTCCAAGAGACTTCAAGAATCTCTTCAAATGATCTGCATCCTCAACTTCACAGAATTGTCTGATTACATGTTCTCTCATCTTTATGTCCTCTTCTTGTGCTCTCTATTTTCTATTCACAAGTCTGTTATACAAATCTTCTGGGATCTTACCATGAATAGTGCTAAGTTTCTTGTCTGTCACAATCATATATGTAATCATTGCATTTTCAAAATTCAATCTGTCAAATGATCCATATAGATCATAGAATTTATTCAACTTAGTGAAGTCTCCTTGCTTCAATATATCTTCATTAACTCTTTCAATTCTTGGTTTCCAAGTTTTCTTCTTGATTGAAACTACATCATCATCTTTAATTACTGCTACATTTCTAGGTACAGGTGGTACAATCACTTTCTGTCTCTTGCCGGGTCCTGTTGCACTCACTTTTACTCTTTTGCTAGGAATAGGAGAAAAAGATTTATCTCCTTCATCTTTTTCAGGTACTTCAACTTTTACCTTTACTGTAATAGGATCAACAGGATCTGCACTAGATGCCTCAGGTGAAATTACAAGATTTTCACTTTGCTTCAAGGCTTCTGCAGTCTTCTTAGCTATGTCAAACTCATGACTTGACATACCTGATTCTTTCAGTATTTTCTTCATAGTAGATTCAACTCTCTTACTAGATTGCTTCTTTTCTCTCAAACTTATTGAAGAGTTGAAATTCTCTTCATAGATTCCAAACCTATTTGCATGACCATCCAACTCACACTTTAACAATCTATTCACATATCCTACTGTTTCTGCTTCAGATATTTCATAGCCAAGAGGGTCTATGAATTCCATTCTAGGCTCAACTACTTCAATGTAGGTGAAATCAGTGTCTACCATAAAAAAAATGTCATCTTTATGCTTTTCAACTAAGGATTGAGGAATCCTTGATTTGTTCTTAACAATATTCTGAAAAGTCTTCAATACAAGCTTCACACTGTCATTAACTTTATCAAAAAGGTGCTTCATGTAGAATGAGTTTATTCTTTCCATTGTGTTCACATTGTCACTCCAATCAACTGTGTAAGGAAATCTTCTCAAAATATGGAAAAACATATAGGTTATCAAAGATGAAAACCTAAACTATGTGTACTTAGCCTTCTTAATCTTTTCTAAGTTCTCAAATAACTAAATTTTCAAAATTTCACATAGGTCTACTTGTTTCTTCTCAATACACATAAGATAAGCTACATGAACCATTCCTATAGCCATGTCATCTTCCCTTGAACTACCACAGAATTTAGTTGTTAGGATCTTGCAAAGGTACCTAACATCATCTTGCTTAATCTTACTTATCGCAATTCCTCTACCATTATAACTAGATCGAGTGTTGTCTAAAACAATCTTTCTCATGTTATTTTCATTCAGTGGAATCTCTCCAACTTTTGATAATCCAGTAACATCATGAATTAGGTCAGCAGTTATATCAATAACTCTATCCTCCATCTAGAATTTCCCATTGTGGATTCTACTTAAAATGATCTTGGTACATTCCTCATCATTAAATTCATACTTCATGGAATATTTGATAATTTCATTGTTCTCTAGGTGCCCATAAGCTAGTTTAACTGACATGTCTTGATTGTACAATTTCCTGTAATCATCACTAAAATTTGCATCTCCCAAAGTTTCAAACTTGCAACCTAAATATCCTTTAACATTCTCAATGTGCAATACTCCGTCTGGTACGGATGATAGTGCTAGACTGTTATCAATTTTAGTTGGTTCTACTAGTTCTTTCTTAATCTTAGGTCTATTCTTATCCTTAACATTATGAACCATAGAAATATCCACCTTATCAACTGATTAAAGATCAAAAAATACCTCAACTTTGCAAATCTAGGGTTTCGGTATGATCGTCGTTGCAAACTACTTCCAAACTTCTTCAAATCGTCCTCAACTCACTTTTTCAAATCTCTTTTCAATCACTTTGTAATCATGATAACCTTGATTTTGACCTTATAACACTTCACATTAACTCGATCTGACATCGCATTCATTCATTTTGCCGCTAAAAACTTAAAAAGCTGATTCTGCAAACCTGCAACCATAAAACTTTTTGCGACCTCACAAAACACAATATTTTCTTTTGCGCACTTAACCATAGCATTAGTACAACATAATAAACCTATATCTAACTGCACAAAACTTAACTCATTCAAATTCCTAATCTACACTAATCCAAAGTCCTAAACTAAAAAAACTTACATAATTTAAGTACTTAAAGAAGGGTCAAGTAAAGATTCATCCTTACCATTAGTTACATTACCTTCCTGACTACTTTTAGTGCTGACTATACCTCCTTGATCTATGCCTTTATCAAATTTTACTTCATCTTTATTGCTACAGCAACCTTTCTCTTTGTTTCCTGCATTTTCATTCCTTCTTGCATTGTTCCTAGGGTTAGGGTTATGATGATAACCTCCATTGTTCATTCTGCAAAATCTTGCTGAGTGTCCAAACTTGTTGCATATCTGACAAATGATTCCATTGTTTCCAAATCTCTATCCTTGCTGGTTAATCTGTGACCTGCAATTTCTAGCAATATGTCCTACTTTGTTGCATCTAAAACATACTACCACTTTTCTTTGATTCATTTCTTCAATAGATTTCTTATCTGCATTGTTAGTATTCCCAATCATTCTATCATAATTATTCAAAATTACTTTAGGTCTTCTACATTCGTTAGCTTTGTGTCCAAAACTATGACAATTATAACAATGTCCATTGAGAGGTTCAAATTTTTTACCTGTGCAATCTCTCTTCATGTGCCCAATAGTATTACAAGCAAAACATCTACCTTTGAATTCACTTTGCATACCTTTAGATGATTCTTCCTATTTTGATTCTTCTTGCTTTGATTCTTCTTTCTCTCTAGGTGGTTCTTCTTTAGGTGGATCTTCCAATGTGTTCTCATCTAGCTTTATTTCCTCCACACTTTCAGATGCCTTCAGATCTAGCTTCTTACTTTCATGGATTGTTCTAAACATACTAAATCCAAATCCAGTCCTATCAAAGAATGGTTCTTCAAAAGAAATTTGTTTTCCAGTCTTATTACTATTTGAATATAGCCTTTCAAGTTGTTGTTTAGATTGAGTTAATTCACCTTTCACAATTTTATTATACTTCTCAAGTTCCACATACTGCACTTTTACTTTTTCAGATTCGGATGTTTCCTTTTCAAGTCTTGACCTCAGATCTTCATTCTCAATTTTCAATTTTTCATTATCAGATCTCAAATTTCCATCTTTCATACTAAGCTTCAGATTTACTATCTTCAACTCATGCTTAAGGATCTCATTTTCTTTTTCTAATTCATCACAATTTTCAACAAGCATATCAGATTTCTTTTCAGATTTCAGATCTTCAATCTTACCTTTTAATTTGTCAATAGCATTCTTTGCATCTTCATATTTTCTTCTTAAGAAGTTTCTTTCATCAGTAAGCATATCAATCTGTTCAAGAGCTTCTTCAAGATTCTTCTGAAGTTGATCCATATCCATAGAGATCTTACTCAAGCTGCTAAGCTTTCCTTGAATGTTCCTTCTCTGAGTAACTGTGCTTTGATACCAATTGTTAGAAATAGGAAATACTGAGAGGGGGGGGTGAATCAGTATTTCACAAACTTTTTCTTTTGCCCACTTATGGATATAACAAATTACTTTAGTGCATACAAAGATTATCACGCTGATTAACAAATGTAGCAGTAAATAAAAAGAACTCATAACACATGATATGTTCTCGAGGAAACCCTGGCCAAGGGAAAACCCCGGTGGGGATGGTACCCACAAAGATCACTAATCAAAAGTATCCTGTTAGGGATATTGGACCCTGTTAGGAGTCAATTTACAATATATAGTAGATCTGTCATGTTTAAAAGACTTTAGGCCTTGTTAGAAGCCTTAACCCTGTTATGAGTTAGATTAAAAAACCTGATCACCAACTGAGCTCACTGCCCAAACAGGTAATACAAAATGTTTCTGACTGTAATATGGTACTGCTTACAACTTCACATCAATAGCCTTTGCTGCTATCACAATATACAACTATCGCAAGTTATCTTTTCTTTCTTTTTACATATCACATATATTTTTTCATTATATTTCAAGTATGCCTAATATATGAGTTATTAGAGCTAATAACTTTACATGGTCAGCTTCCAAAATATTTATCCAAGAGTAAACATCTAGGATGTCATCCCTTCATAATGTTAAGTCATTATTTTGACAAGCAAAAAATAATCCCTTAACTCTTTCGCTAGTACTGTCTCCAAAACTGTTCTGTCTGCAAAAACTGTCTTCGGTAAACTTCGAATAACTTTGTCTGTACTGCTCCAAACTTTATGCGCACTGAGATGGGGTATCCTCATACTCTATAGAAGCTTCAGTTAACTGTGCAAACAAAAATATTTTTCCAGTGGACGTTGCCAACTAAATCTTCATCGGGTGCTCTGTCAGGATCACTGTATCCATACTTAGACAATTTCTTCCTTCAACTTTCCATACTTGCATTCCAGATTCTGCACTCTCAATAGAGATCATATGTTGCCATAATGACAACATCTATGCATCCACATTAGCCAAATTGCCAATAGATAATTGATTCACGTGTCATTAAATCTATATCAATCTTCATCAATGCAACACTTAGCATCATTGCATCAGATATAATAACACATGCAAGTAAGGAATGACTCTCACACACATTAATCAAATGCATAATCTCATAGGACATCACAAAGGTCCAATTATAATACAAGTATAGAATGTAATCATGCATGAAGAACACTTGACATGTAATCCAAAGCAATACACTAATATATAAGTCCACATAATCACAATATAAATCATGGTACTACTCAGTCCTGACAAGGCTACAATGCAGGGACTCTGGTGGAGTGTCATTACTTGGCTCATAGTAGCCCAAGTAGTATTGATTCTTTAATCAATGTCCATAGATGGCCAGGCTCAGAATGTATCTTCGATCAACACCCGTAGGTGGCCAGATATCATGTCTTCAATCAACACTCGCAGGTGACCAGACATTGACTTACCTTTGATCAACACCCTCGAGTGCCCAGGTCGTCAATTACTCTTAATTATGTGTTTACACCCAAGTTCATTTATTAAGTTTTCTCTTTATTAAGAACCCCTTCACATGACTTGTACCAACCACTTACGGGTTGGGATCCACATAAGGAGCCACTCCACTCCACTACACAAACACTCAAACAAGATCATCTCATTACAATAATGAGGCAAAAGCATAAAGCAAGACACAAATAATGCAATAAAGAAAAAACTATAAAGACTCTCAAAGTCATGAACCACAAAACATGGTAAACTCTATTGGTCTCAATACCAAGAGAAGGAGTCACTCAAACCTCGGCATAGGAGCATAACTCAACTACATGCCCAGATGTGGTCTCAAACACCCTACATCCACATACCACATGTGAGCTCAACCTCAAGCATGGAGCGTGCCAACACAAGGAAAAAGAAATAACAATAACCAAGGAAACACCAAAGGCTCAAAATCAAGCTTCCATCAAAATATGAGAAGCACTCAATCGGTCACAAGCTGAGACTATGAATCTCTCAAGATCTCGTCAAGTAGGCATTGCTCAACTATGATCAACAATGCAGTCTCAAACACATGCATCAAAAACCCAACGCAAAACCCAAAACAAGCATGAAAGGTCAAAACACAAGGCAATAAGGTTATGCACAAGCATGCTCTATGATGCAAGGGCATCCAAGGTTAAGGCAGGGGCATCCTATGTCCTCGATAAACTACATGGAGTGTTTGTGTTTTGGCCGGTTGTTACTCAGTTGTAGCCTTGACCAACAGACTCGGTCATTGAATGAATCTCAGTCACTGAAGGAACTCTGTAGTCCCTAGGGCTCGGTGAAATTATTGCTCAGTCATGCCTGTGGTGCTCGGTCGATACTAGTGCTTGGTGATGCCTAGCGTGCTCGGTAATTTTACTATTTCTCGATAGTTCTGACTTACTGACTGGAGTTCTATGTGATTTGTGAGCCAACTTGGTGAATTAATTGTTGGTAGCCATTGTCTTGGGATGACATGCACAATTAAATGTTTGTATACATTTTGTAAGCCAACTTGTATGGCATTTAATTATTTATTTTGGGGAGTTAAGGGTTTCTTCCAGCCGACTTGTAGTTGATGATTATTATTTAAGGAGGGCTTGGGTAGATGTTTAGGGCAGAACAAAGAGGGAGAAAAGAAAAGGTTCATGACTTGGAAAACTTAGTGAGTCAGATCTAAGGTTCTAAAAGCTAAAGTTGGCAAAGTTGTGGAAAAATTCTTCATGTTCCTGCAGATCAAATTGTAATCTGATAGTCATGTGTAGTAGAGCTAGGGGTTTGCATACTTGGAGACAAGGAGATTGCTTAGAGGCTTGCGAGCTCAAGTTTAGATCTTCCTTTGGGTTTCCATCAGCTTCTGATTGTCTTCAGAGCTGAACTAGCTGAGATTGTATTGGATCTAGTTGTGGATCTTGCAGAATTGTTTTTTGATTGTAATTGGGCCCAATCCGAAAGGCCTTACACCTGGGCATGTTAATGAAAATCAGTGTTAAACAACTTCTTGTCTTGCATTGTTGAGTAATTTGCTGTGTAATTCTTTTGGACGCAAGGTTTGGACTATCCTTCATTGGATCCACCATCCTTGACTGCATAAGGTGGTATCAGAGCGAAGTTTTGTTCATGTTGGAACGAAAGCTTGATATTGTTGAAGCAGAGATTGTGAGAAATCTGGATTGAAGATCTGAAGCACTGAACTTGTGGAATTGTGCCCTAGTTGTTTACAAGATTGTAGGTTGAGATCTGACTTGTTGCAACTTGGAAATTGTCACAAGGTGATTGCTGAGGGTTTGTTGCAGAGGGTTTCTCTTATCTTTAAGGATGCCTCCAAGAAGATTGGACCCTAGAGTTATTTCAGATCTTTGTGATACTGTCGAATCCTGGATCACAGAGAAGGTGAAATCAGATTTCAGATTTGAGTTGGAATTGATGAAAAATGATATGGTCGCTGAGATCATGAGAACTGTTGCTGGTATACCTCAGAATGTTGGTACCCAAGATGGCTATGAAGAAGCTACTGAAGAATTTGAAACTATTGGATCTAGTGGTGATGACTGGAGGAATAGATCTGGTGAAGATAAAACTACTCAGTTGCCTAGATCTGGTGCTCGGTTTGGTAATTATTGAATGGAAGTTTCTACTTTCTCTGGTACTTTAAAACCCAAAAATTTGATTGATTGGATTGGTGAACTTGAAGATTTCTTTGAGCTAGAAGAAATTGAAGATCCTCTTCAGGTGAGATTAGCACAGACAAAGTTGAAAGGACATGTTGCTCTTTGGTGGAAAGAACTATAGAAAGACCAAGAAGATGAAGGTGAAATAAAGATCAATCGGTGGAGATTGATGGTGACTAAGTTGAAAGCTAAGTTCATACCGGCTGACTATGAGCTTGACTTGTTTAAGAAGTCGCAGAATCTGAAGAAGAAGGAATTGTCTGTTGAAGATTATACTAAGGAGTTCTAAAAATTTACTATTCGCTCTGGACACCGAGATCTTGGTAAGGAAAAGGTAGCTCAGTATGTGAATGGTTTGAGATTCAATATTTAGGATGATCTTGGTATGGTGAAGATTGATTGTGTTGAAGATGCTTATCAGTATGCTCTGAAAGAAGAAGATAAGTTGAAGAGGAAACAACCTAGTAACTCCCGAGGGAAAGAAAAGATTGATCACTCGGTGAAGGAGAAACTGACTGATGCAGAAGATGAACAGAAACTTGTGGAACCAAAGAAGAAGACAATTAGAGTTATCTTTAAGGGTGTATAGGATAAAATAGTGTATGGGGTCCTAAAACAATGTTTTGCACATATAAGAGACCCCAAAGCTAATATTTTACACTTACATGAAATTGTATGGATATAGAAAGTAAATATAGATGACTAATATTGAAATGAAGAGATAAAGGTACTTACCTCCGAAAAAGAATCGGCTGAAAACCCTGTCAAACGATCTCAAAAATAGTTGATTCTCATGTTCTTAAACTGAAACTGCGAGATCTACAAAACCCAAAAATATTTTTCCCAAATTTGATCAGGTCGACTTTGACTTTGTTCACGAATCTTGAAAGTTCGGCAAAAAAGGTATCCAAATCTACTCTCAGATCCAAAGTTCTGCACCTATACCTGTAAGAAAAAGAGGGTTTTTGGTTGTTTTTTGGGGGGGTTTGCCTTAGTCAAACCCCAATTTAGGAATTAAACTTGAAATTGAATTGAAATTGCTGGAATAAACAAAGTAAACGGAACAATTCACCTTGCTTGAGTTGAAACCCTTGTGGAGGATTCGAATCCTTGAATCCACAAGAATGGATGAATGTAGAATCACATGTAGGATGTCTCCAATCAATTGTCTTTTGATCTTCAACACCAATCTTGAATGGATCTTGAATTTGGAAGAGGCTTGAATGGATGAATCTTCAACAAGAGGACTCCATAGAGCTTGAATCTTTCAATGGCTTCTAATGGATCTCCTTGATGAATTGGATTCTTAAATGCTTGAAGGCTTGAATGCTTGATCTTCTTGCTTGAGAGCTTGAGAGATGGATTGCAAAACTTGATGGAGAAAACTTGATGGAGAAAATGAGAGAGGAAGGCTCCCTTTTATAGTGATCTAGGGCACAAGAGGGGCCTCATAGAAAATAATAATTAAGGGCCCATGGCACAAAACTCTAGAGAGGTGCACATGGAAAGGAAATTAAATTAAAGTCTTGACACAAAAATCTAGGAGGGGACCACCCTTAATAAATAAATAAAATAATTATTTAAGAGCCTTGTTACAAAATTCAAGGTAAGGCCAACCCCAAAGTTAATTTGAGTATTAGGCACAAAACTTGAGAAAGGCTAATCTCCAATAATAAATTAGGAATCCTATACAAATATCAAGAAAGGTCCACCTCAAATATTAATTTGAGAATTTGACACTTAATCCAAGAAATAGTGGCCTCGAAGAGGGAAAGTGCAAGATTTTGATGAGATCCTGAAACTGGAAGCCAACACTAAAGATCCCCAAACCCTAGGGTCAACGTCGAGGTCAACCTTGACTAGGTCAGGGTCAAGGTCGACCCTGACTAGGTCAAGGTCGAGGTCAACCTTGACCTAAAAAGGTCAACCTTGACCTTATGGTCAAGAATCTCAGGTTCACAGTTCAGGATGGAAGAAAATGCTAGGAAGAAGTGGAAAATGAGGTAGAATAGGGGGAAAAGCCAGATCCAAGTCGAATATCCATTCAAGGTGTTCGATATGACCCCAAACCACTTACTTGGAGGGCTAAATGCTCTTACCATGGAAGTGCTTCCATTTTAAGATGATACATTAAGCCCCCACTTTAGCGAGAGTATGGATTCGATGCAAACTCTTGGTAAAGGAGATCATAAAGAAAAAGATAATCTTATTGAAATCAAAGGGACAAAGGAATCCTCAAGCCCCTAGGGACTTGAGTCTTCGTCAACTCCAAAATTGCAATAAGAGAGACATCAGTAGAAAAAGAGAGAAAAGGGAAGAGAGGAGTGGCTAGCTCGCCCAGTAAGATGTGTATATCTCACTATGAACCACAAAGAGGATAGGATGGCCCACCAAGAAAACACTTGATAGTCACCCCATAATGTTGTGTGCCTTCTGGCGGCTTTGTGCATGTATGTAGTGCATCTTCTAATGGGTTTTGTAAAGTACCCATGGATCCACCTTGTATCACCATGAATATGAAATGCGTGTCTCCTCATGATTTAGCAACTTATGTGTGTTACCCTCGGAAGATTTAGCATATTGATGCGTGTCTTTTCAGGATTTAGCAAATTATGTGTGTTACCTTCCAATATTTAGCATATTTGATTTTTTTTGAAAAATGCGTGTCTCCTCAGGATTTAGCAACTTATGTGCGTTACCTTCCGAGATTTAGCATGCTGCAAAACAAAAGGTTAGAACAAAAATACATAATATAGATCGAGGGAGGCCATATATATGCCCCCTCCTTAAGATGGAAAAAATGTACTATTTTGACATGTTAAGGAAAGAAAAGAACAAGGATAAAGCCTTCTTCAACATCAAGACAATATCCATAGACAACACCCAGTCCAAGCCAAGAAGGTCACAGCTCCTATGAGGCCATGGAAGGGATGAATGCAAAGAGATATCATGCAAGAAGTGAAAAAGTAACCCTTGGGAGGGATAGCACACTATTCAGTTTCCAAGGTGAGAGATTTATCAACCATGGAAACCCAATGTCAAACAATGAAATCGGTTGTGATCAAGGAATAAGATCCTCAATGCAAATCAATATGTTCATGTATAATTGGATATCACATAATAGATAGATACTTCTTAACCAAGGAAAGAGGTGAATCCGAGAAAGACAGAAAAGAAGGAAATGACATCCTTTCCCCCCAACTGTAGGAACAAAGATGAAAGAGGACCTATTATATCACTCACAACACTATGCAAGACAACGAGCCCCCAAGGATTAGGCTAACATTGTTTACATAATGTGGAGTTCCATAATAGGAACATAAATTTTATTTAGAGAAAATAGGATTGAAATACATTGCCACATGCTATATAAATAACCTTACTATCAATGAGCTGCCTAATCTTATAATGTAAAGCTTGACATTCATTAGTAGAGTGATCATGAAATCTATGATATAAACAAAAAGGAAGAGTCTTCAAATGTGAACTACGTTTCTTTTTGCGTTTAGGTCTAGTAATCATCTTAGCACGAAGGAGTTTAGGCAAAAGAACTTCTTCATCAAAGTCCTTCACAGGTTCATCATGTTTTGAGGTGTTATTGGAGATGTTGTTAACATTGATTTGTTGTTGAGGATTAAATCCCAATTCATAAGAATGCTCATGCCCCCCAGTGTGTAAGGGCATTTGAATTCCATGTTTATGCTTACCACATCCTTGAGCATCAAATCCTTTTTTAACTAGGAAGTGATAACCAGGACCATAACGAGAAGCCATATCAGAAGAAGACAATGGAACTTCAGTAGTCACTATATCCTCATTAGTAGGTTTGATAGATTCATTGTGGGTGGAAGCAGTGACAAAGTTATTACAAAGGGGTTTAGATGTAAACACTCATTGTTCAAACTGTCTTTGTTTCTTCATAAAATCAAGATCATTAACTTTATACTCTCCAATAAAGGTAGGATTAAAATCCAAGGTTCCCCAATCATTGCCAGGAAGAGCACTAGAGGAAGCAGGATTACTATTAGGAATAGGAGTAGTGTGGGTTTGAATATTCAGACAAGGATTAGGCGCATCATCTGCATGAAGTGTATACATCCCATTGTTATGTATAAACTTAACTTTACGATGAAGGGTGGAAGGAATGGCATGCATCTCATGCAACCAAGGTCTACCCAAAAGAAGATTATAATTGAGAGGTCTAGGCATAACATGAATAGGTGTATTCAGAATGACCGGTCCTACTTTGATAGGTAAGGTAATGATTCCTAAAGTGTTCTTAGCAATGTTATCAAAGCCATGTATAGGAACATTGTCAGGTTGAATAGTTGAAAGATTAGCATTAATCGCTTTGAGCATGTCCATGCTACAAATGTTAATCCCAGATCCATTATCAATCAAGGTCCTACGAATGATACTTTTATTGATAGAAATAGCAACCATAAGAGCATCATACTGATTTTGAACTTCTTTAGAAGGTAAATCCTTTTGAGTAAATACAATGTCAGGAGGACCCGGGGTAGCATGCATGCATTGTAGGAAGTTATTGATGTTCTCTTGATTAGGAGGTGGAGTAGGAAGAGTTTCTAGAGCTTTTTTCAAGGCTTCATGGTAGGTAGGTGAAGTTTGAAGAAGCTCCCATAAAGAAATCTTGGCAGGAGTATTTTACAATTGAGTTATCAAATCATACTCCTTGCTAGGAAGATGAGGTGGAGGAGGAAGAATAGGTTGAGAAGGTGGCAAAGAAGTAGAAACCACCAGATTAGGTTGAGGATTATTTCTTGTATGATATGTGTGAGCTATCAAATCTAGATCATTGAAAGAATCCATAGGTTTACCTTTGACAGTAATGCGAGGACAACCTTTGACAATCAACAAGGGTTTAGGATAAACCATATTAGTCATCTCAACACTACAAATAGATTCATATAAAGGAAGCAAAGAGGACATCCTAGGAGGAGATGAGGTAAGATCTTGATTCTCCATAGGATCATCACTAAAAGGGAGAGCATTAAGGGAATTCATATCATTCTCCACTAATGCCTCATCACTAGAAGGAATCTCAAATGGAGGTAAAGCATCTATAATATCATCTTCTTTCGCTAAAATGTCTGCATAAGGGGAGTGTGTTTTAGGAAAAGAGTTATCATCATGTATGAATATGTCATCCATTAATAAATCACCCTCTTGTATCAAAGATTCTTCATGAGGAGGGGATAAATCAATGTCTTTATCCAAGGGTTCATCCCAAAAGGTAGATTCATTCACAATGGCTTCATGAGGAAGAGAGTAATCAATATCCAGATCTAAAGGTTCATCCCAAATAGGAGGATTATCATCCCTATCCATAAGGCATTTGAAAAACACTTGAAACAACTTATGCATCATGATAAAAAATAAAGAAATGCATATAAAATAGATCTAGATATATCCAAATGCATTCAAATGAACTTTATAAGCATGAAAAGGAAATCCAACACATGATAGGGCATCTAATTCCACAAAAGAAAGAGGATTCATAAAACGGGTTCACCAAAATGTAAAATGAAGGTGAACACACAAAACTTGAGAAAGGCTAATCTCCAATAATAAATTAGGAATCCTATACAAATATCAAGAAAGGTCCACCTCAAATATTAATTTGAGAATTCGATGCTTAAACTAAGAAATAGTGGCCCCGAAGAGGGAAAGTGCAAGATTTTGATGAGATCCTGAAACTAGAAGCCAACACTGAATATCCCCAAACCCTAGCGTCAAGGTCGAGGTCGACCCTAACTAGGTCAGGGTTAAGGTTGACCTTGACCTAAAAAGGTTGACCTTGACCTTATGGTCAAGAATCTCAGGTTCACAGTTTAGGATGGAAGAAAATGCTAGGAAGAAGTGGAAAATGGGGTAGAACAGGGGGAAAAGCTAGATCCAAGTTGAATATCCATTCAAGCGCTCGATATGACCCCAAAAAAATTACTCGGAGGGCTAAATTCTCTTACCATGGAAGTGCTTCCATTTTAAGACGATACAAAGGGTACTTGCTATAACTGTGGAGAGGAAGGACACCGTTCTTTTGAATGTACACAGAAGAAGGTTGACGGACAAACTGATGTGATGAATGAGAACATTCAAAATGAACCTGAATCAGAGAACTTGCTGCTTTGGCGAACATTTCTCGGTACAAAGAATGAACCTTGTTAGAAGAGTAACTTGTTTAGGACCTGATGCAAGATTGAAGGTAAAATTTGTGATGTTATTGTTGATAGTGGTAGCACTGATAACCGTGTTGATGAGGACCTGGTTTAGAAACTTGGTTTGAAGAGAATGAAACATCCTTGTCCTTATAGGCTTGGCTGGTTGCAAGATGTTCATGCTTTGGAAGTTAGAGAACAATGCTTCATTGATGTTTAGATTGGCCAGTACAAGGATCTTGTGCTTTGTGACATTGTGAAGATGAATAGTTTTGATATATTGCTCGGTAGACCTTGGTAGTATGATTACAGAGCTATTTATGACTGTGTAAGAAATGTGTTTACTGTTGAGAAGAATGACAAGGAGTTTTCCCTAATGCCTTTGATGGATACAACACTCGATAGGAGAAGCCTGAGTATTGGTAGCTGAGTTGAGGTTGTGGATCCAAAGGAAATGAATGATTAGTATGAAGAACTGACCTATACATTATCCAGATTAGACTTGAAGAGATAGAGGAAACTGAAGAGGAAGACTCTACAAGCAAAAAAGGTGGAGGACTTGTATATGAAGAACCAGTTCGAGATTTATGTGTTGAATCCTAAAAGATGTTCTTCTCACATATGAACATCTTTTGGAACCTACGGTGTCTGATGCAGGGGCATCCAAGGTTAAGGCAAGGGAATCCTGTGTCCTTGGTAAACTGCATGGAGTGTTTGTGTTTTGGCTAGTTTTTACTCGGTTGCAGCCTTGACTGACGGTCTCAATCATTGAATGAAGCTTGGTCACTGAAGGAACTCGGCAGTCCCTGGCACTTGGTGAAATTGTTGCTCGGTCATGCCTATGGTGCTCAGTCGATACTGGTGCTCGAGGATGCTTGGCGTGCTCGGTAATTTTACTATTGCTCGGTAGTTCTGACTTACCGACTTTAGTTTTGTGTGATTTGTGAGCTGATTTGGTGAATTAATTGTTGGTAGCCATTGTCTTGGGCCGACATGCAGAATTAAATGTTTGTATACATTTTGTAAGCCGACTTATATGACATTTCATTTTTTTGGGGGGAGTTAAGGGTTTCTTCCAGCTGACTTGTGGTTGATGATTAGTATTTAACCAGGGCTTGGGTAGATGTTTAGGTTGGAACAGAGAGAGAGAAAAGAAAAGGTTCATGACTTGGAAAACTTAGTGAGTCAGATCTGAGGTTCTGAAAGCTGAAATAGGTGAAGTTGTGGAAAAGTTATTGATGTTCTTGCAGATCAGATTGTAATCAAATAGTCCTTTGTAGCAGAGCTAGGGGTTTGCACACTTGGATACAAGGAGATTGCTTAGAGGCTTGCGAGCTCAAGTTTAGATCTTCCTTAGGGTTTTCATCAACTTCTGATTATCTTCAGAGCTAAACTAGCTGAGATTGTATTAGATCTTGTTGTGGATATTTTAGAATTATTTTCTGATTGTAAATGGCCCCAACCTGGAAGGACTTACACCCAGGCATGTTAATGAAAATCAGTGTTAAACAACTTCTTTTCTTGCATTGTTGAGTAATCCACTGTGTAATTCTTTTGGCTGCAAGGTTTGGACTGTCCTTCATTGGATCCACCATCCTTGACTACATAAGGTGGTATCAAAGTGAAGTTTTATTCCTATTGGAGCGAAAGCTTGATCTTATTGAAGTAGAGATTGTGCGCAATCTGGATTGAAGATCTGAAGCACTGAACTTGTGGAATTGTGCCCTAGTTGTTTACAAGATTGCAGGTTGAGATCTGACTTGTTGCATCTTGGAAATTGTCACAAGGTGATCGGTTAGGGTTTGTTGCAGAGGGTTTCTCTTATCTTTAAGGATGCCTCCAAAAAGATTGGACCCTAGAGCTATTTCAGATCTTTGTGATACTATTGAATCCCGGATCATAGAGAAGGTGAAATTAGATTTCAGATCTGAGTTGGAATTGATGAAAAATGATATGGTCGTCGAGATCATGAGAACTATTGTTGGTATACCTTAGAATGTTGGTACTCAGGATGGCTATGAAGAAGCTGCTAAAGAATTTGAAACTATTGGATCTAGTGGGGATGACCAGAGGAACAGATTTGGTGAAGATAGAACTACTCGGTTACCTAGATTTGGTGCTCGGTTTGGTAATTACCGAATGGAAGTTTCTACTTTCTCTGGTACTTTAAAACCCGACAATTTGATTGATTGCATTGGTGAACTTGAAGATTTCTTTGAGCTGGAAGAAATTAAAGATCCTCTTCGGGTGAGATTAGCACAAACAAAGTTGAAAGGACATGTTGCTCTTTGGTGGAAAGAAGTACAGAAAGACCAAGAAGATGAAGGTGAAACAAAGATCAATCGGTGGAGATTGATGGTGACCAAGTTGAAAGCTAAGTTCATACCAGCTGACTATGAGCTTGACTTGTTTAAGAAGTTGCAAAATCTGAAGCAGAAGGAATTGTCTATTGAAGATTATACTGGGGAGTTCTACAAACTTACTATTCGGTCTAGACACCAAGAGCTTGGTAAGGAAAAGGTAGCTCGGTATGTGAATGGTTTGAGATTCAATATTTAGGATGATCTTGGTATGCTGAAGATTGATTCTATTGAAGATTATTATCAGTATGCTCTGAAAGAAGAAGATAAGTTGAAGAGGAAACAACCAAGTAACTCCCGACGGAAAGAAAAGATTGATCACTTAGTGAAGGAAAAATTGACCGATGCAAAAGATGAATAGTAACCTGTGGAACCAAAGAAGAAGACAGTTAGAGTTATCTTCAAGGGTACTTGCTATAACTGTGGAGAGGAAGGACACCATTCTTTTGAATGTACATAGAAGAAGGTTGACCAACGAAATGTTGTGATGAATGAGAACTTTCAGAATGAACTTGAATCAAAGAATTTGCTGCTTCGGTGAACATTGTGTTGGACTACAACTGATTTGGAATCTAATTGAAGGATTTTTGATTACAAGATCACTGAGAAGTTGCTAATTAGATATGTAATATGATTAAATTAGTATTATGTTGTCATTGATGTCAACTAGTTTGACAACACTTATCTTGTAAGTTACTACATCGAGACATCTGGAGAAAAGTGGAAAAGAGATGAAGAACAGAGAAATCTACATGAGGAAAGATGTACATGACAGATGAGGATAAGGAACACATTGAGTAACTTATTGATGAGTCTATGACTTGATGATATTGACTTTATTATGTTGCATTCATCTATAATGAAGTATAGAGCTGAAAGACACAAAGCAATGTTGTCGGTAAATGAAGCATTTTTAGTATACACTCACAGAGTGTAGTGTATACCGATCGTAGTATTAACCAAGTAGTGTTCACCGATGCATTTCTTTGTTAACCGAGTGGAACATAATGAATTAAATGTTTAGTTTAGCCGATAAGATTGATGAGCTGGCAAGAGTATAACATCGAGGTAACAGATAATGTTTGTTACTAAGATCAACGACTGAAAAAATTCAAAGAAGATCTAACGAAGCAAATTGAAACGTGTTATTGACACAAGTACCTAGAAAGTTTAAGCGGCAAAATATATGAATATGATTAAGCGGCAAAATCTGATGGTGGAGAAGAAAATGATTTACTCGTCTATATAAGAGAATAGAATCTCTTTATGAAAATGTTGGGAAGAAGAAGAAGTTGCAGGATTATCACGTGAATAAGGTTTCATGCATTCTAATCATACTGGTTAGTGAGAACCAAGCTGCAGAGCAATTAATGAGCTACAAAGAGCAGTTACTGATGGACAGTAAGTTGATATAGTATTGAATCTGAAGTGAATTATTGATCAGAAGGATTTGAATGAACCAAATATTGATCTGAAATCTGCAATTGAAGTTGTATTAAGGCAGGTCATTTTACTGTTACATATTTAACCATTGTATACAGACTAAATCTCTTAACCGAGTGGACTCTGAAATTCTTATGATGTATCATTCATAGAATGAACATTGTTATCCTGTCAACCCCATAGTGAATGCTGGTTGGACGATAACTTCTAGTCTAAAATCCTCTAACAAGGTCACACGTGACAGTGTGTTTGTAACCTTTAACAGGGTTGGGTCTTAACCGACCTCACTTTAGAAGAGTGAACAATTTTGGGTTGCCAGTCCCAGGTGGTTTTTCCCTTTACAAGGTTTCCACGTTAAATCTCTTGTGTTATGTGTTGATTGTGATATTTGTTTGTTATCATACTTTGCATGTTACATGGCAGATTTGATTGGTAAATAGTTATAAGTATTAGACTATTAATCGGTAAAAGCAAAGACAGTAAGAGTTATTATTGCTTACCGATGAGTAGAAATAGAAGAAATTGTTTTGGATTATACATTTTGCATATTGGGACACTAGATAACTGATTCACCACCCCCCCTCTTAGTTATTCTAACAATTGGTATGAGAGCTCAGTTGTTTAGAACAGAGTTTTAAAGACTTAAGCATAAAGGTCTCAAGATGTATAAGAGGGAAGTACCAAAACTGAATAAAGAGAACTTCACAGTATGGCAAAGCAGAATGAAGCTACACATATCTAGAATTGGGAACTCAGCACTAGATATGATGCAAAATGGCTACATACAACCACCCACTGGTCCCCTAACTGTTGATCAACTGAAGGCTACGCATGAACACAATGTTACTATGATGGAACTTGTTGCTGCCTGTACCGACATTGAATTTGAAGATATCAAGACATGCACAGCTACCAAAGGAATGGGGGATAAGTTAGCACAAATCTACAGTGGAGATTTGAATGTGAAAAGAGCTCAAGCTGAAAGTCTAAGAGGCAGATTTGATGAAATGAGAATGAAAGAAGGTGAGAACATTATCCAATATTCAAATAGACTCAAAGAAGTGGTACATGCTATTAGAGCATCTGATGGATTAATTGATGATGAAATAGTGATAAGAAAGATTCTCAGAACTTTGCTACCAGTTTATGCAATCAGGATTTCTGCAATTCATGAAACAAGAGCTACATCCAACCTCACTCTTGACACTCTGATTGGTAAACTTACAACCTTTGAATTAAACAATTTTGATAATAGTTTTATTCCTTCTGTTGAATCTGCTTTCATGTCTTCTCTGAAGATTGGAAACTCTAGCAAGAATAGTAAGAATTGTGATAGTGATGACAATACCGATGATGAACTTGATGAGCTTGAAGCACTTATGGCTAGAAGATTGCCCAAAGGAAAAGGAAGGTATAGAGGCAAGCTTCTTTTAGCATGCTTTAATTATAAAGAAGTCAGTCACATTGCTGCTAGATGTCCTCAGAAGAAAGATGATGATAGATCCAAAGACTGATCTGATGGAAGCTATGGAAGAAGAGTCAACAGAGGTTACCGACACAACCGAGATGAAAAAGGCAAAAAGGTATGTTACATAGTCGAAGATATTGAAATTGAATCTGATTCTAATGATGATATAGAAGTTGTATTTATTGCTATGAAAGATGACTTAGAAGAGGAAGAGAAACATGAAGAGATAGCCCTGATCTCTAAAGTAAGTAGAAATGATACATGGATCATAGATAGTGGCTGCACAGATCATATGACTAGTGATGTAGAGAAGTTTGATCATCTTATTGAATATAATGGAGGATCTGTGAGAATGGGAAATGATGCACCTTGTATGGTAAGAGGTAAAGGCTCACTGATGATCAATGACAGATTACAATGTGAAAATGCATATTGGGTAGATGGACTGAATTATAATCTGATAAGTGTGGCTCAGCTGAACAATTCAGGCCACCGATTGGATTTTGAGAGCAAAAAGGTGAAGATTTATGATGATGGAGGAAGATTGGTCAGAATTGGTACACAATCCAAAGGTAATCTATTCTATCTTGATATAGATCATTCTTCTTGTTTGTTAATAAAGGATGAAGATGCTTGGTTGTGGCACCGAAGGTTATTCCATGTGAACTTTGACAACATGATCAAGATTAGTAGAAAGAAAAGAGTTAAAGGATTGCCTAACTTGACAAAACCTAATCATGCCATGTGCCATGAATGTCAAAAAGGCAAGATGACTAAGTTTAGTTTCAAAAGAAAGGACTATTCAACAAAGAAGATACTTGATTTGGTTCATACCAACCTGTGTGGTCCTATGAGAACTCAGAGTTGTTCTGGTGATAGATATTTTATTCTTTTTGTTGATGATTATACTAGACTGATGACTATTATGTTCTTGAAAGAGAAATCTGAAGCTTTCAAAATATTTAAGTGGTATAAAGCTAAGGTAGAAAAAGAAACTGGTAAAGAAATAAAGTGCTTAAGATCTGATAGAGGTGGTGAATTTATCTCTGATGAATTTACTAAATTTTGCAATGAGCATGGAATCAAGAGGCAGGTATCTACACCGAGGACACCTTAGCAAAATGGCATTGCTGAAAGAAGGAATAGGTCTATAATTGACTGTGCTAGAACTTTGATGATACGAAAGAATGTTGCTCAAACATATTGAAGGGAAGCTATCAGCACAACTGTATATGTTTTTAACTGAGTACAATTGAAGGACTCCAACTGAACACCTTATGAACTATGGTTTGGAAACAAACCTACTGTGAGTTATTTCAAAAATTTTGGAATTAAATTCTTTATCTTGAAAGATGAGAGAAATGGAAAATTTGATTCTAAAGGAGATGAAGGGATATTTCTAGGATATTCCACTACAAGTAAAGCATACAAATGTTTGAATAAGGCTACAAATAAGATTGTTGAAAGTACTAATGTCTATGTTGATGAATTTGATGATAAGTACACTGAGGAAAGTATAAAGGAACTGAAAGACTATGGTAGATTCACCTACATTGAACATCTAGAGTATCTACTGACATCGCAAGCTGTATCAACCGGTCAGTAGGAAAATAATGCAGTACAACAGACACCACAAATTGATGAACATGAAGAAGCTGTCGAGCAAGAAAATGACCCTAACCAGGATGAACAAGAAAGGAGAAATCAAGTCTTGGCTAGTTTTGTCAGAAGACATCATCCTGAAACACAAATCATTGGAGACAAACATGCTAGAATGCAAACTAGAAGCAAAACAAGACAAGGTACATGTCTAATTTATGAATTTGAACCTAAAATTGTGAAAGTTGCATTAGAGAATGAAGAATGGGTTAATGAAATGAAGGAGGAAATAGAGAAAATAGAAAAGAACAAAACTTGGTCCTTAGTACCCCCAACCAAAAGATAAGAATATTATCGGTACCAAGTGGATATACAAGAATAAATTGAATGAAAATGGTGAAGTCACAAGAAATAAAGCTAGATTAGTATGCAAGGGATATGCACAGGAAGAAGGCATTGATTATGGTGAGACATTTGCACCTATTGCTAGATTAGAAGGAGTTAGAATGCTACTTGCATATGCTGCACATAAGAAATTCAAAGTCTATCAAATAGATGTGAAGTCAACATTTTTGAATGGTATACTTGAAGAAGAAGTCTACATTGAACAACCTAAAAGATTTGTTGATCCCAACAACAAAGACATGGTATGTAGATTACATAAAGCCTTATATGGACTAAAGAAAGCACCAAGAGCATGGTATGAAAGACTGCATACTTACTTGTTAAGTATTGGATTTGTTAGAACAAGTGAAAACAACAATCTGTATGTGAAAGGTGATACTGATGATACTATTATCATTGCTAAAATTTTTGTTGATGATATTATCTTTGGTGGCTCAAATCTTGTCTGCAAGGCATTTGCTGATGAAATGCAAAAGGAATTTGAAATGTCTATGTTTGGAGAGATTAAGTTCTTTCTTGGACTACAAGTGATTCAGCAAAGTGATGGCATATTCATCACACAATATAAATACATAAAGGAAGTACTGAAGACATTTGGCATGGAAGATGCTAAACCTGTAGGAACACTGATGGCTACTAGATGCAAATTGACAAAGGAGGATGAAACTACTGAAGTAAATCAGACACTTTACCGATCTATGATTGGCAAGTTAATGTACGTAGTTCACAATAGGCCAGATATAGCACATGTTGTGGGAATTGTTGCAAGATTTTCTGCTAATCCCAGAGAATCACACATGATAGCTACAAAAAGGATCTTAAGATACTTGAAGAAAATAGAAAATTATGGATTATGGTATTCTAAGGAAGGGAAGTTTGAACTGAAAGTTTACACTGATGCTGATTGGGCTGGAAATGTGGATGATAGAAAAAGCACCACCAGAGGAGCATTTTTCTTTGGTGAAAGACTTGTAACCTAGACAAGTAAAAAGAAAGCTTGTATTTCTCAGTCTACAGCTGAAGCAGAGTATGTTGCTACTGCTACCAACTGTTCAAACATTGCATATATCAAACAAGTGTTGGAAGGAATGAATGAGGTAATCACTGACCCGATGATTATATATTGTGACAACACTAGTGTAATTAATATTTCAAAGAATCCTATGATGCACTCTAAGACAAAGCATATATCTATTAAGTATCATTACTTAAGAGAACAAGTGCAAGAGAAGCAAGTAAAGTTGGAATTTGTCACATCTAAAGAACAACTTGCAGATATTTTTACAAAGCCCCTACTGAAGGACACATTTGAATACTTGACAACTAGACTTGGGGTCCGTCCCCTGTCTATCGGTCACTAAGGTGATCTAGATGTTGCATCAGCCAATTTTTATCAGAAGATCATTCATGTTGATGCAGCATAGTTCACACTTTGAATCATGTTCAAGGTTGTGATTAAGTTTGATAACTTGAACCGATGAGAAATCAGTATACAGAGATACAGAGGAAGTACTAAACACCACAAAGAGTTACTTGGCTACTACAGAGCTAATTGTTTATTTTTTTCTTTGGCATTATTGTCAAAGTGAGAGATAAACAATATGAAATGAAAAAGGGAGAGATAAACTGAAAAGGGGAGAGATTAAACCAAATATGAAAAGGAACAAGCATCGATGACAACTATCCAAGGTTAAGGCAGGGGCATCTGTGTCCTCGGTAAACTACATGGAGTGTTTATGTTTTGGCCGGTTTTTACTCGGTTGCAGCCTTGACCGACGGTCTCGGTCATTGAAGGAAGCTCGGTCACTGAAGGAACTCGGTAGTCCCTGGCACTTGGTGAAATTGTTGCTCGATCATGCCTGTGGTGCTTAGTCAATACTAGTGCTCAGTGTTTCCTGGTGTGCTCGGTAATTTTACTATTGCTTGGTAGTTCTCACTTACCGAAGGGAGTTTTGTGTGATTTGTGAGCCAATTTGGTGAATTAATTGTTGGTAACCATTGTCTTGGGCCGACATGCAAAATTAAATTTTTGTATACATTTTGTAAGCTGACTTGTATGGCATTTAATTATTTGTTTTAGGGAGTTAAAGGTTTCTTCCAGCTGACTTATGGTTGATGATTAGTATTTAAGGAGGGCTTGGGTAGATGTTTAGGGCGAAACAGAGAGGGAGAAAAGAAAAGGTTCATGACTTGGAAAACTTAGTGAGTCAAATCTAAGGTTCTGAAAGCTGAAGTTGGAAAAGTTGTGGAAAATTTTTTGATGTTCTTGCAGATCAGATTGTAATCTGATAGTCCTGTGTTGCAGAGCTAGGGGTTTGCATACTTGGAGACAAGGAGATTGTTGTTAGAAAGTAAAGTCCACCAAGATAACTGAGAGGGGGGGGGGGGTGAATCAGTTATCAAATAATTATAACTTTTATCATCTTCAATAGCAATTAACCATGTAAGCAATGCAATTACTAACCATACAAAGATATTCATACACAATAACACAAGATATGTTGACTAGGGAACCTCTTGATCAAAGAGTAAACCTCAGTGGGAATGATGCCCACAAAAGATGCACTAATATAAATATTCCTTGTGAAAGGATGGACTTTCTTAGGAGTTTTATGAAATACATTCAGTACATATAAATCCCTATTAGGAGATTTTGAATCCCTGTTAAAAGATTTTAACCCTGTTAAGAGTTATGGAAGATAAAAGGACCCACTGCCCAAATAGCTTCAGGGTAAGATCACTAAACACACTATCCAAATAACCTTAATATTATTTAGTAGAATAATATGAAATATTTTACCTCCTCACTCTGCCAAACCACACTCACTGCTACATCAGATCTCAATTCTAGATCTCTATACTTCGCATGTCTTCCTTCACAATATCGCTTTCACAACCTCTTAGACTCTTTTCTTCACTTCATGCTTACATTCGCATGCAACCAAAACCATGCTCACACTTCTTTCATATTACAACTACATACAATAAGGAAAAATATTCTTCCTTTATACCACACTCAAATAATTACAAATGAGTCAACACACAATTACAAAATAAAAGTTTCCATACGCTACATCAAAAATTACACAAAACTGTCAGCTTCCAGATGCAATAACTCTTCACTCATGTGACCTCAAAGTTTGTGCTATGAACCATGTCACCATCAATGTGTCTCAAACTTCCCTTTAACTACGCAAAACTAGATTCCATCCCGATTAGGAGATATCATCCAATTTCTACAAACCGCTACTCAGGAACACTGCCTGAATACTGCTTCTACCAAAATACTCATAACTTTCATGAATCAATGAATTACTGTCTATGGTCTTAACCATAAAAAAATAACATATCAAAGATTATAACGTCAACATCGCATAGCTCCAACTACAATATCCCACGTGTGCTAATCAAAACACTGTTTGCTTCTCTGCTAGTCTCCAGAAGATCACTGTGTTGACATCAATGACAATCATAGTCATGAATGCAATAACAACTGCTACAGAATGACTGCCAACATCTAGCATTCATTCCTAAAAATTTCCCCCATTAGCATTGATGGCAACATAGATGAAAAACATCCAATGTTCCAAAAATCCAATACTGTTGCACTGATACTTTGAAAGTTCTTCAAATATTCTTCATCAATCAAATCTTGCTTCATTATCCTATTAAGTTCTCTCCAACAGATGGTACACAGGGTTTTTCATGTACACTTCTCCCCCATTGACATCAATGATAGAAATTTCATTACTATGTCAACAACAACTCGATGTCCAAAGACACTGTTTCAAAAAATACATTCACAAGAGTCCTCATGACTTAGCTCAGATACACATACTCCCCATAGACGAAGTACCAACATCCAATCCATAAAAATATAGGGCTCATATACCACTGGATGGATGCAACCAACTACATCATTACTCAAAAGTAGGCTGGGGCATAACTCCAAGCATACCTCTCAAATACTCAAATGTATCCTTAGGCAAAGGCTTTGTAAATATGTCTACTATCTGTTCCTTTGTGCTTATGTACTCCAGTCTGACTTCTTTCTTAGCTACTTTCTCTCTTACAACATGATACTTGATCTCTATATGCTTAGTCCTAGAATGCAATACAGGATTCTTAGACATACTAACTGTGTTGGTGTTGTCACAATGTATGACAACAGGCTCAACAAACTTAATTCCAATATCCTTGAGCATCTGCTTCATCCAAATTATCTGGTTACAATTGTTTGCTGCTGCTACATATTTTGCTTCTGTTGTACTCTGTGAAATACAATTCTACTTCTTGCTCAACCATGAAACCAATCTTCCTCCAAGAAAAAAGACTCCACCACTGGTGTTTTTCTTATCATCAACACTACCTCCCCAATCAGCATCTGTATATGCACATAGGGTGAAATCATCAGATTTTTCATACCACAATCCATAGTCCATTATGCCTCTTAAATATCTCAATATCCTCTTTACTGTTGCATAATGTGACTCTCTAGGTTCATCTTGAAATCTTGCTACCATGCCAACTGAATGTTGTATATCCGGTCTAGTGTGTGTTAAGTACTACAATCCTCCAATCATGGATCTGTATTTCTTCTGCTCAACTGATGGTGTTTCATCTTTGCTTGATAGTTTGTGTCCTGTAACCATAGGTGTTCCAACTGGTTTACAGTTCTCCATTCCAAATCTTTTCAGCAAATCATTCAAGTACTTTGTCTGGCTAACAAAGATACCATCACTATTTTGTGTTATCTGTAATCCCAAAAAGTATTTCATCTCACCAATCATGCTCATTTCAAATTTTGTCTTCATTTCATCAGCAAATTTGTCACTAGCTTCATCTTCTCCTCCAAAGATAATGTCATCAACAAAAATAACTATAACTAACATTCCATTTTTAATTTCTTTTGTGTATAGATTACTATCTGTTGTTCCTTTAGTAAATCCCAATTTCAACAAATACTTATCAAATCTAGCATACCAAGTTCTAGGTGCTTGCTTTAGTCCATATAATGCTTTCTTCAGTTTACATACCATATCTCCTTCTTGAGTCAAAGGAAAACCTTTAGGCTGTTCAATGTAGACTTCTTCTTCCAATTCACCATTCAGAAATGCGGACTTCACATCCATCTGATACACTTTGAATTTTTTAAACGCTACATAAGCCAAAAACATTGTCACTGCTTCAAGTCTTGCTACTGGTGCAAAGGTTTCTTCATAGTCAATTCCCTCTTGCTGCGAGTATCCCTTACATACTAGTCTTGCTTTGTTTCTTACCACTTCTCCTTGTTCATTCATCTTGTTTCTGAATACCCATTTAGTTCCAATCACATTCTTGTCTTTAGGTCTAGGAACCAATTCCCATGTCTTGTTCTTTTCAATTTGATCTAGTTCTTCTTTCATAGCATTAATCCAATGTTCATCTTCACAAGCTTCATTAGTAGATTTAGGTTCAATTTGAAAAATCAAACATAAATGTACCTTATTTCTAGTCATAACTCCTCTGTCCAAACTTCCAATAACTTGTTCAATAGGATGATGTCTAGATAGATACATGTTCGATGTCATAGTCACAGATCTTGCTTCAACTGTAGATTCTTCTCTAGATTCTTCTCTGGTTTCTTCTGTAGTATGATTCTCATTCAACAATTCACTGTCAGTCTCATAGAATAATTCAGTAGTTTCAATGTTAGGCTGAGGATTAGCTTCTTCATCAGATTCATAATCAAGCATTCTTTCCTGAATTTTAAACTTCTCATCAACTTTAACATTTGCGCTCTCAACAATAGTTTTAGTTCTCTTATTGTAACATCTATATGCTTTTCTCTTCAAAGAATATCCAAGAAAAATACCTTCATCACTTCTAGGGTCAAACTTTCCAATATCATCATCTCTCTTTATATAACATTTGCTTCCAAAAATTCTAAAATACTTAACTGAGGGTGCATGTCCAAACCATAATTCATAAGGTGTCTTATCTGTGTCTGCTCTGATTTGTACTCTGTTCATTGTACATATTGTTGTATTCATTGCTTCTCTCCGAAATGTCTTTGCCAAATCATTCTCAAATAACATAGCTCTTGTTGCTTCAGTTACTGACTTATTTCTTCTTTCTGCAATACCATTTTGTTTAAGTGTTCTAGGGGCTGAAAACTGTCTCTTAATACCATTCACTTCACAAAAGGTGTTAAACTCTCTAGAAGTAAATTCTCCACCTTTATCAGATCTCAAACATTTAATCTTCATTCTCAACTTTATTCTTAATGATCTTAAACTTATCAAATGCTTCAAAATTTTCTTTCAAAAATGCAATCCACATCATTCTTGTAAAATCATCAACAAGAATCATAAAATACCTTTCTCCATAGAATCCTCTAGTCCTAGTAGGACCGCTCAAATCTATATGAACAATCTCCAACTTCTCTACCGATGTGAACTTCTCACTAGGAAATGAATTTCTCTTTTGTTTAGCCATCACACATTCTTTACAAATCATGTTACTACGCTTCATAATTTTAGGCAAATCCCTTACTGCAAGTGTAGTACTCACTTTCACAATATTATCAAAGTTTATATGACAAAACCTTTTATGTCATAACCAACTGTCATCAATTTTAGTAATCAAGCATGTCATCTCAGTAGTATTCAACTGAAATACATTACCTCTAGTTCTAGATCCAGTTCCAATTAGATTTTCATCTTTATCCTTTATCACACAAGTTTTCTCAGTAAACCAAACTTGATATCCCTTATCCACTAACTGTCCAACACTCAAAAGATTATGTTTCAATCCATCAACAAAGTAAACATCATCAATATTAGTCTTTCCATCAAGAGTAATAGATCTTATACCTTTAATCAAACAAGGTGCATTGTTACCAACTCTAACAACTCCATCATAATTGTTAAACTTTATGAACTTCTTCATATCTCCAGTCATATGATGTGAACAACCACTGTCTATAATCCAATCAGCTTTCTTTTCAACTTGGGAAACTAATGTTTTTTCTTCTTTAACATCAGATTCAGAATTTTCTTCTTTAATTGTTAAAAATCTTATTTCATCATTATTCTCAGTATAAATTTCACTCAAAGTTATTTCTATACTAGCTTCAAGATCTTCATCATTAGCATAATAATATTCCTTACATCTTCTAGGCTTGAAATTATTTATGTACTTCTTAACTCTCTTAGGACATTTAGATGCAAAATGACCATATTCTTGACAAGTCCAACATTTAAAAAAAAATTTACCTTCTAGTTCTCTTTTCACAAGCAAGGCAATGCCTTCTTCAATCTTCTTATCTTCTTCATTTTTAGATCTGTTGTTGCTAGCATAATCTCCACTCATACTAGTACTTCTTGACAAAGTAGGGTGAATACTAAGAGCACTGAATGTTGTCTTCATTCTAGGTAAGTCTCTTGATAACCTCGGGTTCATCTCTGTTGCTTCCAATCTTCCAAGAAGAGTCTCTCTTGTAAAGTTTGTAGTACAAGGTATAACTTGCTCAATCATTTGTGTTGTCTACTTAAATATAGGAGTCAATGTCCTCAGAATTCTTCATATCACTTCATTCTCTATTTTTTATCCTCCACAAGATTTTATCTTTGCAATAATTTTTGACATTCTACCAATATAGCTTCTAACAGATTCATCTTCCATCATTCTAATATCTTCAAATGCACATATCCAATTATGTAATCTGGCTTTTTTTGCATGTTCATCACCTTCAAAAGTAGAGTGTAAAGCTTTCCAAATTTTATTGGATTTCTTAAAACATTATACCTGATTGTATTCATTCTTCAAAAGTGTTGTCAAGAGTGCTTTTCTTGTAAGTATGTTACACATGAATAGATGTACCTCATCTTTAGTACTTGTTTCAAGATTTTCTTCTTTAATTATAGTCCTTTCATTCTTTGTAATCAACCAATAGCCTGGTCCTAAACACAATAGATGTGTCTTCATCTTTTCCTTCCAACTGTTAAAATTTACTCCATCAAACTTAGGGCTTTCTTTCTTAAAATTCATCATTGATCTCCTTAAGTTGTTAAACTTTCCTTTCAAGGACCTTCCACTCTGATACCAATTGTTAGAAAGTAAAGTCCACCAAGATAACTGAGAGGGGGGGGGTGAATCAGTTATCAAATAATTATAACTTTTATCATCTTCAACAGCATTGAACCATCTAAGCAATGCAATTACTAACCATACAAAGATATTCATACACAATAACACAAGATATGTTGACTAGGGAACCTCTTGATCAAAGAGTAAACCCCGGTGGGAATGATGCCCACAAAAGATTCACTAATATAAATATTTCTTGTGAAAGGATGGACTCTGTTAGGAGTTTTATGAAATACATTCAGTACATATAAATCCCTGTTAGGAGATTTTGAATCCCTATTAAAATATTCTAACCCTGTTAAGAGTTATGAAAGATAGAAGGACCCACTGCCCAAACAGCTTCAGGGTAAGATCACTAAACACACTGTCCAAATAACCTTAATATTATTCAGCAAAATAATATGAAATATGTTACCTCCTTATTGTGCCAAACCGCACTCACTGCTACATCAGATCTCAATTCCAGATCTGTATACTTCGCATGTCTTCCTTCACAATATCGCTTTCACAACCTCTTAGACTCTTTTCTTCACTTCATGCTTACATTCACATGCAACCAAAACTATGCTCACACTTCTTTCATAGTACAACTACATACAATAAGGAAAAACATTCCTTTTTTTATACCAAACTCAAATAATTACAAATGAGTCGGCACACAATTACAAAATAAAATTTTCCATATGCTACATCAAAAATTACACAAAACTGTTGGCTTCCAGATGCAATAACTCTTCACTCGTATGACCTCAAAGTTTGCGCTATGAACCACATCACCATCAATGTGTCTCAAACTTCCCTTTAACTATGTAAAACCATATTCCATCCTGATTAGGAGATATCATCCGATTTCCACAAACCGCTACTCAGGAACACTGCCTGAATACTACTTCTACCAAAATACTCATAACTTTCATGAATCAATGAATTACTATCTGAGCTCTTAACCATAGAAAAATAACATATCAAAGAGTATAACATCAACATCACATAGCTCCAACCACAATATCCCACGTGCGCTAATCAAAACACTATCTACTTCTCTGCTAGTCTCCAGAAGATCACTGTGTTGACATCAATGACAATCATAGTCATGAATGAAACAACAACTACTACAGAATGACTGCCAACATCTAGCATTCATTCCTAAAAATTTATTGGAGGCTTGTGAGCCTTAATTTTAGATCTGCCTTAGGGTTTTCATCAGCTTCTAATTGTCTTCAGAGCTGAACTAGCTAAGATTGTATTGGATCTAGTTGTGGATCTTGCATAATTGTTTTCTGATTGTAATTGGCCCCAACTCGGAAGGCCTTACACCCAGGCATGTTAATGAAAATTAGTGTTAAACAACTTCTTGTCTTGCATTATTGAGTAATCCACTATGTAATTCTTTTGGCTGCAAGGTTTGGACTGTCCTTCATTGGATCCACCATCCTTGATTCCATAAGGTGGTATTAGAGCGAAGTTTTGTTCCTGTTGGAGTGAAAGCTTGATCTTGTTGAAAGAAAGATTGTGCGTAATCTGGATTGAAGATCCAAAGCACTAAACTTTTGGAATTGTGCCCTAGTTGTTTACAAGATTGCAAGTTGAGATTTGACTTGTTGCAACTTGGAAATTGTCACAAGGTGATCGGTGAAGGTTTGTTGCAGAGGGTTTCTCTTATCTTTAAGGATGCCTTCGAGAAGATTGGACCCTAGAGTTATTTTAAATATTTCTGATAATATTGAATCCCAGATCACAGAGAAGGTGAAATCAATTTTCAGATCTGAGTTGGAATTGATGAAAAATGATATGGTCATCGAGATCATGAGAACTATTGCTGGTATACCTTAGAATGTTGGTACTAAGGATGGCTATGAAGAAGCTACTGAAGAATTTGAAACTATTGGATCTAGTGGTGATGATCAGAGGAAATGATCTGGTGAAGATAGAACTGCTCGGTTGCCTAGATCTAGTTCTCAATTTGGTAATTACCGAATGGAAGTTTCTACTTTCTCTGGTACTTTAAAACCCGATAATCTGATTGATTGGATTGGTGAACTTGAAGATTTATTTGAGCTAGAAGAAATTGAAGATCCTCTTCAGGTGAGATTAGCACAGACAAAGTTGAAAGGACATGCTGCTCTTTGGTGGAAAGAACTATAGAAAGACTAAGAAGATGAAGGTGAAACAAAGATCAATTCGTGGAGATTGATGGTGACTAAGTTGAAAGCTAAGTTCATACTGGCTGACTATGAGCTTGACTTGTTTAAGAATTTGCAGAATCTGAAGTAGAAGGAATTGTCTATTGAAGATTATACTAAGGAGTTCTACAAACTTACTATTCAGTCTGGACACCGAGAGCTTCGAAAGGAAAAGGTAGCTCCGTATGTGAATGGTTTGAGATTCAATATTCAAGATGATCTTGGTATGCTGAAGATTGATTCTGTTGAAGATTCTTATCAGTATGCTCTGAAAGAAGAAGATAAGTTGAAGAGGAAACAACCTAGTAACTCCTGAGGGAAAGAAAAGATTGATCACTCGATGAAGGAGAAATTGACTGATGTAGAAGATTAACAGAAACTTGTGGAACCAAAGAAGAAGACATTTAGAGTTATCTTTAAGGGTACTTGCTATAACTGTGGAGAGGAAGGACACCATTCTTTTGAATGTACATAGAAGAAGGTTGACCGACAAACTGTTGTGATGAATAAGAACATTCAGAATGAACCTGAATCAGAGAACTTACTACTTTGGCAAACATTGCTCGATACAAAGGATGAACCTTGTGAGAGGAGTAACTTGTTTAGGAGCTGATGCAAGACTGAAGGTAAACTCTGTGATGTTATTGTTGATAGTGGTAGCATTGATAACTTGTTACTGAGGACCTGGTTCAGAAACTTGGTTTGAAGAGAATGAAACATCCTTGTCCTTATAGGCTTGGCTGGTTGCAAGATGTTCATGCTTTGGAAGTTAGAGAACAATGCTTCATTGATGTTTAGATTGGCCAGTACAAGGATCTTGTGCTTTGTGACATTGTGAAGATGAATAGTTATGATATATTGCTCGGTAGACCTTGGCAGTATGATTGCAGAGCTATTTATGACTGTGTAAGAAATGTGTTTACTATTGAGAAGAATGACAGGGAGTTTTCACTGATGCCTTTGATGGATACAACACTCAGTAGGAGAAGCCTGAGTATTGGTAGCTGAGTTGAGGTTGTGGATCCAGAGGAAATGAATGATTAGTATGAAGAACCGACCTATACATTGTCCAGAAAAGACTTGAAGAGATAGAGGAAACTCAAGTGGAAGACTATGTAAGAAAAAAAGGTGGAGGACTTGTATGTGAAGAACCAGTTTGAGATTTATGTGTTGAATCCTAAAAGATGTTCTTCTCACATATGAACATCTTTTTGAACTTGGGTTGTCTAATGCAAGGACATCCAAGGTTAAGGCAGGGGCATCCTGTGTCCTTGGTAAACTGCATGGAGTGTTTGTGTTTTGGCTAGTTTTTACTCGGTTCCAGCCTTGACTAATGGTCTCGGTCATTGAAGGAAGCTCGGTCACTGAAGGAACTCAGTAGTCCCTGGCACTTGGTGAAATTGTTGCTCGATGATGCCTGTGGTGCTCGGTCAATACTAGTGCTCGGTGATGCCTGGCGTGCTTAGTAATTTTACTGTTGCTCGGTAGTTTTGACTTACCGATTGGAATTCTATGTGATTTGTGAGCTGATTTGGTGAATTAATTGTTGGTAGCCATTGTCTTGGGCTGACATGTAGAATTAAATGTTTGTATACATTTTGTAAGCCGACTTGTATGGCATTTAATTATTTATTTTGGGGAGTTAAGGGTTTCTTCCAGCCGACTTCTTGTTGATGATTAGTATTTAAGGAGTACTCAGGTAGATGTTAAGGGTGGAACAAAGAGGGAGAAGAGAAAAGGTTCATGAATTGGAAAACTTAGTGAGTCAGATCTAAGGTTCTAAAAGCTAAAGTTGGTGAAGTTGTGGAAAAGTTCTTGATGTTCTTGCAGATCAGATTGTAATCTGATAGTCCTTTGTAGTAGAGCTAGGGGTTTGCATACTTGGAGACAAGGATATTGCTTGGAGGCTTGCGAGCTCAAGTTTAGATCTGCCTTAGGATTTCCATCAGCTTCTGATTGTCTTTAGAGCTGAACTAGCTAAGATTGTATTGGATCTAGTTGTGGATCTTGCAGAATTTTTTTTTTATTGTAATTCGCCCCAACTTGGAAGGCCTTACACCTGGGCATGTTAATGAAAATCAGTGTTAAACAACTTCTTGTCTTGCATTGTTGATTAATCTACTATTTAATTCTTTTGGCTGCAAGGTTTGGACTGTCCTTCATTGGATCCACCATCCTTGACTACATAAGGTGGTATCAAAGTGAAGTTTTGTTCATGTTGGAGTGAAAGCTTGATCTTGTTGAAGTAGAGATTGTGCACAATCTAGATTGAAGAACCGAAGCACTGAACTTATGGAATTGTTCCCTAGTTGTTTACAAGATTGCAGGTTGAGATCTGACTTGTTGCAACTTGGAAATTGTCACAAGGTTATCAGTGAAGGTTTGTTGCAAAGGGTTTCTCTTATCTTTAAGGATGCCTCTGAGAATATTGGACCCTAGAGTTATTTCAGATCTTTGTGATAATGTTGAATCTCAGATCACAGAGAAGGTGAAATCAGATTTCAGATCTAAGTTGGAATTGATGAAAAATGATATGGTCGCTGAGATCATGAGAACTATTGTTGGTATACCTTGTAATGTTGGTACTAAGGATGGCTATGAAGAAGTTGCTGAAGAATTTGAAACTGTTGGATCTAGTGGTGATGACCGGAGGAACAGATCTGGTGAAGATAGAATTGCTTGGTTGCCTAGATCTAGTGCTCAGTTTTGTAATTACCGAATGGAAGTTTCTACTTTCCCTAGTACTTTAAAACTCGACAATTTGATTGATTGGATTGGTGAACTTGAAGATTTCTTTAAGCTAGAAGAAATTGAAGATCCTCATCGGGTGAGATTAGCACAGACAAAGTTGAAAGGACATGTTGCTCTTTGGTGGAAAGAACTACAGAAAGACCAAGAAGATGAAGGTGAAACAAAGATCAATTAGTGGATATTGATGGTGACTAAGTTGAAAGCTAAGTTCATACCGGCTGACTATGAGCTTGACTTGTTTAAGAAGTTGCAAAATCTGAAGCAGAAAGAATTGTCTATTGAAGATTATACCAAGGAGTTCTAAAAACTTACTATTCAGTCTAGACACTGAGAGCTTGGTAAGGAAAAGGTAGCTCGGTATGTGAATGGTTTGAGATTCAATATTCAGGATGATCTTTGTATGCTGAAGATTGATTCTATTGAAGATGCTTATCAGTATGCTCTAAAAGCAGAAGATAAGTTGAAGAGGAAACAACCTAGTAACTCCCGAGGGAAAGAAAAGATTGATCACTTGGTGAAGGAGAAACCGACTGATGCAGAAGATGAACAAAAACCTGTGGAACCAAAGAAGAAAATAGTTAGAGTTATCTTTAAGGGTACTTGTTATAACTATGGAGAAGAAGGACATCGTTCTTTTGAATGTACATAGAATAAGGTTGACCGACAAACTGTTGTGATTAATGAGAACATTCAAAATGAACCTAAATCAGAGAAATTGCTACTTCGGTGAACATTGCTTGGTCCAAGTACAAAGGATGAACCTTGTCAGAGGAGTAACTTGTTTAGGACCTGATGCAAGACTGAAGGTAAACTATGGGATGTTATTGTTGATAGTGGTAGTACTGATAACCTTGTTGCTGAGGACCTGGTTCAGAAACTTGGTTTGAAGAGAATGAAACATCCTTGTCCTTATAGGCTTGGCTAGTTGCAAGATGGTCATGCTTTGGAAGTTAGAGAACAATGCTTCATTGATGTTCAGATTGGCCAGTACAAGGATCTTGTGCTTTGTGACATTGTGAAGATGAATAGTTGTGATATATTTCTCGGTAGACCTTGGCAGTATGATTGCAGAGCTATTTATGACTGTGTAAGAAATATGTTTACTGTTGAGAAGAATGACAAGGAGTTTGCACTAATGCCTTTGATGGATACAACACTTGGTAGGAGAAGCCTGAGTATTGGTAGCTAAGTTGAGGTTGTGGATCCAGAGGAAATGAATGATCAGTATGAAGAACCAACCTGTACATTGTCCAGAAAAGACTTGAAGAGATAGAGGAAACTGAAGTGGAAGACTCTACAAGCAAAAAAGGTGGAGGACTTGTATGTGAAGAACCAGTTTGAGATTTATGTGTTGAATCCTAAAAGATGTTCTTCTCACATATGAACATCTTTTGGAACCTGGGGTGTCTGATGCAGGGGCATCCAAGGTTAAGGCAGGGGCATCTTGTGTCCTTGGTAAACTACATGGAGTGTTTGTGTTTTGGTTAGTTTTTACTTGGTTGCAACCCTGGCCGATGGTCTTGGTCATTGAAGGAAGCTCAGTCACTGAAGGAACTCGGTAGTCCCTGGTGCTTGGTGAAATTGTTGCTCGGTCATGCCTGTGGTGCTCAGTCGATACTGGTGCTCGACAATGCCTAGCGTGCTCGGTAATTTTACTATTGCTCAGTAGTTCTAACTTACCGACTGGAGTTTTGTGTGATTTATGAGCCAATTTGGTGAATTAATTATTGGTAGCCATTGTCTTGGGCCAACATGCAGAATTAAATGTTTGTATACATTTTGTAAGCCGACTTGTATGGCATTTAATTATTTGTTTTGGGGAGTTAAGGGTTTCTTCCAGCCGACTTGTGGTTAATGATTAGTATTTAAGGAGGGCTTGGGTAGATGTTTAGGGTGGAATAGAGAGGGAGAAAATAAAAGGTTCATGACTTGGAAAACTTAGTGAGTCAAATCTGAGGTTCTGAAAGCTGAAGTTGGCGAAGTTGTGGAAAAGTTCTTGATGTTCTTGCAGATTAGATTGTAATCTGATAGTCCTTTGTAGAAGAGGTAGGGGTTTTCATACTTGGAGACAAGGAGATTTCTTGGAGGCTTGCGAGTTCATGTTTAGATCTGCCTTAGGGTTTCCATCAGCTTCTGATTGTCTTCAGAGCTGAAATAGTTAAGATTGTATTGGATCTAGTTGTGGATCTTGCAGAATTATTTTTTGATTATAAGTGGCCCCAACCTGGAAGGCCTTACACCTGGGCATGTTAATGAAAATCATTGTTAAACAACTTCTTGTCTTGCATTGTTGAGTAATCTGTTGTGTAATTCTTTTGGCTGCAAGGTTTGGACTATCCTTCATTAGATCTGCCATCCTTGACTACATAACTCTATTGCCCTCATCATCAAGAGGATGAATCTCAAGATGGTTTGAAATATATACATAGGATACCAACATCTCTCAATGTTCCAAGATACAAATCATATCCGAAAATCAAGTAAGGAGCTCAAAAGCATAAAAATATCAATTTTTGACAAAATCTGACAAGATACAAAAATCAGCATTTTAGCGATAAAAGGGCACTTTCGGATTGGGATATAAAAATATCTAGAATGTCCTATGACTATTTTGATTCTATGAGCATACTCGTTGTAGTAGAGAATACTAATTCCCATAATTAAATCAAGCCAAACATGGTGACTGGTTGGCCCTAGATGACATGCAAAACAAGGCACTAACAAAAAAACTTAAAAATTAAACATCAAAGAAATCAATGAAATTAAAATTCATTGGTCTAAATCCACCCAAAAACACATTTTCCAAATAAAATTTCAGATCTAGACACTTCACGGAAATCTAGCAGCATAACTATGCTAAAACTTCAAAACCCACATGGGAAAAACATGAAATACTCACACTCATCCAACCAAGTGGAGGAAACTAATGAAATTGTGAGGGAACACTAGTTCTCAACCCATGAACTAATATAATTTTACTTCATTCAAAAATATGAAGTGGATCAAACCTCACACGAATGGCAAAAATAAAAAATGGGTGAAATAAATGAAGATCCCACCAAATCGGATGAAACCTTTGGTGAAGCAAAGCAATTCTAGCATGAATGCAATTGGTCGCTCCATGCTAACCTCCAGCAACTAGATCAAACATGAGAAAATCTCTAAAATTCTCAAAAGAGGATTTGAGAAAAAATCCCATTTTCTTACAAAAACAATATAGAGAAGTGTAAAAACTCACCTTTTTTTACATTATAAGCACTTTTCCAAAAGTAACTTATAAAATAGATTCTTTAAATAATTAAATAATCAAATTAGCCCTTATCCCAATTAAATAAATTGATCCCAACATTTTGGAATCCAACTACGGTAAATTAGCCGACAATTAAAATTAAATAGTAAAAATCCAGAGAATACATTAAAATCAACATTTTAATTAAATCATCTGCAACAACTGCAAAAAGTTATCAATGCACAAACACGCTCACGGGTCTAAAACAAATTCATAATGAATTCATATTTACCAACATATACCAGAGGGAATAATAGAATAATATGGATACATCATCCATACAGAGACAACATTGGCTTAGTATGCAAGGCCAAAGCTACTATCTCCTCATGCCACTACCGGAGACATAGGCACACACTCAAATCTTGTATCTTAGGATGAATGTGTCTAGCACTTGTTCACTAAAACATGAAAACATCAAGTGCAACTACCCACAATATATAAATAGTCGAAGCACATATACTACTGGTGATCATGGTGAAGGAGAGTGGTACATCGCGTGGATCTCATGAATGAGTGACTATGATTTCGTCTCACTTCGTATTGGCGCCAAGGGAAAAATGCATAGAAGTGTAGTAAAGTAGTACACATCATATAATTACATTAAAATTGTATTTAAATTGAAAGTATTTAAATAAATCATTTTATGACTATTCTGAGCATAATTCACTGAAAGTAACTACTGATATATCTGTAAGATATAAAATATAATATATAAAATAGTGGAAGTGTTGTGTTGACCAAAATGTAATATCAGAATAGGGGTATGACGAGAATGTGATGTGTATGTATTGTATAGGATTGGGAAAGGTAAGATCTACTTCTTAACCCCAAGTTCCCAAAGGAAAGATCCAAATTGATTAACCACAAGAAGATGGTCAATACATAAATGAATCAATTCATGGAGTATATGAAGAAAGGACAAAACCTTATATTCCACTATGGAAAGGAAATTTCACAACCGAACTTAGCTTGGAAACACAGAAATAGAGAAAACTCAAAAATCTTTTGTCTTTCTGAGAAAGGTCAACCTTGACCCAAAAAAGGGGTAAGATCTTACCCCATGGCACATTCTTACCCCTTTATGTTGACCTTGACCTGCATTGTTTAGATGGAAATTATGTTCACGGATCCCAGAAGTTTTTCAAAAAGGGTACTCAGATCTGATCTATGATTCGTTGTCCCACACCTGTACCTACAAGAAAAAGGTTTTTGTTTGTTGGATGAGGGGTTTGCCTTGGTCAAACCCTGGTTTTGGAATTAACCTTGAAATGTAATTGAAATTGCAACAATAAACAAAGTAAATAGAACAACTCACCTTACTTATATTGAAACCCTTGTGGAGGATTCGAATCCTTGAATCCACAAGTATGGATGCTCCAAATGAATGTAGAATTGTATGTAGGATGTCTCAAATCAATTTTATTAGATCTTCAACACCAATCTTGAATGGATCTTGAAATAGAAAGAAGTTTGAATGGAAATGGATGGAGAAATCTTCAACAAAGGGGCTCCATACAGATTGAATCCTTCAATGGCTACCAATGGATCTCCTTGATGAATTGGATCTTGAATGTTTGAATATGAATGAATTCTTTCTTTCTCCTTCTTTCTTTATTGATAATTGCTTGATCACTTGATTTCAATTGATGCTTGAATTCATTGGATGATGGATATTGGATTGCAAAAGATGTTTAGATTGAAATGAGAGAGGAAGGCTTCCTTTTATACAAGTCTAGGGCACAAACCTCTAGAGAGGCCTACATAGGAGAATTAAATTTCTATTTAAATCTTAACCCCTAGAAATGGACCTATATTAAATATAATTTAAGATTTTACCATTCTGAAACCCGAAACAGCTGACCCGGAAGTAGGAAACTAAAATTTCCAAAGCCCAACATCTGAAAACTTCCAGAACTTGAAATCTGGACCTAGGGTCAGGGTCAAGTTCAACTGTGACCTAGGTCAGGGTCGAGGTCGACCTTGACCCAAAAGGTCAACCTTGACCCTGAGGTCAAGAATCTCAATTCTCAGGATCAAGTGCCAGAAATAGGTTAGAAATAGGTGGAAAGAGAAGAAGAATAGGGGGAAAAAGCCAGATCCAAGTCAAAGACCCATTCAAGGTGTTTGACATGACCCCAGACCACTTACTCGGAGGGCTAAACAGGTCCTAAATGGAAGTGCTTCCATTTTTATACAATACATTTAGCCCCCACTTTAGCAAGAGTATGGACTCGATGCAAACTCTCGGTAAAGTAGATCAGAACAAAAAAGATAATCTTATTGAAATCAAAGGGACAAAGGAATCATCAAGCCCCCAAGGACTCAAGTCTTTGTCAACTCCAAGATTACAATAAGAGAGACATCTCTAGAAAAGAGAGAGAAGAGGGTGTGATTACCTCATCCAATGAGAACTCATGTCCCATTGTGAACCATACAAGGAAACAATGCAACTAGAAAGATGGAATTGAACCGCCTAGTGAAATTGGCTACTCACTAGTCAACCCATCAAGGATTCACCCTTAGGAATACTCTATTCCAAAAGAGCAAAGCCAAAAACAAAAGAAATCCAGTCTTAAGGACACCTCCGACCTTAAGGGATCAAAATTTTGAAAATTTGAAACTGGAGGGATCAAGAGATCCTATAAGATAAAAATCCATGCTTTAAGGATTAGTCACTAATCCATAAAGGGAGAAAAGTTCCTTGAAAAACATATGTATTGAAAAACATATGTATTGAAAGTGTGTGTGTGCCAAAAGTGAGCAGAGTGTATGCCCCCAAGTTAAAGTCATTGCTAACACTTTAACAAGAGAAATGGCTTGAACGGAAACATAAACAACTCCACTGAATATGTTTCCACTACGAAATGCCCCCAAGTGAAGACAAATCAAGGGAAAAGCCACATAAACATACAGAGAACACAAAAGGGATCTACTTGCCCTAGGGTCAGTATGATCATAAGATAATATATATATGATATTATTGCAAATGAATTGACATCATTCCCCAAAGAATGTAGAACTACAATCACAATGGAGGAAAGAACACATAAGAGTTATGAAGAAGAGTCTTTTCGGACCACAACATGGAGACCAAAAATAATCAGTGCTACCATGTTGCAAATCCAAGCGGACTACACAAGGAAACATTTACGAACAATGGCACAGGTACAACATAACATGAAAACAAAATATAGAAGAATAGAGATACATTTAGAGGAATTATACAATAGGTTGGATTCCTTTATCACCTTGCACCAACAAAGTAACAAGGGTCATATAAAAGAATCTAACAAATATTTAGCAAACACATTACGGGAGAAGCACAGTACAACAAGCAAACACACAAAAAGCTACCATGAAGGACAAGCCAATCAAGTGCATCTCCTACTCTCCCCATCTCTTTCTATATCATTTTAGGAAGGTGGGAAACTTACAAGAGGTAATATATCCAATACAGTAGGAATAATAGCCAATTCCAAACAAGGATCCTCTTGAGAATCGTAATGTTCGATACTAGGTGTAATTATCAATTGTGATCAAAGCATATTAGGTAAATCAATATCAATGTCAATAGTTTCATATTCATCATTAACATCATTAGTATCATCAAGAGTATCTTCTGCATCTAGATTAATCAAAATAGGATCTAAGATACAAATAGAATCATCATAATCATGCATCTTAACACCATTATTAGTATTAAATTCTTCTAACATATCATGCATAGGCTAGTCAAAAAAGGTAAAGAACTTTGAATAACAGAGGCACGGGCCTTAGCTTGAGCTTGCACTTATTACGACCTTCATTAGCAGATCCATTACATTTTGTCTTGCTTGAAATATGTTGAGAACTAGGAGGGACAACAACTGGCTCCTTCACAGGTTCTATAGGAGGATTAGTAGAGTTCGCAGTAGGCTGAAAAGAAACACTAGGATCTTGATTAACAGAACTAGAAGCCATGGATAAAGGAGGTATGGAAGGCATAGGCAAAAGACCACGGTTAAGATCCATCTAATGCATGCTTAACTCAAGAATCTTGTGATACTTATAGGCTTAAGATGATCAAAAAAGATTATCAAGTCGAGAAGGACATGAATTAGGTAATGAAGGCCAAAAGAAGTCAAGCATAGCACAATCCCTGGGCCTAGGAGGTTGATATAAACTATGATTAATCATCTTCACTTCTTCATCATGAATGAATTTAAGACACTTATAGATAGGAGAAGCAACATCATGCATGGCATTCAACCAAGGAAAACCAAGCTTAACTTGAAAGTGATCAAAAGTAGGGACAACGACGAAGGTAGTGTCCACAACTTTACCACAAAGTTCAATAGGCAAGTTAATAGAACCAAATGATGGATAAAGAAAACCATTACAAGTTTGAATCCACACATCTGATATATCATAAGAATCACATTGTAAGTTTTTCATAAAAATATTTTTTTTAGTAATAACATTGACTAAGGATGTAGGATCAACAAGACAACTGTGTGTAGGTATCTTAGAAATCCTAGTATAAATGTAGAGGGGACCATCAGGAGCTTTAATAGTCTCAGAATCATCAAAGGTAATTAAGATTTCCCTAGGTCTTTTATTCTTAGGTTGTTTTCAAGGTTTAGGTTTCGACTTAGGTTTAGGTTGAGGTGGAACTTGAAGTTGAGATTGAGATTGAGGCTGGGGTGGAGATACATATTGAGACAAAACAACATGCTCCACATGGTTAACAATGTGATTAAGATCATCCATCCTTGAATCATAAACAATATCCACAGAAGATGGCTGAACAATGGTATTAGTATCATGTGTAGGCAAAGGATTCATATAGATTTGGAGATTTTGATTAGGAGGAGAGACATATTTTTTCCCACTACCATCAAAATTATCAATAGAAAGAGCAATATAATCAATTAAGTCTTGAACCTTATGCTTTAAAGAATAACACTTCTCAGTATCATGGCCATTCTGATGATGGTATTGAAAAAAAGCTTTGGAATCAAAGGATTTGGATGCCACCATAGCAGGTAAAAGAGGTTGAATAGGAGGTAAATTAATCATATTAGCAGTCAATAATTTATTCATAAAAGAATGCAAAGATTCAGAAAGAGGAGTAAATGTACGATTAAGACAAAAAGAAGTGGATGCAGAAGTAGCATTATTGGATGTAACAACAACTTGATCAACAACTGCATTCACTTGTTTACTTATCTTGACATAGTTGTTAGGTTTTTGAAACTTTTTTGGATTAGGAGAAACATCACTCTTATCAACTAGGACAAGAGCCATTGGAGTGTTGCTCTCAAATTGACTCACTTGTAATTGATAATGATGAAGCACTGCACAAAGTTGTTGAAAAGAGGTAAATTCACTAAGCAGAATCTTATCTCTAATATCCTTTTGTAAATTTGAAATAAACATACATTGAATATCAATATCAAGAACATGATAGGTAATTTGAGCATGCAAATGCTTAAATCTACCAATAAATTTAGTCAATTTTTCTTTAGTATTCTATTTACAATGCATCAAATCAGTTAAGGACACTTGCAGACCAATGCAATTTTCAAATTGTTGAATAAATGAATTAGCAAGTTTTGGAAAAGAATCAATAGAATAAGGAGGCAAGGAACAATACCATTGCAAGGCCTTATCATGAAAAGTTCTAGAAAATAACTTGGCTAAAATCCTATGGTCATGAGCATAATCACTACAAAGGATTTGGAATGTTTTAACATGAGTAACAGGGTCTCCCTTATCGTTGTAATTCTGAAGACGAGGCATATCAGCTTGCTGAGGAACATGAGCACGAATAATGTCTAGGGATAAAGGACTTCTCATGTCACATGTAGGAATGGTAAACTTGGATTGAGTTAAAGATGCAAGTTGTTGTTGTAAAAAGGACACGGTTTGAGCCAAACTAATGATTGTTGAATCATTAGATGAAAGAGGAGGTATATACACACTAGAAACACTAGGTAAAGTGTATGAAGTGGCAGGAATGGAAGACACAATTGGGGGAACACTTGGAACCACAGTTGGAAGAGGATTGGAATAAGTAAAAGGAACATTATGATAAGAAGGTTTTGAAGTAGGTAGAGACATAGGAGGAGCACTCATAGGAAGAGAGGGAATCGACGTAGTCACTAAAGGAGGATTATAATTAGGAATGCTAGGTAAAAGAACAAAAGAAGGTTCCACACTAGTGACAGGAGGAGTGAATCCTAAATCTTGAGATTCTTGAGCATCATCCTCATCATGAGCTGAGTGAGAAGAGTTATGCTCCATAGTAGGATTAGAATCATGAATAATCAAATTGCCATCTAAAATCCTAAGAAAAGGAGAGGAAGACTCAGGATCAAAGGCACCCATAAGTCTACGACTTTGTCTAACTAGAATATTATAAGTAGGAGTAGAGGTAGTAAAGCTCATATACCAATGCAAATGCAAAATGAACTAAACTAGGAAAACAAAAAGCATGAACAAATAAATGAAATGTAAATGCAAGATCTAACACCATAAAATAAAGAGTTGTCTATCGCAGGTTCACCAATATGTATGATATAAAATGTAATATATAAAATAGTGGAAGTGTTGTGTTCACCAAAATGTAATATTAGAACAAGGGTATGATGAGAATGTGATGTGCATGTAATGTATAGGATTGGGAAAGGTAAGATTTCTTCTTAACCCCAAATTCCTAAAGGAAAGATCCAAATTGATTAAGCACAAGAAGATGGTCAGTACATAAATGAATCAATCGATGAAGTATATGAAGAAAGGAGAAAACCTTATTTTTTTTATGGAAAGGAAATACATAAATATTAATTAAATTGAAAATAAGTACTAACTTCAAAATAGGATAGATTTGGAAAATACAATTTTCTGGTGTCTGTACTCAGTTTCAGGAAATTCTGCAACCAGATCTGGCCTAGAAACACAAAAATAGAGAAAACCCAAAAACCTTTTATCTTTCTGAGAAAGGTCGACCTTGACCCAAAACAGGGGTAGGATCTTACCTCGCGGCACAATCTTACCCCTTTATGTTGACCTTGACCTGCACTATTTCAACAAAAATTCTGTTCATGGATCCTGGAAGTTCGCCGAAAAGGGTACTCAAATTTGATCTGTGATTCGTTGTCCCGCACCTGTACCTACAAGAAAAAGGGTTTTGTTTGTTGGATGTGGGGTTTGCCTTGGTCAAACCCCGGTTTTGGAATTAACCTTGAAATGTAATTAAAATTGCAACAATAAACAAAGTAAATGGAACAACTCACCTTGCTTATATTGAAACCCTTATAGAGGATTCAAATCCTTGAATCCACAAGTATGGATGCTCCAAATGAATGTAGAATTGTATGTAGGATGTCTCAAATCAATTGTATTATATCTTCAACACCAATCTTGAATGAATATTGGAATAGAAAGAAGCTTGAATGGAAATGGATGGAGAAATCTTCAACAAAGGGGCTCCATAGAGATTGAATCCTTCTATAACTACCAATGGATCTCCTTGATGAATTGGATCTTGAATGTTTGAATGCTTGAAGATGAATGAATGTTTTCTTTCTTCTTCTTGCTTGCTTGATAATTGTTTGATCACTTGATTTTAATTTATGCTTGAATTCAAAGGATGATGGATATTGGATTGCAAAAGATGTTTGGATTGAAATGAGAGAGGAAGGCTTCCTTTTATACAAGTCTAGGGCACAAACTTCTAGAGAGGCCTACATAGCAGAATTAAATTCCCATTTAAACCTTAACCCCTAGACATAGACGTAGATTAAATATAATTTAAGAGTTTACCATTCTTAAACCTGAAACAGCCGACCCGAAAGCAGGAAAATAAACTTTCCGAAGCCCAACATCTAGAAACTTCCAGAACTTGAAATATGGACCCAAGGTCAACTCTAACCTAGGTCAAGGTCGAGGTTGAACTTGACGTAGAAGGTCGACCTTGACCCTGAGGTCAAGAATCTCAATTCTCAAGATCAAGTGCCAGAAATGGCCTGGAAATAGGTGGAAAGAGAAGCATAATAGGGGAAAAAATCCAGATCCAAGTCAAAGACCCCTTCAAGGCATTTTACATGACCTCGGACCACTTTCTCGGAGGGCTACACCGGTCCTAAATGGAAGTGCTTCCATTTTCTGACGATAAAATATCCTCAACATAAAAGGCACCATAACTAGATATCTATGATACATAATCAATAATCTCAAATGCAAAATACACCAAATCTCATCATAAGGCATCATCATGCAGATATGATTAAAACACTAATAACAACATATCTAACATATAGATCAACAAAACTGCAATAACTGAAATAAAGTGTGGTAGTCAAATACATCGCATAGTGTAATCACCAGATAACATCTCAAGGGTACTCACAGAACAATATTGTGATACAATCAAACTCCAGTAGCCATTGGCACAAACCTTAGTAACACCATCAAATCATATCAAAAATGGAACAAGGCAGATACCAATCATAACCACAACAAAAACAATCTTAGAATGAACACAAGAATCAACTGTATTGAGTGCATCTCACAATGCCAACATAAAAGCATAACACAAAAATAGTCACTGCATCACAAAATAAGCTCAACCAATCACATAGGAGAAACAATAAGCATCACAATTCAGGTAAACAACCAGTCACAACACAATGGTTCTCATAACCAAGTATAAAGCATAAATAACTTGTTGATGCAATGACATAAATCATATCACTCTTAAGGTACAAACCTCACACGGGTCCAACATGATCACACAAATGATTATGAATGTCAATGTCACATCTATCAAGATTTCATAAAGAAAGAAAATGGGAGAGGTGCTACAAGATAGTGTGTGCCATCAGATGTGTTGGAGGTATACATGATGAATATAAGGTTGTTGCAAAAGTTATGAGATCTTTTCCTCCTACCTATGACAAAAAGGTTATAGCTATTGAAGAAATAAGGACAATGACATATGTGACAAGATAAAATCTTGTTGGAAATGTTACAACCTTTGAGTTAAGTGTATTAGGTGATGCATTACCAAAGAATGAGACAGCATTCAACATCTTAGCGACTAGGAAGAACATGAAAAGATTAGATCATACTAATAGACCTGCAAGGAGGATGACAAGATGGTAAAGAGAGCTAAAGGATATAGAAGAGGAAGATAGAGAGCTTGAAGAATTGGAAGAAAATTTTGCAAAGAAAATGGAGTAGAGAGCCCTTGCTACTAGTAAGTACAAAGGAAAGACATCTTTCAAAAAAATTTCTTGTGGTAAAGTAGGAGATTTTGCATCTAGATGTCCTAGTAGGATTCCTAAGTACAAGTATGAGCCTAATCCTAGGGAAAGATGTTATTATGCTCTTGATGATGAAGGTATTACTGATGAAGATTCTGATGAAGCTGATAAGGATGATGATGAGTTCACATTCACTTCCTTTAAGATAATAAACATGTATCTGATATTGTAATGACTAACGATGTTGTTGAATAAAAAACTTTGACTACTCAGGTTGTGAAGGAGGATAATGTTAGAAATAGGAAATACTGAGAGGGAGGGTGAATCAGTATTTCACAAACTTTTACTTTTTCCCAATTATGGATATATGAAATTAACTTGAAGCTTGCATAAAAAACTATACTAAGTAAACTGAATAAAAATCATAACAATACAATGAATGAACTCGTAACACTATGTTTTTTCTTGAGGAAACCCTAGCCAAGGGAAAACCCTGGTGGGGATGGTACCCACAACTGATCCACTAATCAAAAGTATCTGGTTAAGGATGTTGACCCTGTTAGGAGTCTATTACATACATATAGTGTCTTTGTCCTGGTTAAAGGAATTTAGGCCTCGTTAGAAGCCTCAAACCTATTAGGATTTTCTATTACAAAACAAGATGTTTGCAAGATGAGCTCACTTCCCAAACATGCAATATACAATGATAGCTTTAGATACAAAGGTAAGATACAAAAACCTTTTAATGTTTTTGAATAACTTTATTATTCTGATCTAGCTTTGTAGGCTCTTTTCTCTAATATACAGTACTTGTTTCCTTTATTCTTACAACATACAATTTCGCATCATATATCAACTTCTTACAATTTCATCATAGTACATCCTACTTCGCTTTACATTATTCTTTATTATATACAAGCTATTACAAAATAACTTTAAGTTGGATTACAAAATATAAATTCATTATATGCCGCCTCAAGGTTAACATCTAGGATGTTGTCCCTAGTTAGTTAAGTCATTATTTTGATAAACAAATCCCTTAACTCAATATAATCATATTTTGTCTTCTGCTCTATTCTGGTCGGTTCAACACTGTCTCTGTAAAATATTAATATCTTCTTTCGTACATGTCGTATAGACTTGCACTCTCAGATGTAGCTTTGATATACATAGAATGATCTATGTTCAAGTGTGCATGTACTAAACTTGCTTCTGTAAACATCGCTAATCAAAACTATCTTTGTGAAGACTGGTAATCACTGTTATACTTAGATAATTTTCAAGTGCGCTGATACAGAACTTCTTCCTCTGATCACGTTTTCTTAATGATGAGTATATGTTGCCATAATGACAACATTCTGATATCCTACTTAACCAAATTGCCAAAAATCTTCCCCTTTGTCACTGGTGGCAACACATGGGAAAATTGGCTAAGTCCCAAAAAAATTTATTACAAAATTCAAAAAGTGTAACATATGGCCATTACAAAAAATTTATGGATCATACATGTCTATACATGTATACTTATTTCTACAAAATGATACTCCCCCTAAGATTATACTTCATACTATTTTGCATATCTATATCTTCTATATATATATTCAATTTTCATGCTATATTACGCCCCCTTTGACAACAATGAAAAAGGTGTCAATTATATATGAGTATGTCAAAATTTGTTTTACCTCCTTGATCTTAATGCTGCAAAGCTGGAAGACTTGCTACACAATCTGCAAAATTTTCCTTCAGATTTTCTATTTCCTTGTCCCGTGTCTTCTTTACTAAGTCAGAAACACTGAGTAATGCATAGTCCATAAGATGTTATCTCAACTTCCTTAAGGTTTGCATATGCGAACTTTCCATATGATGTCTTTGATGAAAGACATTCTTCCATTTGATTTTCCACATTACTGATCTTCAGTGATAGATGCTCTTTGAGTAGAGAAAATCTCTTCAATTTACTCTCTTTTTCTTCCTCAAGAAGTCTTATTTCATCATAGATTTTGCTTTCTTTCTTCTCAATATCTATGATTTTCATATTAGGACTCTGCAAATTATTTACTATCACTAGCAACTCTGCTTCCTTATTCTTCATCTTCTCTGTTATTTCTGATGTGTGGTTGTGGGATAGTGTACACTGGATGTACAATGCTTTTCCTCTCTCTAAATAGTTTCTCAACTCTTTTATGCATATATCCAAGTTATCCAAACCATTTCTGATGTTCTAACAAACAACTTGAAATAATTGTACATCTGACAAATTTGTGAATTCAATGTCAAAAGCTTTTATTACCTCTTTAGCTTTAGCTTGGGGATCAATCTCACTGACTTGAGTTGATATCACTCCTTGAAGTTTGTTGGTTACTTCAAGTAACATTCCTTCCAAGATTTTTACCTTCTTATTCTTTCCAATCATCTTATTTAGGATGACATCAACTCTATTTGATCATCGTCGTCAACTTCTGCTCCTAAGCTTGTAAAAACTGATTCAATAGGTGCTCTAGATGGAATTTTTGTTGTGCTCTTAGTCTGTGTAACAATTTTAGTTTGTTCTTGCACCGCATGATCCTCTTATGCTATTTTAATCTAAATTTCTTCCTTCTTCTCTTCTAATCTTGTTTCTATAACTTCTTCTTTATTTCCTGCTTCATCCTTCTGCTCATCAACTTCTATCAAATTGCCAACATCGACTCCTTGATCATTAAATGGATTTTCTTCTCTGTCTAAGGTAATGTTTATACCTTCTATGTTCATAGACTCATCATCAATGTTAATGGAGGGTGGAGGAACTGGTGTTGATTCAGTTTTTTGTTCTGCTTCTACTGCATGTTCAGATTCACTAACTATTTCTTCTGGTCCAAAGGTCATAACCTTTACAACTGCTTCCTCAGTTTCTATGTTTATCTCTTCATAATTACCTCCCATTATCAGTATTGTCCTTCTTTTCCTTCTCATATGTGTACTTAGGTTCTTCATGATTTCTCTGAAGTAATCTTCATCCTTAATCTCACAAATTTTCCTTACATACCTTTCTATTATGCCTTTCTCCTCTTCTATAGCTCTTTTCTTCTTGTTTACCAACTTCTCATATAAGTTATTAGGAATATTTCCTTTTATATCTTCAAACTTTTTGTTAGCAAGAATCATATATCTGACAACTGCATTTTCAAGACTCATCTTTTCAAAGTTGTTATACATTTCATAATATTTGTTTAGTTTGGTGAAATCCCCTTCATTTATGATCAAAGGGTTTACTTTGTCTATCTTAGGCTTCCATTGTTTCTTTTTGCAAATGGTTGCCTCTTCATCTGCTTGTGGCTTCTCTACTGATGTCCTTATCCTTTATACTAGAGAAAAGATAGTTTTCTGCCTCTTGCCTAGTCCACTTTCCATCTCTTTAACTCTCTTAGTCGGTGTAGTGGAGGTGGATCTAGTGGATTTCCTTACTACTGGCTCATCAAATTCTACAATCTCTTCATCAATATCCTAAATGTCTTCAGTAGGGGCTGCATGGGTTGTCAAGGGTGGAAATGAAACACTTTTTATGTCTAATATCTCTAATTATTATTGTTGTCTTCTTCACAATGACAAATCCATGCTCGGTCTTGCCTGTATCCTTTAATATTTTCTTAATTGTGTTATCTACTCTCTTCTTTGTCAATTTCTGCACCTGTGACTGTTGTGCTATATTGAAGTTTTCTTCATAGGTTCCAAATCTAGAACTCTTTGTATCCAAATTACTTTTAAGTAACCTTCTCACATAATCTTCAATTTCTACTTCAGATACCTCATACTCAAGAGGATCTGCAAACTCTATCTTGGTTCAACTACTCCAATGTAGGTAAAGTATGTGTCCACTAAGAAGCATATCTCATCTTTATATTTTTCAACAATAGATGATGGAATTCTTGATCTTTTTCTCATTTCATTCTGAAAGGTCTTTATGACAAGAGTAGCACTCTCATTCACTTTATCAATAGGATGTCTCAAGTATACCTTATTTATCCTGTCCACTGAATTTCTATTATCATTCCAATCGAATCCTATGGTGTAAGGGAATATTCTTAAAATATGGAAAAACATGTAAGTGACCAGGGATGAGAATCTCAACTGTGAATTCTTAGTCTTCTTGATCTTCTCAAGATTTTCAATCAATTGTATCCTTAGAATCTCACACATATCTACTTCCACTCTATCAACACACATAAGGTAGGCTGCATGTACCATGTCTGTTGCCATGTCATCTTCCCTAGATCTCGCACATAATTTTGAAGTCAATATTTTACACACATATCTTACATCATCTTGCTCAATTTTACTTATAACTATTCCTCTTACATTATATGAAGACTTGGTGTTGTCCAACACTATTTTCTTAACATTCTTCTCATTCAAGGGAATTGCTCCTGATTTAGATAGTCATGTTACCTCATGTATAAGATCTGCAGTGATGTCTATAACTCTATCATCTAACCAAAACTTTCCACTGTGTATTCTACTCAAGATTATCTTGGTCCATTCATCATTCTGAAACTCATAGTGAAATGTATACTTAATGATATCTATTTGACCTAAATGCTCAAAACCTTCTTTGTAGATCATGTCTTGCTTGTAAATCTTGTTGTACTCCATGGTTAAACTACCATCTCCTACAATCTCAAAGTTACATTTCAAATATCCTTTCACATCTTCCAAATGCAAAACTCCATCTGGAATGGTTGACAAGACCAAACTAGGGTCTTCCTCTAAGGGTTCTACTAGTTCCTTCTTCATTTTAGGTCTAGTTGAGTCTCTAATGTTGTGAACTAGTGATGCATCCATGATTCTGTCAAAATGTAACTGCTTTTATAATGAATACTTAGTAAAATACCTCAGAATCTTGATTTAGGGCTTTGCGTAGATCTGGCCAAGAATCTGTCTCCAAATCTTGCAAACTGCTTTCAATCTCCACTGGCTAGCTCTCTATACCTCTTGTAAACACTTGAATGATCAAATGATGTCAATATTCTTCTTTTATCCTTTAAATCTTTCAAGATACCGTCATCATATTAAATTTCTTAAGTGCTTTCATGCCAAAAGTTGTTCCTGGTTACCTACAAAACTTCATTCTTTTCGTGTACTCGCATACATGTTCATAAATTCATGTGCTCTTAACCATAACTTCCTTATATCATATACTAGCTCATATTAACTTCGCAAGGCTTAATTTAACTTACTCTAAATCATACACTATTTTGATGCTTTACTCTAATACATAGTTCAAGAAATAAATGCTTAATTGCTTTGAGATGAATTATGAAATGATTCACACTTACTCTCAAATACTTCACCTACCTGATTTCCTAGTATATTGATTGTGCTTGCTTGATTTGTAGCTTTAACAAACTCAATTTCCTCCAAGTTATTGTAACTTTCTTTATGATTGTTGATAGTGTTCTCATTTATTCTAGTATAGTTTGCATTTCTTCTAGGATTAGGGTTTCTCATGTTGTTTATTCTTCAATACCTCATTGTGTGACCAATTTTATTGCATATCTGACAAACTATTCCATTGTTTCCATATCTCGGTCCTGACTGACTGATTTGTGATCTATAATTTCTAGCAATGTGTCCAAACTTGTTGCATCTATAACACATAACTCCATTTCTTGTGTTCATGTCTCCAATAGGTCTCTTATCTGCAAGGTTAGTATTTCTAAACATTCTACTATTACCATTATCATTAGATCTAGGTTTCTTGCAATCAATAGCTCTATGTCCAAAACCATGACAATTTTAACAATAACCAAAGATAGGTTTGAATTGCTTACATGTGCAATCTCTTTTCATGTGTCCAAAAGAATTGCATGAAAAACATCTACCTTTGAATTCTCTTTGCATCTCTTTAGGTGATTCATCTTGCTTAGGTGAGTTAGATATATCTTCAAATTTGTTAGATTCATCAGGCTTCTTTTCATCTTTATTCTCAGGGTGTTCTGGATCTAGTTCTTTGCACTCCTCAATCTTCTTTGGGAATTTATCTTCAAGATATCCAGGACCAGTTTTATCATAAGATGGTTTTTGATAAGACATTTGTTCATCAATCTTTTCACTACTAGAATATAGTTTCTCAAGATGTTGTTTAGACTGAGTTAGTTCTCCTTTCATAATTGTATTGTACTTCACAAGTTCAGCATACTACAATTTTGTAGTGTCAAGTTCAGATGTCACTTTGGTAAGTTCAGATCTCAGATCTATATTTTCAGATTTTAGATTTGACTCATCTTTCATGTTATCATCTTTCAAGCTTAATTTTAGATCTACAATCTTTAGTTCATGTTTAAGGATCTCATTTTCTTTCTTCAGTTTTGAAACTTCATCACAGTCCCTGACTTGACTTGTAGGTTCTTTCTTTGATTTCAGATCTTCTATCTTTTCTTTTAGTTGCTCAATGTAATCTTTCGCATTATCATATTTCTCTTTTAGTGTGTCTCTTTCTTCAGTAAGAATATCAATATGTTCAAGAGCTTCATCAAGATTTTTTTGTAACTGATCCATATCCATAGAGATCTTACTCAAGCTATTTGGATTTCTCTGAATAACTTTGTTTTGAATAACTAAGCTCTGATACCAATTGTTAGAAATAGGAAATACTGAGAGGGGGGGTGAATTAGTATTTAACAAACTTTTACTTTTACCCAATTATGGATATATGAAATTAACTTGAACCTTGCATAAGAAACTATACTAACTAAATTGAATAACAAGAATAACAATAAAATGAATGAATTCATAACACCATGTTTGTTCTCGAGGAAACCCTGGCCAAGGGAAAACCCCGGTGGGGATGGTACCCACAACTGATCCACTAATCAAAAGTATCTGGTTAAGGATGTTGACCCTGTTAGGAGTCTATTACATACATATAGTGTCTCTATCTTGGTTAAAGGACTTTAGGCCTTGTTAGAAGCCTCGACCCTATTAGGAGTTTCTATTACAAAATAAGATGTTTGCAAGATGAGCTCATTACCCAAACATGCAATATACAATGATAGCTTTAGATACAAAGGTACAATACAAAAACCTTTTACTGTTGTCAAATAACTTTATTATTTTGATCTAGCTTTGTAGGCTCTTCGCTTTGATATATAGTACTTGCTTCCTTTCTTACAACATATAATTTTGCATTGTATATCAACTTCTTACAATTTCATCATAGTACATCCTACTTCGCTTTACATTATTCTTTCTTATATACAAGCTATTACAAAATAACTTTATGTCATCTTACAAAATATAAATTCATTATATGTTGCCTTAGGGTAAACATCTAGGATGCCGTTCCTAATTAGTTAAGTCATTATTTTGATAAAAAAAATAATCCCTTAACTCAATATAATCATATTCTGTCTTCTGCTCTGTTCTGGTCGGCTCAACACTGTCTCTGTAAAACATTAATATCTTCTTTCGTACATGTCGTACAGACTTGCACTCTCAGATGTAGCTTTGATATACATAGAATGATCTATGTTCAAGTGTGCATGTACTGAACCTACTTCTATGAACATCGCTAATCAAAACTATCTCTATGAATACTGGTAATCACTGTTATACTTAGACAATTTTCAAGTGCGCTCATACAGAACTTCTTCCTCCAATCATGTTGTCTTAATGCTAAGTATATGTTGCCATAATGACAACAATCTAATATCCTACTTAGCCAAATTTCCAACAGATAAATAGGTGATTGATAGTGGATGCTCTCACCACATGACTGATGACGAGAAATTTGTAAGTTTTGAAAAGTATGAAGTCGACAAAGTGAAATAGGGAGACAACTCTGGTGATAAGATAAAAGGTATAGGTTCTATTACTTTGGATGGGAAAAACAACACCGATGATGTTTTGTATGTGGAAGGTTTGAAACATAATCTTCTAAGTGTTGGTCATTTGATGGACAAGAGCTATGGATTACATTTCAAGGATGATATGTGCAGGATCTTGAATGATTATGGAAAGGAGATAGCTACTAGATCCAAAGCAAGAGGTAACATGTTTCTTTTGAATAGTGGACAGAGGACTTGTTTGATTTCTCAAGTAGATGAAAGTTAGTTATGGCATAAAAGATTGTGTCATATGAATTTTAACAATATAGCAATTATGGGTTCCATTTATGTTAGATAATTATCTTTGATGAAGTCTGTCAATAGCTTTTGCAAGGAATGTCAATTGGATAAACAAACTAGATCTACTTTTCACTCTGAGAAAGCGAACTCCAAAGGATTGCTTGATCTTGTTCATGTTGATTTGTGTGGTCCTACTAAGACAAGAATTTTGCAATGTGATAGATATTTATTTCTATTGATAGATGATTACTCTAAGATGGTATGGATAACTTATTTGAAAGATAAATCTGAAGCTTTTAACATGTTTAAAGCTTGCAAAGCATTGGTTGAGAATGAGATAGGTCTAAAGATCAAGAGAGTGAGATCAAACAGAGATGGAGAGTTCACATCCAATGAGTTCAATTCAATTTTTGGAATGCATGGCATCATGAGGGAGTAAACATTTCTTTTACATATTTAGTTTGAGACAAAAATATACCGATGTCCAGCTGAGAAAATTGTAACCCAAGAAAGAATGAGAGTTCTCCAATCATTGACATATCAAATTTTGTTTGCATTTGGTTAGCAAAATCTTTACAAATATCATTATTTCCACCAAATACAATATCATCCACATAAACAACTATTACAAAAATGCAATCACCATGTGATTTAGATTATAGATTGCTCTATGCATTACCTCTATTAAACCCTTCATAGAGAAGATATTGATCAAGCCTGGAGTACCAAGCCCTATGTGATTTAGAATATAGATTTCTCCTTGCATTACCTCTATTAAACCCTTCATAGAGAAGATATTGATCGAGCCTAGAGTACCAAGCCCTAGGTGTATGTATGCAACCATACAATGCCTTACTCAACCTTCAAACATGATCTTTGCTTGCACATTCAAAACCTTCTGGTTGTTCCATGTAAACCTCATCTTCCAAATAATCATTCATAAATGTTGATTTAACATCCATCTGCAAGGCTTCAAAATTTTCGTAAACTGAAAATGCTGAAAACATATGTATAGCTTCTAGTCTGGCTACAGGTGCAAATAGTTTTGCAAAATCAATGCCCTTAACTTGTGCATATCCCTTGCATATAAGTCTAACCTTATTTCTAACTATTTTACCATCCTCATTAAGTTTATTTTTTAACACCCACTTTGCACCAATTACATTATTATTATGAGGCCTAGGAACTAGTTCCTCTATTTTGTTTCTCTCTATCTAGCTTAACTTATTTTTCATTACTTTAATCCAATTTTCATCAATACTAGATTCCTTATAGGTTTTAGGCTCAAGTTCAAATAGTGGAGAAAGATATACCTCTTCATTATGTGGTTTGACAATTCTTCTTCATTTCTGGACTCTGTCATCCTCATGACCTATGATTTGCTACTCATGATGATTCCTTTTCACAAACTTTGAAGGAGACTTGTCCTCAACACTATCAAAGGTTATTTATCATCATTCTTAGAACTAGGCCTCAATTTTATTCTAATAGGAGTGTATACTGTTGTATGAACTGCCTCCACCCAAAATTTGTCTGATATCTAAGCTTCACTTAGCAAGGTTCGATTCATCTCTTTAGTTGTTTAATTAATTTGTTTGACAACTCCATTTTTTCATGGTGCTCTTGCTCAAAAAAAGTGACTTTTGATGTCATGCTTCTCACAATTTTCATCAAATTCCTTAGAAACAAATTCATCACCTTTGTTTGATCGAAGACATCTAATTTGAAGACCACTTTCTTTCTCAACCATTGCTCTTAAGATTTTAGACTTTTCCAATGCCTCTAATTTTTTTCCTTTAGAGAAGTCACCCATGTCATTCTTAAAAAGTCATCCACAAATAACATAAGAAAACTTTCATTTTCCAGTCATTTATTTTTGGTCGGACCATATATATCTCTATGGATTGATTCTAAAGGTTGCAAACTTGAAACATTTTTAGGCTTTACAATTTTTGGCATGTGTCTAACTGAATTCAAAGAACTAATTTTGACAAGATTATCAAAATTTACATGACCTAATCTTCTATGCTAAATCCAACTTTCATTATATTGACCCAATAAGCAACCTTTACCCTTAACTTCTCTTAAATCATATACATTACTTTCAGTTCTATTTCCTTCAACCACTAACTTTCCTGGATTAATTTTTCTAACTTCACAACTTTGAGCATTAAAGGTCACAAAATGCCATTATCACACATATGGATAACACTTAACAAGTTATACTTTAATTTCAAAACATACTAAACATTATGCACTTTCAAATTACCATTATTTCTTAGAGATCCATTACCTCAAATTTGTATTGAAGATTTGTAACCAGTTTTCACCGCACCATTATTCCAATCAATAAAATTTGTAAACCTACTCTTATCACCTATCATGTGATTCGAGCAACCACTATATATTATCCACAATTTTTTTTTATTTGCATGCAATGTAGTCTGAACAATCATAGACTTCTCCTTCTTTATCCATGCCTTATCTGTACCCCTGTTCAAAAACCTACTCTTTGTCTCGTCCTTTCTACAAAATTCATGTGACAACTTCTTGCAACATGACCAATATTCTAACAATTGAAAAAAATCATATTGAAATCCTTTAATGAATCAAAATAATTTTGACTAACAAAATTAATTTTCTTTCTTGGCATAATTCTAGAGTTAATTGCCTTAAGACCAAAATAGTTACACAGATTACAATAGGCATAGAAAGTATAGAACATGTTTACTCTCATTCTACAAGTGAAAGGATGCCACTATGAATGTCTATTTTGCCTCTAAACCTTGACAAACCCCTCAATATTATTGATTTTACTAGAAACATTATTAGAACTTTGACCTTTTCTAAAGCCTAAACCAAATTTACGATTAATTATCCTCTATTTAGATAACATCTCATCAAGAAAATCTAAACTCTTCTCAAATTTGATTTGTTTTTTAAAAATCTTCTTTAATTGTTTAAGCTTGTTTATCAAATTAACTACTTCATTTTCTAACCTTAGACAATTTTCAAATTTTAAGACATTCAAAATTAATTACCCCAACTTGTTTTTTACCTTCTCCAATCTCAATCTTTAGATTGATAATCATTTGGTTTCTTTCTTCAAGTTATTTTTTGAGAGCATCACTTTCCTTCACTATTGATGAATTCTCTTTCTTTAGTCTGTTGATTTATTCCTATGCACATAATAACTCCCCTTCAAGACTGTTAGGAATAATAGTCCACCAATACAACTGAGAGGGGGGTGAATCACTTGTATGGTAGATTATTAAACTTTAAACTTTGAATAGCAGCAATATCAAGACAAATGAACACAATGAATGCCAACACAATAACACAATATTTCTTGTCAAGGAAAACCTGTTAAAGGTAAAACCCCAATGGGAATTAACAGCAATGATGTACTAAGAGTATAGTATTCTTGTTAGAAGATCTAGCCATGTTAGGAGCTGATTAAAAAGTTACAGTACGCAATCCTTGTTAGAGGACAGACCCTATTAGAAGTCAAGAAAAATAAGGTAGGCTCACTGCCTAGGCTCACTGTCCAAAGAAGGTTATGTCCACCTTCAGACTCAGTGTTCGTAACACAAGTGTTTGTAAAGAAATACACAATCTTGAACTATCCGATAGCAACTATCTTTGCTTGATCAGTTCCAATGAAGTATATAATTTATCCTCTTCTCTACATCCAGCAGACACAAGCTTGCAGCTTACACAATCCTTTGTTTACATCATATACATTCTGCTATATCTTTTCAAAAGAAAAGATATTACATATATACCCTATTATAAAATAAATGATTAGGTCAGCCAATTAGGCTTTCCTAATATACAAATGATTACATAACTCCTTGCTAAGATACCCATAGTATCTAAGACAAGTATACAACAATTACAATTCAATAATTAAGGACCGACATCCATAATCCATGCTCGTCATTCATGATACATGCTACAATTTTGAAGTTGACTTCCAAATAGGTCATCTCCATAACACACGCCACAAATTAACATCATCCTGCTTTCCATACCTTGCTAAGATCATCGAACATTCTTCAGTACCCTATCTATCATCCCTTAAGCTCACATACACTGAATCCTCATCACCTGTAAGATATACCCAAAACTCAGAGACTTACTTTGTCAGCTTCCACTTTCATTATCCAGTAACCAGTCTTCATCAAATTTTTTGTAACTCAATCAATATGCAATAATATATCATGCGATCTTAGATATAAGATCACAACACCTTCTTGTACGCAAAATTGACTTCGTACATTCTGAAACATTTGTATAGTATCCATATATTGTAATAACCAACATGTTCTCTTCATAGAAACATATGTTGACATCAATGACAAACACAAATGACAATAGCAGTAATTTCAACATCACTCAACGTAGTGATTAAACATATTAAATGTATCCAACAATCTCCCCAATGCATTAGAAATATCTAACAATCTCCCCCTTTGGCATTGATGGCAACATATGGGAAAATCCATCAACTCAAAAGTATTCTCTCAGTACCTTTACCACATAGTCTCTTTCCCCCTTTGACAATAATGGAAAAGGGTGCCATAAGTCATCAACTATCTTTAACAACTATCTTCAACGATCACTCCCCCTGAGGAGTAGATCCATACATCAAGTCCAAAATATGATAAGGCTCTGAAAACCTCTGGACTGATGCATCCCTACATCATTTAATTCTCACTAGGAGGGGCCTGCACCCCAAACATACCTCTGAGATACTCAAAGGTATCTTTTGGCAACGGCTTTGTTAAGATGTCTGCTATATGTTCCTTTGTGCTAATGTATTCCAACCTTATTTCTTTCTCTGCTACCTTGTCTCTCAAGAAGTGATACTTAAAATAAATATGCTTAGTTTTAGAATGCATCGCAGGAGTCTTTGACATATTTACTGTACTGGTGTTATCACAATGGATAACCAATGGTTCAACAAAATTTATTCTAATATCTTTCAGAATTTGTTTCATCCAAACAATTTGAGTGCAGTTAATAGCAGCAGCAACATACTCGGATTCGGTACTAGATTGAGCTATACAATCTTGCTTTTTACTTATCCATGAAACCAACTTTTTTCCCAAGGAAAAATGCACCTCCACTAGTACTCTTCCTATCATCAATATTCTCTACCCAATCAGCATTAGTATAAGCATGTAATTCAAAGTCATCATTTCTATCATACCATAAGCCATATTCCATTATACCTTTCAGATATCTAAATATCTTTTTTACAACAGCTAGGTGTGTCTCTTTAGGTTCTATCTGATATCTAGCCACAATTCCAACAACATTAGCAATATTTGGTCTGGTGTGAGTTAGATATTGTAATCCACCAACCATTGATTTGTACTTGGTTTGAAACACACTCTTTGTCTCATGATTAGTTGTTAGTTTATGACCAGTCACCATGGGTGTACCAACTGGTTTACAGTCTTCCATTCCAAACTTTTTCAACATTTCTTTAAGATACTTAGTCTGAGAAATAAAAATCCCATTCTTGCTCTAATTTATTTGTAGTCCTAGAAAGAATTTCATTTCACCTATCATGGACATCTCAAATTCATTTTCCATCTCTTTAGAAACTTTCTTGCACATTTCATCATTCCCTCCAAAGATAATGTCATCAACAAAAACTTCTATTATCAGAATTCCATCTTCACTAGCTCTTAAATACAAGTTACTATTAGCATTACCTTTTCTGAACCCAAGGCGAAGTAAGTACTTGTCTAACCTTGCATACCAAGCTCTTGGTGCTTTTTTTAGTCCATACAGTGCCTTCTTCAACTTGCATACCATGTCTCCATTTTCAGATAGAGGAAATCCATCAGGTTGTTCTATATAAATTTCTTCTTCAAGATCCCCATTCAAAAATATAGATTTTACATCCATCTGATATATCTTGAAGTCCTTATGTGCAGCATAAGCCAAAAATAATCTCACAACTTCTATCCTAGCAACAGGAGAAAATGTCTCTTCAAAATCTATGCCTTCTTTTTGTGAATAACCTTTGCATACTAATTTTTCTTTGTTTCTTACAACAATTCCTTCTTCATTCATTTTGTTTCTGAAAACCCATTTAGTTCCTATCACATTTTTGTCTTTAGGTCTAGGAACCAATTCCCAAGTGTTATTTTTCTTTATCTGATCTAACTCTTCATTCATAGCTTTGATCCAAGATTCATCTTTGCAAGCTTCATCAGTAGTCTTTGGTTCAACTTGAGAAATCAAACAAATTTCTTCCCTTGTCTTTGATCTAGTCATTACTCCTTGACTTGTAATACCAATAATTTGATTTTCAGGATGATTTTTCTTAACATACCTCAGAGTCTTAGGAATCTTAGTAGCCTCATTTGTGTCATCATCACAAATCTCATTTTCAGATTCAGTCTCAACAAGTTCTTCTTTTGTAGTAGCAGCCTCCTTGATCTTTGTATTCTGATTACAATCATACATTCTCTCTTGTATTTGAAACTTTTCATCTATCTTCACATTGTTACTTTCAATCATCTTCCTTAATCTCAGGTTAAAACATTTGTAAGCCTTTCTTTTAGTAGAATAACCAAGGAAAACTTCTTCATCATTTCTAGCATCAGATTTTTGTATCTCATCATCTCTTTTGATGTAGCATTTACTACCAAATATTCTAAAATATTTTACAGAAGGGGAATGATTAAACCACAATTCATAAGGAGTCTTACTTGTACCTTCTCTAATTTGAATTTTTTTCAATGTGTATACTGTTGTCCCAACAGCTTCTCTCCAATGCACATGGGATATATTTCCTTCAAGCAACATTGTCCTAGCAACATCCAGTATTGTTCTATTCCCCCGCTTTGCTATCCCATTTTGTTGTGGAGTCCTAGGAGAAAAAGTCTTCCTTTGTATTCCATGCTCTTCGCAATATGAATTGAATAGATATGAAGTAAACTCTCCACCTTTGTCTGATCTCAAACATTTTATCTTTAGACCTGATTCATTCTCTACTTTTGCTTTGAATATCTTGAATTTGTCAAATGCTTCTGATTTCTCTTTCAAGTAAGTGAGCCACATCATTCTAGAAAATTCATCAACAAAAAGTATAAAATACCTTTCACTATAGTATGATCTTGTCCGTGTAGGTCCACATAGGTCTGTATGTACCAAATCCAACTTTCCTTTTGTTGTATATGATTTAATTTTATAGTTTCGTCTAGTATGTTTTCCCATAACACATTCTCTACATATGGTGTTAGATGGTTTCACAATCTTTGGTAGGTCTCTTACTGCATTAGTCAAGCTTGCCTTCACAATATTATCAAAATTGACATGACAAAATCTTTTGTGCCATAGCCAACTGTCATCTATCTTTGCAACAAAGCAAGAAGCTTTAGATGTATCTAACTCAAATACATTACCTCTAGATTTAGTACCAGTTGCAATCAAGTTTCATGTCTTACCTCTGATAAACATTTCCCATCAATGAACTTTAATTGATATCCCTTATCCATCAGTTGTCCAACACTCAACAAGTTATGCTTAAGTCTATCAACAAGCAGTACATTGTCAATATTAGTCCTTCCATCCAAAGAAATAGATCCTCCTCCTATGATAGGTTTAGGAACATTGTCTTTGAATCTTACAACACCACCATCATACTTTATTAGTTTAACAAACTTGTTTTCTATCTCCAGTCATGTGATGTGAACAACCATTGTCTATAACCCATTCAAATTTCTTATCAACATGTGATACTAAAGCTTTTTCCTCATGTATTGGTTTTTCATCTTTAATAGCAATAAATCCAATCTCTTCATAATTACAATCATCGTCATTAGAGATACCTTCACTAGCATAATAACATTCCTTTTCTTTTGAATACTTAGGCTTGAAAAAATTAGGTTTGTGCTTAGGAACTCTTGTAGGACATCTAGATGCAAAGTGACCTATCTTATTGCATGAAAAACATTTCAAATGTAACTTTCCTTCAAATTTACCCTTACCTCTCTTTTCTCTTCTAGCAATCAGTACAACAAGTTCATCTAGCTTTATGTCTTCTTCTTGTATTTGTTCCCATTCATCAGCATATTCACCAAGCTCTTCTTTTATGTTTTCATTGTTGGTGCTCGGAATTGTATATATTATCTTCTTGTGTGTAGATGCCTTAAATGATGTTTCAACTCTAGGTATAGAATCTCTCATTTCTGCAGCTTCAAAGGTAGTTAGCTTTGCAATCAATATTTCTCTACTAAAGTTTGGAGTCAAGGGTATAATTTCTTCTATAGCCTGAACTTTGGTCTTGTAGATTGGTGTCAATGATCTAAGGATCTTCACAATGACTTCTTCCTCTTCATAGGTGTCTCCAGAATTTCTAATTCCAATCACAACCTCTGTAACTCTTTGTACATAAGCCCTGATGTTTTCATCATCCTTCATTTGTAGCTTCTCCATCCTTGTTTTCCAGTTCTATAACTTCTCTTGCTTGGTAAACTTGTCTCCTTCATACGATGCTTCTGACCTTGTCCAAATCTTGTGTGTTGAATCCAGATCTTTAACTTTAGTAAATTATCCTTCAGAGAGTGTGTTCATCAGTGCTTCCCTTGTGACCATGTTATATGAAAATTTTATTTTTTTTTCATCAATAGCTTTATCCAATTCATCCTAAGCCTTCATGGTTTTTTCATTCTTTGTAATCATCTAGTAGTCGATGCCCAAACATAGCAAATGAGTTCGCATCTTTTTCTTCCAACTATCAAAGTTTTCAGGATCAAATTTTGGACTATCCTTCCTATAGAATGTCATCTCCAAGATCACCTCAAGTTGTTAAGATTTCTCTCTAAGGACCAGTAGCTCTAATACCAATTGTTAGGAATAATAGTCCACCAATACAACTAAGAGGGGGGGTGAATCAATTGTATGATAGATTATTAAACTTTAAACTTTGAATAGCAACAATATCAAATCAGATGAACATAATGAATGCCAACACAATAACACAATATTTGTTGTCGAGGAAACCCTATTAAAGGTAAAACCTCAGTGGGAATTAACACCCACTAATGATGTACTGAGAGTATAGTATCCATGTTAGAAGATCTAGCCCTGTTAGGAGCTGATTAAGACATTACAGTACACAGTCCTTGTTAGAGGACAGACCCTGTTAGGAGTCAAGAAAAATAAGGTAGGCTCACTGACCAAAGAAGGTTATGTCCACTTTCAGAACTCGTTGTTCGCAACACAAGTATATGTAAAGAAATACACAATCTTGAACTGTCTGATAGCAATTGTCTTTGCTTGATCAGCTCCAATGAAGTATATAATTTATCCTCTTCTCTACATCTAGCAAACACAAGCTCGCAGCTTCCACAATCCTCTTTTTACATCATATACATTATGTCATATCTTTTCAAAAGAAAAGATCTTACATATATACCCTATTACAAAATAAATGATCAGGTTGGCCAATTAGGCTTTCCTAATATACGAATGATTACATAAATCCTTACTAAGATACCCACGGTATCTAAGACAAGTATACAACAATTACAATTTAATAATTAAGGACCGACATCCATAATCCATGTTTGCCATTCATGATACACACTACAATTCTAAAGTTGGCTTCCAAATAGGTCATCTCCAGAACACATGCCACAAATGACATCATCCTACTTTCCATACCTTGCTAAGATCAACAAACATTCTTCAGTACCCTATCTTTCATCCCGTAAGCTCACATACACTGAATCCTCATCACCTGTAAGATATACCCAAAACTCAGAGACTTACTTTGTCAGCTTCCACTGTCACTGTCTAGTAACTAGTCTTCACCAAATCTTCTATAACTCAACCAATATGCAATATTATATCATGCAACCTTAGATATAAGATCACAACACCTTCATGTACACACAACTGACTTCGCACATTCTGAAACATCCGTACATTATCTGTACATTGTAATAACCAGCTTGTTCTCTTCATAGAAACATATGTTGACATCAGTGACAAAACACAAATGACAACAACAGTAGTTCCAACATCACTCAATGTAGTGATTAAACATATTAAATGTATCCAACAATCAACCCAATGCATTAGCAATATCTAACAAAGACTAATCTCACTTTCTTCAACATCTTGTAGTTGATCACTTTGATCAATGTTGAGAGGTCCACTAGCCGTGAACAATGTTTCAATATTTGATTCTTCATTATCTTCCAAGTTTGAACTGCCTTTTTTAATACACATTTTTTTCTTCTTTGAGAAACCACGATGTTTGTAAGAGGATTGACCTTTATTCTTTTTTAAACCTTCTACATTTTCTTAATCATCCTTAGAATAGGGACACTTAGTAGCAAAATGCTCGATTCTTCCATAATTGAAGCGCTTGAAGGGTAACTTCCCTTTGTGCTTGCCAAGACTTCTTTAAAGTTTCTTCACCAAATTTGTCAGTTCTTCATCTATGTCACTATCCAATTTTGGACTTTCCTCTTTAGCCTTTTTAGTTATTTTAAATGTTGCCTCTCTCTTTGTATCTTCTTCGCTACACATCTTCATTTCATAAGCTATTAGAGTACCATGTAATTCATCAATTGTAATTTTGCTAAGATCTCTTGCTTTTATAGTAGAAATTTTTTCATTATACTTAGAAAATTTAGATCTTAAAATGTTTTGTACTACAATAGAATTTATATCTTTGCACCGAGCCCTCGAAGAGCACTCACTATGAAATGTCCACATCATTAAATAAAATAAATAACTATTGCATTTGGGGTCTCGATCAATTAATATATATCTCGAGCCCATCTTTATTTATTTATTTAGCCGTCGAGTAGCGTGTAGCCATGTCGGCACTCTTTGTACTCCTTCGGGAAGTTTCCCCAAAGCCATATTTAAGGCCAATTGTAGGCTGTAGATGGTATGCAACTTGAATTATTTTATTGTATTACAAATTCTAGTTGGAGTTCTACTCTATTTCACCATTTTGGAAGTGAAAGATCTTCCCTATTTGGCTTATGCAGTTTCAGTGGGATTCATCCCTAACCCTATTCTACTTTGTTTCCCTTGGCTTTGAATCTGGAAAATCTGAGGCGTGATCATTGTTTAAATCAAGAATTACTTCTGGCATTATTGATCTCTACAATCATCTTAGGTATTCATTATTTGTTTGTGTATGTGAACTCATTTAACCTTCCTATTAGCGAACACTACATCTAAAGGAGATCCTTTTCAATCCCTTTATGAACTCTACATTATACACCAGCAGCCCACATCGTATGGCCTCTACATCATTCCCCAACCTCCGCCCAACACCATCCATCAACACCATGTTGGTGCCCAAAAATGATGGATTCACTTTTGGCCAACTGATAGGTATAATGGTGATGCACCACTCATACCTCTGCAATTTTGGCTTAATCTAGCCAAGGCTGGTAGGCCTAATTTCACTTTGAACTATCAAATTTTCTATGTCGCACAACTGCGTACATAAACAAACAAAGTTCCTCCCAAGGTGGTGAATAATTCCTGGAGGAAAACAACAAATCTCCTGATAATTTTGAATATGTAAAGCTTAAACTAAACTGGATAACCACTAAGAATCCTAATTGTAAGGTTTTGAAATAAATGATTTAATGATCTACAAACTACAAAGCATGAACTAATATAACAGTTTCCAATTAATGATTAGATCAGTGCCTTCTAAAAACTTGGGCTATAGAGTCAGATAATTTTCAATCATACGTGTGATTGGAGACAATTTTAAAAACTTGCTTTAATAAGACAAGACTATCATCTCAAGGGCTTCCACTCAAGATATAACTCAAAATAGATTACATAGTTAGTATTATCAAATTTAACTCGTGTTCAAGAGGCCGACAAAAACAAAGGAAGATTCACAAATCTTTCAATTGATATTCAAACTCTATATTGATTTTGAGTTATAACATTCAAGGAATTTAACACAATGAAACACTCTATAAAATAGAATATCTGAAAGACTAATTGAAAACACATAACTTATGTTAAGGAATTATGAATCAGGAGATAAGATATATATACTGAATGTATGCAGAAGAATACAATTGCCTTGGTTATTGATTGATTTTACAAAATACAATAACTATATATATTGAATCTAAAGGATGTCAATATGAACAGTCATGACTTATCACATATGATAAGCCATGACTGTTCGTATTAACAAATTGTATTAACATATGATTAAAATTTTATTCCCAGCGCAAATATATTGCATATCAAACGGCGGCATGAGTAATGAATATGACAGTCACGATACTGCCGTGACTGTCATATACGAATAGTCTGATAGTATCGTATACTATTCGTATATGCCAGTCACGATACGTATACGTGACTTCCTAACCATTAATCATTTTTTACTTAAATAGTCGATTCAATAACATCATTACATATATATATATATACACATATCATGATTGTCTCATCGATTATTAAACACGAACACACAATACTTTAACACTCCCTCTTGAGAGAGAGTTTAATAGAATTTGTAGAACTTTTCATATCATGATATTTGGCCCAATCCAAGACACTTACAGAATGTCGATCATGATGAGTTATTACACAGTAACAATGTAAATGTTAAGATGTCTGGTCCTATCCGGGACAAACCCTTTTCGAGAGTCGATCCTAACAACTTTATTACCCAACAAGTAATAACATAAGCAACAAGATTTTCGGTCCTATCCGAGACAAACCCTTACGGGAGTCGATCTTGAAGCCTGGTTACTATATTCAAGATCGTCACCTTGACATAGTAACCTATATACACAAAAGATCGTCATCTTAATAATTTTGGAATATTTCAATATTTTATTCATGAATAAAAAAATGTACATTAATAATTACATTCAGATTTTGATCAAACCAATTTTCTTTCTGAAGAAGTCTGTCTTTACTTTTGCAAGAGGTTTAGTAAAGATATCTGCATTTTGTTCTTCAGTACTGATATATACCAGTTTAATGATCTTCATGTCTACCATATCTCTCACATAGTGATATGGGATCTCTATGTGTTTTGACCGATTGTGAAAAATAGGATTTACAGAGAGCTTGCTACAACTCTGATTATCACAATGAATAATAGTGGGTACTAAAAATTTTCCAAATAGGTCAAAAACTAATTTTCTTAACCATACTGCTTCTCAAGCTCCCATGGATGCAGCCATGTACTCAGCCTCTGTTGAACTCAGAGCAACTGCAGATTGTTTCTGACTAAACCAAGAAATTACTGCAGATCCTAAACTGAAGCAAACTCTTGTGGTACTCTTACGATCTGAGGAACTTCCTGCCCAATCTGAATCTGAATAACCTTGAATTTGGATTTCAGTTTTGTCATATTTTAGCCCAAGTTCACTTGTTCCTTTTAGATATCTCAACGTGTGTTTAGCTACCATTAGGTGTAACTACTTAGTTTCATACATGAAGTGGCTTAGTACATTGGTGGCATAGCAAATGTAAAGACATGAGTTTACCAGAAACATGAGAGACCCAACTATTTGTCTGTAAAGTTTTGAATTTTCTACAAATTCTGAATTTTCTGCTTCATCTTTTAACTTGTGAAGGTTTGTCTCCATGGGTGTAGCTAAAGGTTTACAATCCATCATACCAAATCTATTCAGAATATCAGAAATGTATTTCTTTTGACTTAGAAGAATGTGATCTTTCTTTTGAATAACTTCAAGACCTAACAAATAGTGAAGTAGGCCCATATCCTTCATGTCAAATTCAGCTACTAGATCCTTTTTACATTTATCAATAAGATAGTCTTCTCCTGTAATGAGTAAGTCATCGACATAGAGAACTAGAATTATCATGCCACCTTTTTCATTTTTGAAATATATATTAGGGTCTATCGTATTCTTAGAGTACCCTAATTTGCTCAAGTATTGATCGATTCTTTCATACCATACCCTAGGAGCCTGCTTAAGTCCATAGAGTGCTTTCTTTAACTTGCATACGTATTTATCTTTGTCATGTGTGAAGAATCCTTCCGGTTGTTCAATGTAAACTTCTTCCTCAATTTTACCATTTAGAAGTGCAGTTTTAACATCCATCTGATGTACTTTCCATCCTTTAGAAGCTGGAATGGCAAGTATGGTTCTGATAGATGTGATCGTGCTACTGGAGCAAAATTTTATTCATATTCAATGCCTACCTTCTGTGAAAAACCTCTTGCAACAAACCGAGCTTTGCGTTTATCAATACTCCCATCTGGTGCATATTTGATTTTGAATAGCCATTTTGATGATACAACTGACTTATGTTTAGGTCTAAGAACAATATCCCATACATCATTTTTTAGAATGGGTTGATATTCGTCAACCATTGCTTCCCTCTAGGCTTGATCTGATAAGGCTTTCTCAACACTAACAGGTTCAGATTCTGAGAGTTCAGTTAGAAGAGCAGTGTAACATTTTTGTGTTCTAGTTCTTTTGTTCTCTCTAGAAATTTGTGCTAGTTCCACATTGTTCTCCTCAAGAATTTTTCTAGCCCATAATGGTCTCTTTTTATTATTTTCATTATCTAAGCAAGAAGGTTCAAAGTCAGGGATTGTTTCTTCATTATTTATAGGTGTTGAATCCATGTTTGAATTGTTATCCTCCCTCTCATTCTCAATTGAGGGATCTCTATCAAAATCTATAGAAATATTATCTTCATTTTCTGTAGATAAGAAATTTTCTTCAAATTTAACATCTCTTCTTATTTCAACTGATTTCTGACTAGGTATATGTATACGGTATCCTTTAGAGTCCTCAATGTAGCCTAGAAAAATACCTTTCTTGTCGGAAGGTTCTAATTTTGTCCTTTTTTCTTTTGGTGCATGTATATATACAGGACAGCCAAACACCCTTAAGTGACTTAAGTCAGGTTTAACTCTTGTGAATACTTCTTCTGGTGTGGTGTTTTCTAGTATAGCATGAGGACATCTATTTTGAATATAAACTGCAGTGTTAGCAGCTGCTGCCCAATATGATATGTGAATATTTTGATCATGCATCATGGCCTTTGCTGCTTTGATGATGGTCCTATTCTTTCTTTCTACTACTCCATTCTGTTGAGGATTATAAGGTACATTATACTCCCTCTTAATCCCAACAGATTTACAATAGTTTTTGAAATTATTAGAGGTGAATTCCCCACCATTGTCTGATCTAAGAATTTTAATTTTCTTACAGGTTTGGTTTTCTACTAGTGCTTTGAGTTCTTGAAATTTGGCTAGAATCTCACTTGACTCTTTAAGTTTTAAAAAATATATCCATGATTTCCTTGAATAGTCATCCACAAAGATTAAGTAATATAGGGCACCGAAGAAGGAAGGGGTAGACATAGGGCCACACACATCAGTATGGATGAGTTCTAGAATGTTATTAGACTTATGTTCACTGGTGGGAAAAGATCCTTTAATGTTCTTCCCTAAAGCACATCCCTTACAAATGCTAGAGTGATCAGATTTCAGGGAAGGTATGCCAGAGGTGATCTTAGATAATGTTGGAAGGGCACTATATCTAATATGACCTAGTCTTTTGTGCCAAATCTCATTATCTTGTTGAACATTTTGATTTAGGGCTACCTTTTGTTCATTACATAGCTTGTACAAACTACCATCTCTGGACCCTATATGAATGGCATTTTTTATATTAGAATTTTTAGTCCAGAGAAGGACTTTGTCTTCATTGAATGTTACCCTGTATCTTTGATTAGCTAGTCCAGAAATAGAGATTAAATTTCTCTTTATTCCTGGTACATACAAAACTTCTTTCAACTGTAGGGTTACTCCATCTCTTATCTTTAACAAACAGGTCCCAATTCCTTTTACCGGATAAGAGGAGTTGTCACCAATAGTTACTTCTTCTGATGAGTTTCTTGAGAAGGTTTCAAATTGATCTCTGAATCCAGTGATGTGTCTAGAAGCACCACTATCTATTATTCACATACTTCTGTTAGAATTTAATTCACTTGCTAAGGCCAAGAAAAAGAGTGAATTTTCAGGTCTTTTCACTTCCACTAGGGCTACTTGTATTTTTTGTTTTTTAGGGCAATATTTGTGAATATGTCTGTATTTGTCGCATTTGTAACATTTTACCATGGAAAAATCTTTTTTATTGAATTGTTTCCCATTGTTTGGTTGTGTGAATTTTCTCTTCCTTTTCTGAGATGTTTTCTTGTTTCTTTTAATGTGGAGAGCTTGTAATTCATTTCCATTACTAGACCCTATTCCTCTGGAAGCTAGCCTGGATTCCTCTTGAGTACAATCATTCTTTAGTTGCTCGAATTTAGGTAAAGGTGGTCTAGTGCTTATACATTGAATGAAGGTTTCCCACGAAGTGGGTAAACCTTTGAGAGCAATTAGAGTGAGTTCAGTGTCTTCTACTGTATTTCCAATGCAAAGAAGTTGGTCTCTTATTTCAGAGATTCTCAAGGAGTAAGAAGTGATTGTTTCTTCTTTGTTCATTTTCATATTTAGAAGTTGATTTTTCAAAGTTAAAATTCTACAGGCATTATTGATCTCAAATGTATCTTGAATTATTTTAAACATTTCAAAAGCATTGGTAATTCTAGATATGCTAGGAAGAATTGAGTCTTTCACAAAGTGAATTATTAGTTTTCTGGCTTTATTGTTTCTCCTTTTCCATGTTGTCTTCTCTGTTTCATCTTCGGGTATTTTAATATCTTTCTCTATATACTCCTCTAACTCAAGTTCCATAAGAAGAGAGGTAAGTCGAGTTCTCCATGATATAAAATTTGAAGGACCTTCTAACCTATCTTCCATTCTCATGCAATGAGCCATTTCTAAAAATTTAAACTCAACAATTTCGTTTAAGAATATGCTCAACTATAGATTATATAGGTTTTGAATTTATCTCCTTTTAATGACTTGGCTCTGATACCATGTTAAGGAATTATGAATCAGGAGATAAGATATATATACTGAATGTATGCAGTAGAATACAATTGCCTTGGTTATTGATTGATTCTACAAAATACAATAACTATATATATTGAATCTAAAGGATGGCAATATGAACAGTCATGGCTTATCATATATGATAAGCCATGACTGTTCGTATTAACAAATCATATTAACATATGATTAACATTTTGTTCCTAGCGCAAATATATTGCATATCAAACGGTGGCATGAGTAATGAATATGACAGTCATGATACTGCCGTGACTATCATATACGAATAGTCTAATAGTATCGTATACTGTTCGTATATGCCAGTCACGATACGTATACGTGATTTCCTTAGCATATGCCAGTCACGATATATACGTGACTTCCTAACCGTTAATCATGTTTGACTTAAACAGTCGATTCAATAACATCGTTACATTATTATTATTATTATTATTATTATTATTATTATTATTATTATATATATATATATATATATATATATATATATATATATATATATATATATATATATATATATATATATATATATATATATATATATATGTCATGATTGTCTCGTCGATTATTAAACATGAACACACAATACTTTAACAACTTACAACCACAAATAAAAAGAGAAGCACTTATCTTTATTGATTTTGAAAAATTGGTACATCCAAGTTCATGTTGGTGTTGTAGACAAAATTCTATTCTATGAAAATATATATTGTATTATCTTATATCTTTTCTCTTTACATTTTACATTATGTATGTGTGTGTGTGTGTGTGTTTGAGTGGCTTTCACACCTCTTTAGGGTGAAAAGACACAACCCTTATTACATATTATTTTGAAAAAATAATAAACTAACTAAAAAATAACTACCTAACTTTCGAATTTGGGTCTAGTTGAAAAAACCAAAACACCTCGTCGAAAGCTAAGATTTTTGTTGGAGATATGAAATTTGATTTCCCGAACTAGGTCATTTTTAGATTTTTAAAATTCAACTATCTTCAGCCTCTGTCGGCATCATCTTTACAGTAGGTCGAAATTCCAACATTTTCTGAAGGCTTTGATCATAGACTTTTGATTGTTCCTGTCACAAAGCTTCCTTTCTTAATCCCTCAAATTTTAATTGAAAATTAATATAATTCTTTATCCCATTTCATGTACTCCATCATTAATTATTGGGCATGGAGTTTAAGAGGCCATTTTTTAGGGTTTTATCACTATATAGGACTCCAAATTTTACCCAAAATTTAGAGCTCCAACACACCGTATGGTCCCTTGATTTTGTATAGCCCTCCCACCTCATTTCCACCGTACAACATCACTTAGTTTCTATCATACACTACTAGACTAAAGTCACTGTATGACTGCACATTGTGAACTCCACGTACAGACCCTTATGGACTCACCATATGGACTTTTCCCCCACATCACACAGACAGTATTGAAGCCTTGGGCCATACGGCCACTCTCCCACACCGTACGTCAGGGTCATCTAGAGGGTGTAACAAAGGATGTCAGGCCTTCCTCTGGGCATCTATTTTTTCAGCCAAGTCCATGGGATCATTACACGCTATTCCATTAACCCTGAGGAAATACTACGCAATTCTTTCTTCCTCTTTCATTTTTAAACTTTCAAACTTAGTGTTAAAGGTTTGCAACTTTGCTTGCTTCACTTTTCCATCTCCTTCATTTATGTTCTTAACTTGTCCCACATTTCCTTGGGAGTCTCGCAATGCATTACTTTGACAAATTCAATGTTAGACAACCCACACAAAATAGCATTTTTCTCATAATCGTTCTTATCAAGAGGTTCAGTTATCAGAGGCTTATGCATAGTATATCCATTTTCAATAGACATCCAAACATCAAACCCTAGAGAAGTCAAGTATTTTTCCATTCTTATGCTCCAAAAAGCATAATCGGTGCCATCAAACAAAGATGCCTTATTAGATCTCTTTTGACAAGCCATGTGTTCTAACTTCAAGACCTACTTAAACTGATTGAGTCTTTTCCAAGTACTTGGCTCTAATACCAATTAAAGAACATGACTTTACTACTGAGAGGGGAGGGAGGTGGGGCGCGGGAGCGGGAGTGGTAGTGGGGCGAGGGGGTGAATCAGTATTAGACTAAATTTCCATTTCTTGTAAAGACTTAAATACAATTAAAACTTTTATGCTTTAAAATGAAATCTGAAAGTAACTATAACAACAACAAGAAAGAAAAGTGACCACAAGAAAATCGAACGCAAAAAATTTGACATGGAAACCCAAGATGGGAAAAACCACAGTGAGAAATGCTACTAGGATCTACCGTCCTAATCCAGCCTCATGATCGAAAAGTTACAATGCTTAGGGCACCAACCCAAGAAATCACCCAACCCCCTTTTATGAGCACCAACTCATCAACACAGAATTTTTCCAGACCACCAACTCTAAGGAAATTACAACTGAGTACAAAGATTGCAATCAGTTAAAAAGGTTTCAATTGATTAGAAATCTATGATATTTTTTCCACAATATGTATAAATAAACATTAAAACCCTGCAATCTGAATTAAATCTGCAATTATAATTTTGCACATATAACCAACCTCTATCATCTGTAACAAAAACTTGTCTATTGATTTGATAAATGACAATCAGACTTTTCTGTAAATGTAGCCTTGAAAATAATCCCAACATAGACCACTGTTAAAACTGGTTTAAGAAACTCATAATCACTGATATACCTGATACCTTAAAATCAATTAACTTCCTTGAATGTCAATCTTCAGACTTTCGATCAGCAAGATGTCTTTCAGAATGCCATCTTTAGAATCACCACACTCAAACAAATTATAAACATTCAATACTTTTTAATCTGCCTTTGCTTTCTTACAAGTTCAAAAACCTATTTTCCATACAATCAACATCTCAGAATATTATAAAATTCCTTGTATCTCACCCACTTTCTTCTATCATTGGATATTATTCTTCTATTTGTAGTGATATCTCTTTATTCATCTACACTTCTTTTTTCAAAACCAAAACCAAAGATAGATAGATATATATATATATAGATATATATATATATATATATATATATATATATATATATATATATATATATATATATATATATATATATATATATATATATATATATATATATATATATATATATATATATATATATATATATATATCATGTCCAGGAGAAGTAGACAAAATAGAAGATAGTTATGCAGTTAATTTAATTTCAAACCGTCCCTTATTTTTGACTTGCCTAACTTCTTATCGATTTTCAAACTAACAAATCACTACCTTATTTCCAACACTTTTCATTTGAAAATTTTGAAACCCCACCCCCCCCCCAAGAAAAAAGTGTAAAATTTTGGCAAATCAAACATTATTTCGGGGAAAAACAATTGTATCCAAGGCAAAAAAATAAAAATTCATAGTCCAAACAAATTTAATTTGTATTGGCAATTTGTTTCATAGTGTAATAAAATTCCATAAAATTGTGGCAAATATACTTTTATGCAAGGCCAAAATATATATTTTATGAGGAGAATAATTTGGTTTTGGAGGAAAAAATTTGTAACATGTGAGGCGAATGATTGGCTTTACAAGGGAAAAAAAATTAATTTTATTAGCGAATAATTGGCTTTACAAGGGAAAAAAATTAATTGTACTAGCAAATTTCAAGAATTGTGTGTGTCTCGTCGTGTGGGGCCAATGCCAAATGGAAATCCATCAAAAGTCTAAAGATATAATTAATGCAACATCTAGTCACGTTAATATCACCTTTTTTGGTAGCCAAGTTGTCAGCAATTATTGCACGATGGTATCGATAAATGTGACCACATAGGCACGTACCGTAAATGGATTAATCGAGACTGTATGATTGATCGTAGATCAACATCTGAAGTTTTATTTCGGGCCCAATGTCTTGAAGGAAATAGAAATCTCCAAGAAGTCTATGGAATGAAGACACATATCAAGCCTTAACATGGGCCTTGCACGGTAACTTATAGGAAATAAATGTCTAGTCAGTGACCACTAACAATGACTGTGACATTCTCTAACTATTATCCACTCATCACGCATGGATTAATCAAGACTATATGATTTATCATAGATCAATGACTAAACTTTTATTTCGGGCCCAATTTCTTGAAGGAAACAAAAATCTCTAGGAAGTCTCTGAAATGAAGACACATATCAAGCCTTAACATGGGCCTTTCACGGTAACTTATAAGAAATAAATGTCCAGTCAATGACCACTAATAGTGACTATGACATTCTCTAACTGATATCCACTCATCACGCATGGATTAATCAAGACCGATGATTAATTGTAGATCAACGACTAAAGTTTTATTTCGGGCCTAATTTCTTGAAGGAAACGAAATCTCCAGGAAGTCTTTGGAATGAAGACATGTATCAAGCCTTAACATGCGCCTTGCACAGTAACTTATAAGAAGTAAATATTTATCATTTAATTAAGATTAGTTTAATTATAATTTTGTAATGAACTGTAATATATTAATAAAGTATATGTCGAACTAATATATTAATAAATTTGCACCTAAGTAAATTTAATTAACCATAGTCAGCTCTCGGTTCAAAAACTATTTTCGAAGTAGTAGGTCCTAGGTATACAAACCGTTAATGCCCATTCTATTTGAAAATTCCTCGACAGATTCCACTTCCGATCTTTTTTTTATTCTCTATCTTTTTTTGAATTGTATTTTATTTTCCCCTTTCGTGCACCATCCCCATCTTTGGCATCCTTAGTCTCTTGTAGATTGTAAATCTTGTAAATCTTATAAATCTACTTATGATGAAGTAGTTTCCTGATTTTGGCCAGAAACTTTTCCACCACCAAAGTACGATGATAAGGTTCTGTATTTTGTCCCCACTGAATAAAAATCAACTCAAAATTGTAGACAGATATAGGTGAAACCTGAGATGGATTTAGAATAATATTATAACACATCACACTTGAAAAATAAATCACTTACCTTTGCCTCAATTGCAATCGCCAATGCACTCAGTAGTCTGAAACTTCACTATCAATCATAATTGAGATACCAGAACCAAATGATTCACTGAACCAAATTATGTACAATAACATTGATCTATGAATGTATTTATACTGATCATTTTTGGAAAATTTGGTGGGAAGCTTATACAGTATACAAATATTTGGTGAAGCCCACGTCATTATAACACGTCTTATGTAATTTCCAAGGAGATTATGGGTCGTCCAATAATTTGCTATGATTAATAGAGTTGGCGAAAATCACATTGGTTTGAGATACACGTCCACAAAATGTCAAGCGAATTTGGTGTCTCCTCTAAATATATCTTTATAAAACCATTGGCGAATATAGGTCGTCGATTAAGACAAGCTTTGGAAATTGTAGGCAAAAATTTTCAATTTACCGAGTCCAAAAATTAGATTTGATTGGCGATATTGTGAAAGAAAAGGAGAAAATTACATAAACCGATGGGCGATGGGCCCGGGCATTTGACCCAATATTTATAAAGTTTGGGTGATACAGTCAGCCTGATATACACACTATATTCGCCAAATCTCAGGTCACCGACTTGAGACATTTGCCACTAAAGTTATCCTTGCACCTCATATTTTGTAAGTTTTGAACCAAACACATCTTCATGAATTTCAAACCGAGTTTTATACACAAGGCGACAATGATTGCTAACAATCCATATGGTTTGTTGTATCCAATAGAAACTAAACACCATTTCACAAACATAAGTCGAGAATTGGGTCGCTCAATAAAATGTTTGACCATATTCATTATTTTCTTCACAGACGTAAGTCTAAGAATTCTTACCAATTAGATATTGCACATTACACTTCGAATGCCCGATGACTTGTGAGATTATTATGAATTCTTTGTGAGTCATAAAAGCTCCAAAATAATGATATAAAGTTTATAAAAATCTTCAAACATTCTCCAAATAAACAGTGGTGTGATTTGTAATCTTTATTTGGAAACTTTATTTATTTGTTTAGTCTGTGATCAGTTTATTTGACATCAATGACAAATACTAACAAGCAAGTCATGCAAGTATTTTGTGGAATTGTGGAATTTTACTATTAAAAATTGTGGCATCAAAAGGGTAAAACTGGTGTCCAAATTTTTTTTAAAGAAATTGTCAAGTTTTCTACATAAAAAATGTGTTATTTTTTTCTTTTATTTATGGAATCAGGACCAACACTTCAAGCATCAATTTTCAAATTTTCAAAAGCTTTTTAATGAGGTTATGAAACCCATGACATGGATTACAATTAAACCACATCATTTTTTCAAAAGTCCAAACCCATGAGTAAAGGGTTAGTACATTCATAGCAAAAAGATTTTGCTAAGTTTTAGGCTAAGGTTTCAACACAATAAACCAAAGTTTGCAATCTCCAACTATGGTAAAAGTGCCAAGCATGGTAAAATCTATGACTAGGGTTTGTTAAATCTTCCATCTCATCCATGTAAGTGCGCTAAGGATGTTTTTTTGTAAATGAAGTTGATTTTTAGAAAAGATTTTTAGATAAATATAAGACTCACTTTAGTTCCTCAAACTGAAATGCAAAATAGACTACCTCTAACCACTTGAATTGTCCCTGCACATTCACACTAAAATTGTGCAAAAGTTCCTATCCAAGAGAAAAACTCAACTCCCCCTCTTACCAAGGAATGAGTTCTACACCAATCCAAGTTTGTCTCTAAAAGCCTCAAACTTCCCTTTTGCTAAGGGCTTGGTCAAAATATCAACTACCTCTTGATTAGAGGAGATGAACTAGAGCTTCATTGCTCCCTTCTAAATCTTTTCTTTGATGAAGTGATATGCAATCTCGATGTGCTTGGACCGGTCTCGAAACACTAGATTCTCTCAGAGTTTGAAACTCTAATTATCATAATAAATGACCATGGAATCCAAGTCCTGATCAAATAACCTTGCAAGCAACTTGCGAAGTCAAATGGCCTCACAACTAACAGTACTAATTGACATGTACTTTGGCTCTATTGGGCTTAGTGCCACTAAAGTCTATTTCCTTCCAAACCAAGATACTATTCTTGAACCCAAGCTAAAGCAACACCCTAAGACACTTTTCCTATATGTTGCTCTACAACTAAACCCTATATACTCCTACAACTTTACTTCACCATCTCCAAGATATCTCTAGCCATATTCCATTATGCCCTTCAAGTATTTTAGCACATACGTTGCTGCTAACCAATGTTCATGTTAGCCTCCACCATGAATTGACTCAAGGTATTCATTGTAAAACATATATTTGATTTAGTGTTGACCAAGTACATTGAGGAACCTATCAACTACCTATACAACATGGGATCAGTGTAACTGATACAACTCGCAACTACACAGAAATCAACATGAACTATGTTGTTACATATAATTTTTCAGTCCTTTGAAAAATTACCTTCCATTCCTTTGAATGACAATCTATATATCAAACTTCTATCTTGCTCATATCTTTATACTAATTCAGCTAAAAATCTTATCTCCCAAAAATCAACATTATTTGCAAAAAACATCATTATCACTTATAAGGATGAAATGGAAGATAAATCTCAATCATTAATGCATATAAAACTTTCACTTTTGTCATCCAAAGGGAAATTCAAAATAGACTAACTCGAACCACTTGAACTTTTATCTGCACATACATGTTGAACTTGTGTGGAAGTTCCTGTCCAATCTAAAAACTCAACATTGAATAGAGTTATACTTACACAAATCAGATTTCGAAGACACTAAATCCTTAACCATCATTGTCGAGGAGGTAGCAACATAAAACTACATGTTGTAATAGACAAAGATGTATAAATGGTATATATGTTAAGCACATGATGATGGGTTAGACTTCTCCCTAGATTTATCCAACAATCTTAAATGCCTACACCTATTTCTAAATCTAGGTAGTGGAGTAGGTTTTGCTAAGGTGACATTGTGCAATCGTAACTAAATTTTGATGGTTCCATTAAGATAGATCTTTGACTTAATGAAAATTCTTGTTATGCCTTACTCCAACACTTTCAAGTATATGTTTGGACACTTTTTCAAGTAGTCTTATAATGGCAAGTATTCTTCAATGGAAGTGATGCATTTTATTATTGTTCTTGATTGATTAAATGCCTGGTGGCTTTTGAAGACACTTCCCCTCTTTCTCTGTGGATAAAACTGTGATGTCCCCTTTCAACATGATAAGACTTAATAATAAATAAGAATTGAACAGTAGAAATTTTTAATAAAATAGATAAATAAATAATATAAGTATAAAATAAATATTATATATATTATTATACTAATATTTAATCTTTTATACTACAATATAAATATTTGATCTTAATATAAATATAAATATTATATATTACCATTGTATGAATATTATATGAAAATATATTATAATATTAAAAAAAATACATTATAATAATTAAATATAAATATAAATAACAAAGTAAAATATTACCATTAACATTACATATATGAAATAATAAATATATAATATAATGTTAACATTAATCTATATAATATTTGTTAATATTAAAATGAGGAAATAATACTTATTTAAACTGCGACTAAGGCAAAGTCGCGACCTTTCCCTCAGCCTTCCTCCGCACACATAAATCGAACAGAACGACACCAAGGAAGATATGCAGGTTAGCATAGAAGAGGATACACTCAGCACCAATTAGCGAATGAGAAGGAGAGATACACGTCAACTCAACTCGGCCATTGTTCATTGGGAGATACACAGTCAGAAAAAGATAATCCCAGTCAACAGTAAAGGACACTCACATAGTCAGCACCGTATACAGTCGGCAAGGAAGAGGGACTTATCAGCAGCGAATGAAGAGGGATATATCACTGAATAGGGGAATCGATATACATAGGGACTATCTATCTACAAGGAACGGTCTGGAAACACACAATTCATATTTGATGAAAGGAAATACTATCTTTCGCAACACAAAGAAGTCACCATATGCCATATTTATGGAATATGAAATGAGAGACACCGCTGGGTATGAAGAAGTGACAGCAAGATGCATCGACGGCTAAGAGAACAACTAATGAGTTCCATAGACCAATCATTGAAGACAGAAAAAGAAGGAATATACTCAGCAGTCGACATAAATTGAGGGCATCATCCGCCAATATACAGAGGAGGAAGAATCACGGCAAGAGTTATTTTAATTGGAACTACAAATCGAAACAAGAATAATCAAGAAGCACATTACGCAAGCGATAAGATTATATAGTAGAAGACAACTACCAACTAAAGCAACGTCATTGAATAAGATAGATTTCTCGAATATTGAAATCTGATAGTGGATTTGGGGACATTATAGCGTCTGCAATGATCTTATCAAAACAGTAGACATCAATTATAATCAAGATACTATATCGGGTAGAGGATGATCATAGAACATGGATAACATTTAGGTCTTCATCGGGTCTCATCCTCGATCCATCATAACATTACTAATCTTTTTGCATTTTGATACTTCATGATTTGATATTTTGATACATTTTTTTATCATTCTGACAGAGACTCATGATATTATGTTTTATGATGATGATTACATTATACGGATTATATTTTGATGTGGATTAAAATCTAGAACATATAATTAATATTGGTTATACATGCTTAAATATGAGATTTGATGAGAAAGATTTAATCATGATTAGATTTGATTATTTCATGAATTTTGCTATACATTAAGAAGTAGCATGGATAATATGTCATGATGATTTATGAAGACACTATGTTTAAACATTACTAAATGGAAATTGTAATTAGAAATTAAATTATGCATATTGATTAATATTGCTAATTATGAGATATACATATACATGTGTGTGTGTGTGTGTGTGTGATTTTATTATCTTGGACTACTGATGCTCGAATTTAGTGTATAGGAAAGAAAACCGTAGAATTATTCGGAGAATCGGGGCTAAACACATGTGAATTGAGTAAATCAAAATTTAATCCAATAAGGGATTGAAATTTCATTGTAATGTGATCTATGTTGTAAACATAATTTGAATGTGTTAATAGTTTAAATTCATGTTGTTAATTGGACATGTCTTTGTGAATGTGATGTGTATTTTTTGGTGTCACTTGACACTTGTATTGTCCATGAGGATGGTGACATGTCAATTAGGGTTTGGGCATGAATCACCTAACCTTATAGGGTATTATATTAATCCCACTTGCATGTAGATGTCTTGTAGAGATCACATCAAGTTGGAACTCGGATTTGAACTTTAGAGGGGTCAAAAGTGACCATAAAGTGCATTTTTAGTCAAAATTAGCTAATCTTAAGGGGGTACCTTGGGTTGGAAGTTAGTTTTTACCTATGGGAAAGCCTAGATCACCATTATGACCCTCCAAAAAAGCTACTTTTCAAAAGTGGCGAAAATGGAGTTGGCCGCATACATACTAACTTGTCCCACACTCCTTACTAAACCCACAATTAAGAGAGGGGACAAGAGGGAAGGCCAAGGACTAAGGGTCATGTCTCATTAATTGTTTGATCATGAGTATGATTTTGGAAGTCTTTTTAAAGGGCTTGGAGAGACTTAGTGGGTGTTCACCCACTCTCTAATTTCAGAGATACTTAGGGTTGGAGAAAGGAAAAAGTCAAAGGACAAAGGATAAGGGCTCTTCTCAACTACCTTCTTGTCATTTGCTCTGGACAAAGGTTGGTGATTCTTGCTATGGAAGAATGCTTATCGCATTTCATTTTTGATGTTTTGTAGTGTAGTATGAATATGTGAGATCTTGTATGCAATGTTCTTTGTGAATCTTTTCATTGTTGTGTTGGGTTGGGGATGCATTTGGATTTTGTATCATTCTTTGTTCTTTTGGTTTTGGGAGTGTTGTTCATGGGAGTTGAAGGCATCACTCACTCTTTTGGGAAGGGAAGTAGTAGCATTGGGTGTAGGGGTTAGTTGGGCTCTCCATTATAGTAAGAATCTCTTCTCTTGAAGAAGAAGGAAAATTTCATGGGGTATAGGCTCCATGAAACCATGTTGTAAATCTTGTATTTGAGATAAAAATGACAAAAATGTGTCTATGGAAGAAATGTCAATATAGCCTTGGAAAGGCATGGAAACTCTTGTTGGGAATTTGTATTGATATGACATTCTCCTCCTTGGAAAAGCCCACCTTCACCCTACATCAATGGGTTGTATGAATCCATTTGTGAAGCCACGGTTTGAGAGTTTAATGTAGTTTTTTTTTCTTATGTGTGTGTGTTGAGCATTTGTTGTTGTATGCAACCGTTTAGCCCTTGATTCTCCAAGCTCGGGGGTGGTCTCCTTGAGACCTTGGATGGGAGGTGAGCTCTGCATGGTTTTTCCCCTTTCATTTGCAGATGTGAAGGCTATGTCTTTGCAAAGAAAAAGTTTGGGAGAATTTTATTTTGGTGTCCTTGTGGAAACAAACTTGTTGTTGCATTGTTGTGATCATGAAGTGAGAAGACACTCATTTGATTAATATATTAGATGTATTATTGTGATATATATATCAAGCATATGTGAAACTGATCCTTGTTCATTGTAGATTTGATTCAATGTTGAAAAGAAAACAATGTATTTTAGTTCTTTAAATGTAAAGTTTCATGTTGAAATTTCATATTGGAAAATGATGACGTGCAATCTTGTTATCATTGTATTGTATGCTACCTTAAAACTCATTAGAACACCCTCTCTCCCACATTGTAAATTCTCTTGAAGTTTTAAGTGATAAAATTGTGGTTGAACGCTATGGACAAAAGGAATTAATAAATTTAGTTGTATGAATAGTTGTAAGATTCATCTTAAGTTCATTTGGCCATATCTTTAGAGGATATTGAAGTAAGCAATCAAACATGTTTAAATTCTATTGCCTATAGCACCAAAAAATAATTGTAGTAAACAAAATCAAGGAGAAGAAAACAAAATTAAAAAAAAAAGAGCAAAACCAAAAACAAAAGAGCAAATAGAGACCTACAAGTCTTTGGAAAATGTATGGGAAAAAAATTTCATACATTTTTCAAAAATCACAATCAATTAAATAATGTTATTACCTCATCCACTTGAAAAAAAGGAATAAATTAAATTATAGCCCAATCAGACTATAAATAAGTCAACTTGGATGGGACCCACCTGTGTCGCCACCCAAGAAGCTCAAAAGAAAAGCCTTTAAAAAAAATCTATTATAAATCAATTTGCTCATATATATATATATATATATATATATATATATATATATATATATATATATATATATATATATATATATATATATATATGTATATGTATATGTATACATATACATATACATATACACACACACACATATATATGTGTGTGTGTGTGTGTGTGTGTGTAAAAAACGTATGCTTGTTTTTTATAAAAGCATTCTAAAATTTATAAAAAAAAAAATTTAAAAAAATAACTAAGTTAGGGAGGGGCCCACGGGCCCCACACCCCATCCCCCTGTCACGGCAAAGGGCCCTGCCATAGCAGGTATTGCTGTCGCACGGCAGGCAAGCCTGCTACAGGAGGCACTGCTACCGTGGACAACGGGCCCTACAATAGCAAGGTACCACTGCCACCACCACCAGCAGTGGCCCCCGCTACGACAATCCCATAGAGACTTTAAGTTTATTTTATTTTTTTTATTGTTTTTTTTTTTTAAAGGTTTTTTTTATTATATGTTTTATTTTAATTTATTTATAATTTAATAATTATGTTTTAATAAATTTATTTAGAATTTTATTATTTAGTTTAATAAATTTTTTTCAAATTTTATTATTAAGTTTTAATAAATTTATTTTAAAAAATTATTTGTTTTATTTAATGAATATTGTTTAATTTAATTTAGTTATAAAATGTAATTATTTAATTTCTTAAAAAGAAAAAGGTGACTCTTAAATCTTTTTTTTTCTTAGTTTATTAATAATCTTACTATTAATTAAACTAGAACGTTATATTATTGCATTCAATTTATTCTACCGACATAATAAGACTCATTTGGTAAATTTAAATGTGTATTAAATAGGTGGTTTAATTATATAATAAGTTTAATTTTGTAGATTTAATTTAAGTCGAATTTGGATTTGAAATACTTGATCCAACTAAGGATGAATTAAATTATGTTATTAAATGTAGAAATTAATATCACCTTTTTATTAAGACAATGGTATCGGGTTTATGTGAAAAGATTTATCATTATAGACACTAAATTGGAAATAAACACATAAGTAGATACACAAGTTATCGTGTAAGTGTATTGTATGGATCAAATATGTGCGGTCAAAATTTTATAGTAGCGTTTATAATTTTGAAGATTATGTACAAACGTTTATTTAATTGAATTCTCTACACCCACCCCCCCAAGCTACGTACCTAACTAGGGAATGTTTTACTCACCTAGCGAATTCTTGTTGCGAACACTCACAACCTTAACCCTAATGATAATTTTTTTCCCCTTCGTATCATATCCACTTTTGGGGATGCTACTCTCACATGTAAATCCAAGTTTTGTTAAACTCCAACGTTGACCTCTTTAGTTAAGCATTACGATGACGCGATTAGTCATTAGTGTAACCCTTTGGTAGCCGTTATTTGTTTTTATCTTGCTAGTCTAGAATCCATAGGTTATGGTTGGCTTAACTATAGCCGACTTATCCTTTGAACCTATAAACGTTATCCTTAAACAACAACAAAAAAAAAATTGTTGTGTTTTTGTGTGATTTATTTTGGGCATGACATCTTTGCCATATATTTATATCTTGATCGAACAAGAGAAGATAAATACATTTGACAACATGTAAAGAAAGTTTATGAAATTAAAACTAGTCTCTTGTTAACTCTAGATACGAAAATATGGTTCTATATCCCAGCATGGGGCATCATTATGGAATTTACAGAGGCACTAGGAAGGAAGACGTTGGTCAACAGTTATCAATTGCATAATAGCAAATAGGACTAAATCATATCTATTATTGATCAAACCAACGTTAATAGTGATATCAGGAACTAAGATTTATAAGAATTGGGTCAAATGCCCTTAATCCCAAAGAAGACTATTAGGGATCATTACAAAGACACATAGTGGCAATGGATAACACACATTGGAATGGTAAGCTGGAGAAAAAAGATGATGAAGATGAAGATTAATGGTTTCCAGCTTCATAGTGGTTTTCCAGTTTATTTGCAATCTGATGACATTGAATCATGTGTTATATCTTTAGATCCTTTAGTGAAAACTAAAGACAAGGTTCATCATAGCATTGAACAAGCCCTGGAATGAGTTCTTTCATCACCATGACTATGAAAGTAATCCAAGGCTACCTATGAGAAAGGAAAAGGCCCAACCTCTAGAAGATCTGACTTTTTTTAATGTAGTACTTTGAAGAGCTCAATAAGTTTCAAGAATAGCATTAGGACTTAGGATGTCACTCTAAGAGTTCAACTGATGTTCTTCAATGGTTATGATCTATAAACACAATGTTGACTTCGAGTTATTAGCACATTTGGATGAAAATTACTCAACCACAATTGTGCAATTGTTTTTTCTAGAGGTAATGGATGGAGTACATCCTTGGTTTTATTCTTAATGCCCAAATGCCTTATAATTGAATTGGCAGTTTCTTCTTGTTTATATTTTGATATAGGAATAAGGGCCACCAACAACCCTCTTGTACTTATCAATAAGAAACATCATCCTAGATTCAAACAAGTAAAAATAATCTCTAATGTCCAAGTTCTAGATCAAAAACATGTTAATACATAACAATTTCAAGAAAATTCCAAATTACATTTCCATGGTACGACTCAACAATTTTGATGATTGAGTCAATAAAATATTAGAAAATGCAATATAATAAACAGCAATGTCGCTTCAATTAGAAAGATTGAAGAAAAGCTACTGGTTATCATCTCCCAAAATAAAATATAAAGTTGTATTTACCAGTAGATAATACAAATGCATAGCCAGCATGTAATGGCATGAGTATGAAAAAATCCTTAATGCTTCCGCAGCGACATATGTACTTCATGAAGCTTTTTTCCTCATGCAGAAGCAGACTTCGTGTTTTGCAATGTTTTTGGATAAAACTCGTAAGGACATTCCAGTAGTCTGTAATTCAATAAATCAGGTCATGTGAGATAAAATTTTAATTTGAAAATATAGAAAAAAATATATTAAAATTATGTTCTACACCTTGGCAAGTATATTTTTAGTTCCCCTAGCATGTAAGTACTTAACACCTTAGCAGGAGATACATTACAATGCTTAATTCCACAAGAACTTACAATTACTATTAGACATTGGCAGTATCAGTAGCATGAAATGTTGAAAGTGCAAATTTGAAATTGTGCAGCAGAACAATGTGATACTTAACTATACCAGTTTCTTAGAAACATGGCCACTTCTAAAATGACTTGTCGAGCTCAGAATTGAACAATCACTTGCATGAAGCAAATAAGTTGAAGTCTGTCCTTGAAATGACAAGCAATATGCACCTTCCCTCTTGATTAAGGTCGATGTACTTAAATCTGGAAAGGTAAAACATTCTTCAACTCTAAGTCAATATAAAACAGTGGAATTTTGAAGTCCAGGATTTGGAAAAAATTTCTGCTGGGGCATAGAGGATGAGAATTGAATGTGTTTCACCCCATCTCTACGGAGAGATTTAGGATCAATCCCTGACTTATGGGCAGCAATGACACCCAATGCTTCCCAATAGTTTGCAACTTTCAACTGCATAAACAATAATTAGTTTGTAAAAAATTGGCTTCCCATTTAATCCTCAAGAAATATAACCTAAGTACCAGAATTCAGCTTAAATTCAATCACTCCTATAATCAATTCTATCATGAAAACTTTAATTATGTCAACGGCTTTTTTGGTTTTTCTGCAAAAATATATAACAATTTAGTTAATTCATAGATCTTGCAAAAACTCGAGTTTGGCTATAGATTTGCATCAATAATGTCATTACCACATTAAGACCTAGTTTATCAGGAGTGTCATCCAGAACTGTTTCATTCTCCTCAACTCCAATAATCAGTGGCTGAAAATTTTAAACAAAAGGAATGAGTTATCACGATATATTTTTCTCCATACAGAGAAAGAAATCTATAAAACAATAGCTAATGCATTTACAAAATGACCTTTTACATGACTTAGAATAGGCTTTCCTTCTTACCTTAGATCCTACTTTATGTCCAAAAGCAAGAGTTCCAGACCCACCACAAGCATCAATAGGAACAACAACACTGTCTACAGCATCTGCCCATATACAACCATGCCTTGAGATACAACCAGGATATTCTTCCTTTTTAACAACATACTGGGGTGCCTTGCTTAGACCAGCTAGTACAGATGGCAAGAAGGTATATCCAATCTAACTCATCCATATAATAAAAAGCAATCATTCCATTTAACAAGAAAAAACCAAAGTTTTCAAATTCTACGAAAGATATGAAAGTGAACAATGCCTTTAATTTCTGCATGTAAATTTTAGTGATGTTATTATACCTCTTCTGCAGCAGACCTAGGGCAAAGCAACGAATCTAGGGGAAGAGGCAATAATGCTGGAGCATGTGCACAAGGAATGTGGAATTCCTTTACCACAAGGTGGCTTATTATAGCCTCTACACCTGCCAAGACATCCACTCCCTGTAAAAGACACAGATCTAAGATAATTATCAAAATGACGACAATTTTTTCTGATATAACATGGACAACACAATGGACCTTATACCACCTAACATGCCATCATTCCCACCAAAAAAACTTCCACATAGAGCCTATTGAATCCATATTCATACAGCAACAACTCTCACAGAAATGCTTTCCATGCATTCAAGGAAAACAAATTCCTGAGGATTTGCTCAAGAAAAAATGATATATATACTTCATGAATTTGTAGAGGAGAAGAGCCCAACTGAATGAGCTTGATAAACCTAACCTTCCCTTGTCGGTAGTCCTCCAACTCATCCAGATTATCATCTGGAAACCGACCAACAACTGCTACAGCATTCACACCTGCACAATTTACAAGAGTGTCAACTGCCCTTAGCAGTGAATCGGGATGTCCAATCCGTCCTGTGGACTGCCCAGTATGTCCATCAACCCATTTTTCTACCTGCAAACCACATGCAAAATTATTACCACATTACAACGATCAAACCTTGATCTAATGCCTTTACCAGTTTTTGTATCTGTGTTTAGCACTTATTAAAGAAATATTGTTCTTGATCGGTTTCTTTCTTTGTATAGTTGGAATTTACTTTTATATAAAGAAGCTATCTTTGTAGTATGGGTAAGATATTACAAAATTCCAGCACCTTCTACAAGTCATTAAGGCCATAAGGTAGTGGTATATTGTTACAAAAACAGCAAATATAGCCTCTAGAGAGCCATTAACAGAGCTATTAGTAGATTGAATGTGCAGACTATAAAATTACATGGGAAAATACTATCTAAGCTAGCATCCTAATAATTAGTAAAACAAACAAAATGTCAAAAACCTAATAACAAAATAAAATATTAACCAGCAAGTGATTTAGGCATAACAAGTTGCCTATTATCAAGCTAACATGAACAAACAAGAGCTAATAGATATGTCTAAATGCATATTTATTATTATTATTATTTAATAATTCCATTCATTTAACCTCAGAAAAACCCCTGCATTCCCCCACTTAATGACTAAACTGATACAATTCCAAGCTTATCTCTAAAATTAACAACTTTATTGCTACTATGAGGTTGCCATTATGCCTGCATTCTGCTTCTCTTTAGGGCAATAATAAAGATAAATGATTTCATTTTGGACCAACTAGCTTGTTATGGTGTGTTGTACCCATGCAAAAATTTTGTATTAACTCATGTTTATCAACTGGAAATCTTCACTTATCCACCCTTGATTTCTTTCAAAATCTTATCTTCTACACATCATCTTGTTGGTTCTTTTTGTCAACCCTAAAAGATCATAAATTCAAGCACTTGGAGAAATCAGTGCATCATTGCAAAAAGGAATGCAAGATGCACCAAGCAAAGAAATGTGCCTAAATAAAGCAAAAGGGTGAATAGGAAGAGTTTCAAGGATGTGTTGCTAAGGCCAGTGTATCAGCCCATGTAGTGATTTTGACACATGCCTCAACAAAGAACCAAAAGACTTTAAAAAAACTCTACAATATACTAGCACATACCAAAATAAAAAGTCAATATAATTCGCTGAGTAATGGCACCTGCCTATACTCAACATGTCTCTAAAATTATAAAAAATACAACTGGATTAAGGAAGAAGATGCATCAACAAATTATTGTTTTTCTACAACTTTTGTGCTCGACTTGGCTCTGCAACTTGCCAAGCGAGCACGCACTACCAAGGAGGCTTTCCCCAATGTGAGGGAGGTCATCGTCTCTCCTGCGCTGGATAAATTTGGATTTATGGGTGCCTCGACCCCAAGGCTTAACATTTCACGCAATGAAAGTGGTAATTCGCAGGTGGAAGTTAGGGTTAATTCATTCAAACAAGCCCTAGTAGAGGAGCCGAAGACCCCAGAAGGTGCGAAGTTCGTTTTGCAGGAGAAGGCAGAGATCTCTCAACAGTCCGCGACCAACGATGGAGGTAAGGGCCACTCTACCCCCATCATCATTAAACCAAATTTGCAAATGGCTTTAGCAATTGATGCAGAGAAAACTAGACTAAAGAACTCTAGGGTTTTTCTTTCTACTCAAGGCATTTCTAGAATTCTATCTCATGATTTTTTCAACAATTGGATGCACAATGTGTGGGGAAATAAACTAGGGTTTCAGTTCTACTACTGTATTTTGCAAAAAAGGCTTTTTAAAAAAAAAATCTCTAACCCTGAGAGCCAAAAAGAAATTGTCAAAAGATAGTTTTGAAAAATTGGGGCTTGTTGTTTCAGAGCCATTTCTTGGACCCCTGATGCCATTCAAGATGAGATTCTTGCACTCTCTTGCCCTCGGTGGTTAACTATCGGGAGTATCCCTCCCTTTCTTTCGAATTTTATCCCTCGGGCTTTAGAACCAATTGGTAATGAGATTCGAATGGATAAATCAGATACTCTGCTCCCAAACATGGACGCTAGGGTTTTGATTTTTATTAATCTCGGGCTTGATTTGCCTAATGAGATCGTGTTTGTTTTGGCTGGCCAAATGGTGTCGCCCTATTGTGTTTCTTGGCGGTATTAACGCCTTCTTTCTGTGTAGGAGGGAGGGACGTGAGAGACAAAATTGCCCTCTTCTCAAAAATAAGGCCAAATCCCACCCTAAACCAGCCAGTGAACCCTTTCCGAACCATTCTTGCCCTAACCAAGCAGATAATTTACCAGTAACCAAAAACCCTAAGGGTGAACCCATTAATAAGTCAAGGAATCGATCCCATGTTAACATTCCTTCTTTGGTTAAATCTTTGGACTCACCTAGTGATGCCTTCAAGAAGCAATCTTCTTTGCCTAACTCCACTCATAACAATGTGCTATCTAAATTCATGGACCTCCTTGATGTCAACTCCTTAGATTTTGGGCTTGACCAATTGGCTCCTCGTCCTAAACATAGGACTCAGAATGCTCAATGGATTGCCTTAGAAAGAATCAAAAGGCTCTCTAAACCAAGAGGTAGAGGATCTCGCAACTCCAAGATTGGACCTGCCATTAAAACTCCCCAGGAGAATGGAAATCATAATTATAAAGAGACCCTCCCCATTTTCTCCCCCCTTGTGGATGGGAATGGTGGATAGAAAGTTGGAGCCCCAAAGACTGACCAAGTGTTGGAGGAGTTACGAGACAAGGGGACTCACTCTACAGATTCTACTGAAACTTCTGTGAAACAAGATAGCCTTGACACCATTAAATTGGCTTATGAATCTGATGACAATTTAAACAATTTCTCAGCGGTGGTTATCAATGCTGCCCCACCACCCCCCTCCCCCCGCGGGCTCTGTCAAGGCTCTGTGAGCCTTTTGGACCCTATCCTTCAAAACAACATTCCCATTGAGAAGATAGGAGACAATGGAGACTCTCTAATGGACCCAACCAGAGAAGAGATGGAAGATGGAGAAACCAAGGAACTAGCTATTGTCCCATATAAAGGGAGGCAGGAAGAGCCTAAAATCTTTGTATTTGGGGCTAAAAAAAAGGAGAAAGTTGAGAACAAAGAAAGATAAGGCTGAAAATGATTTAATAAGCCAAACTATTGATTCTAATCAAAATACAGATTCTGAATCTAAGAGAAAAAGGGGTAGACCATTAGGTTCAACCTCTATTAAGAGAGAGCCTAAGCATCCCAGAAAGCAGCTTCCTAGCTGCTACAAGAGCTTTAAAGCTCCCATGGATACAAATCCTTTAAGTTGCCTATGGAATTCAAATGTGCTTCATGGAATGTCAGGGGACTTGAGACCCCATACAAGAAATATGTAATACAGAGATTTTTGTTGATGAATAGAGAAATAGATTTTCTTCTGCTCCAAGAAACCAAAACTGTTGGGTTCAACCTTGATATTAATATGAAGTGCATTTGGAAAGATGATAAGTATTACTCCACTAGTCATAAAAGGGGTAAGGGAGGGGCTGCTATTCTAGTAGGACCCAAATAGAGTAAACTTGTATCAAGATGGGGATGCTCTCCCTGTCAAAGGCTAGTTTGGATTAGTATTAATCTTGATGGAGAGGAAGTGGGGATATGCTCAGTATATGCAGCTAATGATTACAAAGAGAGGATTGATTTGTGGAACTAGATGTTCCAATTGGATGACATTCCATCGATCCTTGGTGGAGATTTCAATATGGTGGAAAGAGTTCAGTGTTAAATTGCGATCAGACTAGGAATAGAGGAAATTTTAATTTTCTAACTTGTTTCCTTGATGTATGTAATGGAACTATAACATACTTAGGTTAGAATTATATTCTAACTCCTTTTTCTTCTAATGAGATTGTCTATGTAATGATAATGCAGATCTGAGAGAAAACAATGAACTTCAAATACAATGATGATATATTTCTTTTACTTGAGAAGACTTGATGTGAATCTCTATTTGTAATTGTAATAACACTTGTAGATTTATGTGTTTTCCAAGTTATTCTTTCGATGAGTATATATATAACATAATGGGACATGTCTCTACGTGAGACATGTCTCTTGTTAACAGTTTAATCATTCATTTGTTACTGATAATATATATCATTGAATCTGATTGAGTCATAACTTAATAAAAATGATAATGCAAGACAGTTGATACAATGATCGACTATTGACAACGATAATATACGCCAGTCAATAATGTTATCAGCTATGATAACCACAGTCGATATCGACTGTGATCATTATAGTCGATAACATCATCGACTGTGCTAACATAGTTTTCTTGCATTTCCGATTACTGTCGGTATTCATTTGATATTAAGTTGATTCACATAATCAACATTATGGTCGATATCAAAAATGAAATCTGCTTAATGTATTATCATCATTATAATGTACATGACAATAATAAATATATATATATATATATATATATATAACATATCTCATATATATATATATATACATATATATATATATATATATATATATATATATATATATATGTATATATTATGTATATATATAATAAATATGTCATCTTAATAAATGTCATCAATAATGCTCCATGATAATAGTAGAGAAGGATATATATCAAATGTTTAAGGCTGATAGGCCATTCAAACATTTGATTTCATTGATTGAAATCATCCGATCAAAGCTACAATTATTAACACTCCCTCTTAGCTAGACAGGATAATTTCTATCCATGTAATATAGTGAACCGTTGTATCGTAATTACCTCAATGCAACATTGAGGGTTATGGTCTACATAGATATCAAAATGACATCCACCATAACAGATGTTACCTCACGGTATCATCAAGAGTATGGACAGTTCAAGAATATCAACCATATAATATTCTCCATACTCATATCTTTTTTGGTATGTGCACTGGCAACACGTCTCATGAAGCCTACTAGAGAAGATATCATTTCACGGCATATCCATGGATGTTACGTCTTAGAACATCCACCATGACATATCTCAATAATATAACTCATCATAGTTGTACACTACTCAGTTAATATCATATTAAGAGATATGAACTATCATGATATGTCAGCGGATATCAACCATATGATATCCATCAAGATAGTAGGTTAAACTATGTTAAAGTCGTCACTTTAAAATAGTAACCATGAGTAAACTTCATTGAAATATCATCACCTTTCAAGAATTTTCCACAAGATTATGTAATAACTCACATAATAAAAAATTATATATAATATATCTCATATATAAATCATATATAAATTTTACATTCTTACCATACCAAGCTTAGCTCTAAAGTGATCCACTTTTGTCTTTGAGAGAGGCTTGGTTAGAATATCTACAGTTTGCTCATCTGTACTAATGTATCTCAACTGAACAACATTTCTTTCCACCATGTCTTTAACATAGTGATAAGGGATCTCAATGTGTTTGGACCTATCATGAAATACAGGATTCACAGAAAGTTTTATGCAACTTTGATTATCACAATGAATAATTGTGGAATCCAAGGCTTGTCCAAACAATCCAACCAATAGCTTTCTTAGCCATACTGCTTCTCGAACTCCCATAGATGTGGCAATGTATTCAGCTTCAGTGGAGCTGTGAAGAACCAAAATTGGCTCTTCCTGAATGTTTAATGATAATTGAGAAATAATTGCATTTATATTTCAATAATATTCATTGCAAGTACAATTCTGAAGAATATATTCACGAAACTTGAATTATCAAAATCAGAGAAATAGTTTACTCTTAAACTATCATCATTAGAGCCTTTATTTTCAAACAATATTATATAATAAACAATTTCTGAAAAATTACTAAGGCACCTGTATCACTGAAAATCCACCTTGCAAAGGTCGCATTTTTATCTAAATGTTGAATCACCACCTTATGGAATTGTCACAATTCCTGGAAATGATTGCAGCCACCCTGAGATCCCTCACGCGTGACTGCTCCAGACTGAACGTAGGCCCAGGGATATGCAACACAGCCCTGCTGTGTTAACACGTGACCAGAATTCTATGTCACGGCTCCTCCTTTGATTCACGCACCTGGAGTGAGTTGATGCAGCAGCATGTAGAAGTGTTTGCTGACAGTCAATATGCCTCCCACAAATATATAAATGCAGCAAAGATGAATACGCAGCAATCAATGAAATTTGATGAGCTCTCTTTGCTTAATGCTTTCGAAAAAAATCAGAAAGGAGATAAACCAGCCTCCTTTGTTATTCCAGACCTACGATTTGTTGAATTAGCAAATTCCAATCCAACAGAAAACTCTGATTTCCAGATTTAAATCTCACACAAATCCGATATACAACAGCACCGAATTATGATTTTCAATAGCAGAATAATTCACTTCAGATTATCAGTTGCGAAATTCACCATTCACAGATAATGGCTCAAATCATGAGATGAGGAATCAATCCTCGAAACCCTAGCCAAGTTTGTCTTCTTCACGAACTTCAATAAATAATGATTGCATAAAAGATGAGTAAAGTGCTTTTTCGAGTAGAATATATAGGTTTTTTTGGAAAAAGCACTTTACATTATTTTTCACATAATTGGCTTTTAATATAACTCCACTTTATAACATAAAGTTATAAAGTCATAAGTTATTAAATTAAATCAAAATAATTTAATTTAATAACAACATTTAAAATATAAGCCACAGAAAAAATCTAACTGATCAACAAACTTCTGACAAAGCCCAGGTCTAACTGCCCAACCAGGAATAGGCACTGCCCTACCAGAAATAGCCACTGCTAAAAATAGACTTAACCAAAAATAGTAAATCTGTCCCAAAATCTCCCAGAGACCCTCAAAACACACTGTCAGCTCACGAGGGTCGCATTGATGAACTGACTATGCTCAACTGCAGAGACCTGCTAAAATGGGGACATTACAATCCTCCCTCCCCAAGATTGCTTGTCCCCAAGCAATTGCAATCCCGAGTGCTGCAAAATATCCTCAGGCTCCCAAGTGGCATCCTCATCAGGAAGTCCGTGCCACTTCACCAAAAACTCTCTAACAACTCTACGCCGCAGATGTCTCTCCCTGGTCTCCAAAATAGCCTCAGGGACCAACTCCAATCTGCCCTCATCATCCAAGGGAGGTAACGTAGAAGATGGTACAACATGCTCACCCAATGCCTTCTTGAGGTGTGAGACGTGGAAGACATTATGAACCCTGTTATCAGGAGGTAAATCCAGCTCATATGCAACTTCCCCCACCCGGCAAACTACACGGAATGGTCCATAGTAACGGAGCTTGAGCTTCTCAGCTCCACTCTTCTTGATAGAAGACTGTCTGTAGGGCTGTAACATCAGATAAACCATATCATCCACCTAAAAAGAACGAGCAGTCCTCCTCTGATCAGCATACTGCTTCTGCTGATTCTGAGCCCTCTGAATATTATCTTTTAATGTCCACATGATATCCTGACCATCTTGTAACATATCCCCAGCACTAGGCACTCGACTGTCACTGCATAATAAATCCATGAAACTAGGAGGATCATACCCATACAAAGCCCGAAACGGTGACATCTGAATATCATGTGATGAGTGGAGTTATAACAAAACTCACACAAATGTATCCACTTCACCCAAGCCCGCTACTGAGAAGAAACATAATTCCGCAAATAGCCCTCCACCCATTTATTCACTATCTCAGTCTGACCATTAGTCTGAGGGTGGTAACTAGTGTTGGGAGTCAATTCCGTCCCACATAATCGAAAAAGCTCCTGCCAGAAATGACTCATAAAGCGGCTATCACGATCGTTCACAATAGTCCGGGGCAAACCATGTAATCTAAATACCTCCTGGAAAAATAACTCAACTAACTAAACAACTGAGAAAGTGGTGGTAATCGGAAAGAAATGGGCGTACTTGGTAAGACGATCTACCACCATGAAAATATAATCTCTACCTTGGGCTTTCGGCAAGCCCACAATAAAATCCATAGATAAACAAGCCCACTTCCGTTCAGGAATGGGAAGTGGCTATAACAACCCGGCCGGATAAGTATGCTCCTGTTTGTTCTGCTGACAAACAAAGCACTCACGGACATACTGCTGAACATCTGTCTTCAGCCCCTTCCAAGTGAACCTCTCACGAATCTGCCTATAGGTCTTAAAGAAACCCAAATGTCCCGCCAAAGGTGAATCATGAAAAGCCCGAAAAACGATTTGTCTGACACTAGACCCAGGCACCAAATATATCCTCTCCTTCTAAATGATCAGCTCATTCACAAATGTATAATCATTGTTCTGTACACTGCCATCAAAAATACTAGAGGCCCACTGATCACGAGCATACTTTGCAATAATCAGATGTCTCCAATCCTCCGCTATCTCTGAAATCACGCACAAGTGGGGTCTCCAAGAAAGGGCATCAGCTACCAAATTTTGAGTACCTTTGATATAAGAAATATCAAAGTCATAGGACTGCAACTTACTAACCCACTTCTGTTGTCTCTCATTAAGATCACGTTGTCCAAGGAAATGCTTCAAGTTGTTATGATCAGTTTTAATACAAAATTTGCTCCCCACCAGGTACTGCCTAAATTTGGCCAAAGCATGCATAATGGCCAACATTTCCTTGTCATAGATACTAAACAGCCTCTCAGGACCCCTGAGCTTACGACTCTCAAAAACAATAGGATGGCGATCCTGAGATAGCACTGCTCCGATACCTTCCCCTGAGGCATCACAATGCAACTCGAAGGGTCTCGTGAAATCCAGTAGTGCCAAAATCAGGCATGTAGTCATGATCACCTTGAACTTCTCAAAACACTCCTGTGCCTAATCAGTCCAAATAAATGCACCCTTACGGGTTAAATCGGTAAGCGGCATTGCATGTCTAGAAAACCCTAACACAAATCTCCGATATAAAGCACATAAACCAATGAATCCCCTCAACTGTGTCAAGTTTCCTAGCGTAGGCCACTCCAAAATAGCACGAACCTTGTCTGAATCCATGCAAACTCCCTCTGCGCTGATGATATGTCCCAAATACAGTAACTCTGTCATGCCTAAAGCACAAATGGACTCCTTGGCAAACAAGGAGGCCTCATCAAGAATGTCGAGTACTGTATCAAATTGTGCTACATGCTCATCCCAAGTCTTACTATAGACTAATATGTCGTCAAAAAAAACAAGAACAAATCTCCGCAACTGACCATGGAAGACTCTGTTCATAGTAGACTGAAATGTAGCAGGAGCATTAGTCAAACCGAAAGGCATTACTAGAAACTCAAAATGGCCACAATGACACCTAAATGTCGTCTTCTCCACATCCTGCTCTCTAACTCTGATCTGATGGTATCCGGATCTCAAGTCAATCTTGGAGAAGTATTTGGCCCCATGTAACTCATCAATAAGCTCATCTATACGAGGAATCGGGTACCGGTTTTTAATATTTTTCTTGTTCAACATCCGGTAATCTATACACATTCTGAGTGTCCCATCCTTCTTCACCAAAACAACAGATGAAGCAAAAGGAGACTTACTCGGCCTAATATATCCCATAGCAAGATGCTCCTGAATGGTCTTTTCAATCTCATCTTTCAATCGCTTAGGGTGCCGGTAAGGAGTAATCATGATGGGCTTAGTGCCCTCCTCTAACTCAATAATGTGTTCAATTCCTCTGTCTGGTGGTCTGCCATATGGTAAATCATTAAACACCTTGGAGTGTTTAATTCTGAACTGCTGAATATCGGGATGATAAACTGGTCCATCTGTGTTATCTGGTGTAGACAACACCCTACACTCTGCTGCCCAATCTATAACATCATCATGCTGTACCAATCGCTGCATCCGATTGTAGGAAATAGTCTTCAAATCACCACCCTGAATGGCCTTAAGAATGTGGGTCTTACCATCCTTGATGAACCTCAATTCCATCATTTCCGTGTTCATGTAGATATCCTTAAGTGAATGCAACCAGCTCATGCCAAGAACTATATCCGTGCTGCCCATGTCAACCACATAAAAATCTGCCTTGAAGGAATAATTATTCAGCTTTACAGGAAGCTCGGGAATCTTTTTATTGCACTTGAGAGAGTAACCATCAGCTACTTGCACTCTAAGTCCTTCAAAATCTTCAGTTTCAAATCCTCTCTTGGCCACCAAACGAGAGTCAATAAAATTATTAGTAGCTCCTATGTCAAAGAGAGCAATAACTCGCTGCCCTACCAAGAGACCATGCATTCTAAAGGAATCTTCCTTTTTCATGCTAGTGAGGTACACCACCTTAAAATCAGAATTAATCACCTGCTCATCATCATTATGTGGAACCTCATGTGACTCATGCTCATCATCAACTCGCTGCCCCGAAAAATCAGAATCATCTTCATCATCATAAAACCACTCCATCATCTTGTTCTTTCCCTTTGGCTTCAAGGGACAGTCATGATTCAAATCATAAGGCCCTCTACAATGAAAACATAATTTCCTTCTCCTTAGATCATTTAAAGTCTCTTGATCCAAAGGACCTGTTGTAGGACGACTAGAATCAGCTCTATCATCCCTTTTAGGCGTTGTTCTGTCATAGGAAGTATTGGGGGCTCTCGCAGCAAATCTGTTCCGTGGAGTAGATGCTTCCAAATTCCTTGCTTTTTTCATAGCTTCTTGCAAAGTAGGTGGGTCCAAAGACTTAACCCATCCTCTGGTAGGCTCCATCAGCCCCTCCACAAAGAGCATAAGTCTCCTCCTCTCTGAAATGTCATAAACCATAACAGACAATTGCTGAAACTCGCTGATAAAGGTCTCCAGGCTACCTGTCTGTCGCAATTGAGTCAATTCTCTAAAATAAGTTTCAGGGTCCTTATCAAACCTTTCTATCAATCTATCCACGAACTCCTAATAAAACATAATCTAATCGTGTCGAAGTGACACCAACCCATGGTACCACCAGTCATGGGCTATACCATCCAAATGTAAAACAGCAAAACGAATGGCATCCTCCTCAGACATAGGACGCAAAGACAAATAAGTGTCAAGCTTGTGAACCCAAGCTCGTGATGTCACCTTACCACTGCCATCATAATGATCCAAAATCATCTTGTTGGTTGCCTGGCGCAAATCAGTGTCTCTAGGTCTCTGTCTGTCAAGTACAGGTCTACCCCTAGAGTGCTCACGCTTTTGTGAAAGAAACTTGTCAAAATTCAAATTTTGTTTTATTGCATGTGGTAGAGCATCCCACTCAACATAATGTGCAACAATATCATCTACAAACGGAGCGACCTCAGACTCAATGCTAACCGCATCCACCTCAGGTCTCAAAAATACAGGCCATTATGGTCTATCATAAACACCAGCATACCCTGCTCTGTCATGTCTATCCTCCTGCCTAGGACAATCCTTAGCTCTCATCCTGTCACCCACACGTGACCTATCATCTACTCTAGATCGATGAGAACTAACTGAAACACTCTAAGCGCCTCTGTCTCGGCCACGATCACCAGGAATTGTCATACGCTGTAATGTATCAGATAACTGCTATAGTACAATAGCAACATGATGCTGACCGTTTGCAATACCCCGGAAAGCATCACGGGCTTCTCTATCAAGTTCTGAAGCAGTAGCGGCATCCCTATATTCTGAACCATCTGCATTACCTGAACCACCTGCACCCCTGTCACCCATACTGCCAAACTGTATCTCAGGTTCTCCCTCACCAGGAGGAGAATTAGGACCTCTGCGGGAATAGTACATGCCAAGTCTAAACCTCTGTGCCATGCTAAATCCAAATTACCCTGCAAGCTAGCAAGAATTTGGCTCTGATACCACTGTGAAGAACCGAAATTGGCTCTTCCTGAATGTTTAATGATAATTGAGAAATAATTGCATCCATATTTCAATAATATTCATTGCAAGTACAATTCTGAAGAATATATTCACGAAACTTGAATTATCAAAATCAGAGAAATAGTTTACTCTTAAACTATCATCATTAGAGACTTTATTTTCAAACAGTATTATATAATAAACAATTTCTGAAAAATTACTAAGGCACCTGTATCACCGAAAATCCACCTTGCAATGGTCGCATTTTTCTAAATGTTGAATCGCCAACTTATGGAATTGTCACAATTCCTGGAAATGATTGCGGCCACCCTGAGATCCCTCACGCGTGACTACTCCAGACTGAACGCAGGCCCAGGGATATGCAACACGGCCCTGGTGTGTTAACACGTGACCAAAATTCTATGTCACGGCTCCTTTGATTCACGCACATGGAGTGAGTTGACACAGCAGCATGTAGAAGTGTTTGCTGACAGTCAATACTCCTCCCACAAATATATAAATGCAGCAGAGATGAATACGCAGCAATCAATGAAATTTGATGAGCTCACTTTGCTTAATGCTTTCCAAAAAAATCAGAAAGGAGATAAGCCAACGTCCTTTGTTATTCCAGACCTACGATTTGTTGAATTAGCAAATTCCAATCCAACAGAAAACTCCAATTTCCAGATTTAAATCTCCCACGAATCCGATATACAACAGCACCGAATTGTGATTTTCAATAGCAGAATAATTCACTTCAAATTATCAGTTGCGAAATTCACCATTCACAGGTAATGGCTCAAATCACGAGATGAGGAATCAGTCCTCGAAAGCCTAGCCAGGTTTGTCTTCTTCACGAGCTTCAATAAATAATGATTGCATAAAAGATGAGTAAAGTGCTTTTTCGAGTAGAATATATAGGCTTTTTTGGAAAAAGCACTTTACATTATTTTTCACATAATTGGCTTTTAATATAACTCCACTTTATAACATAAAGTTATAAAGTTGTAAGTCATTAAATTAAATCAAAATAATTTAATTTAATAACAACATTTAAAATATAAGCCACAGAAAAAATCTAACTGAGATCAACAAACTTCTGACAAAGCCCAAGTCCAACTGCCCAACCAGGAATAGGCATTGCCCTGCCAGAAATAGTCACTGCTAAAAATAGACTTACCAAAAATAGTAAATCCGTCCCAGAAACTCCCAGAGACCCTCAAAACACATTGTCAGCTCACGAGGGTCGCATTGATGAACTGACTATGCTCAACTGCAGAGACCTGCTAAAATGGGGACATTACAGGAGCTTTGTGCAACTGAGGATTGCTTTCTCCTGAACCAGGATATCATGGCAGATCCAAAACTAACACAACATCCTGAAGTACTATTTCAATCTACAACACTTCCAGCCCAATCTGAATCTGAATATCCATGGAGGTTTAGGTCAACACTGTCATACTTTAATCCAAGTCCAATGGTTCCATGGAGATATCTCAAGACGTGTTTTGCTGAAACCAAATGCAATTTTCTAGGTTCACACATGACCTAATTGAATGCATTTGTTGCATAGAAAATGTTTGGTCTGGTGTTAACCAAATACATTAAGGACCCAATTATTTGACGATAGAGAGTAGGATTTGCTAATTCTGATTTTGAAGCTACTTCTTTGAGTTTGTGCAAGTTTGTCTCCATAGGTGTAGACATAGGTTTGCTATCCATCGTTCCAAACCTCTTTAATATATCAATAGTGTATTTTCCTTGATTTAAGATAATGCAATTATCTTGTTGCCATACTTCTAGGCCAAGGAAGTAACGTAAGATTCCCAAATCTTTCATGTCAAATTCAAAAGCAAGGTCTTGCTTGCATTTAGTGATGAGATGATCTTCTCCTGTGATTAGCAAATCATCAACATATAAAATGAGAATCAACATGTCACCATTTATTACCTTAAAGTATAAGTTGGGGTCTGCTTCATTCTTGGAAAACCCTAATTTGGAGAGATAGTTGTCTATTCTTTCATACCAAGCTCAACGAGCCTATTTGAGCCCATTTAAAGCCTTCTTTAACTTGCAAACATGAGAAGTACTATCATGAATCACAAATCCCTCTGGTTGTTCCAAGTTTACTTCCTCTTCAATGATCCCATTAAGGAAAGATGTCTTTACATCCATCTGGTGAATTTTTCATCCTTTAGATGTGTGGCAATAGCAATGACAGCCCTGACAGAGGTGTATCAAGCAACTGGGGCAAATGTCTCTTCATAATCAATCCCTTCCCTTTGAGAGAAACCTCTAGAATCTAGCTTTAGGTTTTTCAATACTTCCATCAGCTGCATGTTTGATTTTGAATAACCATTTAGATGAGACAATTGATTTGTCTTTAGGTCTAGGTACAATGTCCCAGACATCATTCTTTATGATGGATTGGTATTCTTCAACCATGGCATCCTTCCATACTTGCTTTTGGAGTGCTTGCTCAACATTTGAAGGTTCAGATTTGATAAGTTCACTCATGAGAGCAACATAGTTAGAGTCTCTATTAGGTTTCTTCCTTTCTCTAAAAGTACCCTCGGAAGCTCCATAGATCTTTGCTTCTTCAATTGTTTTCCTTGCCCAAAGTGGTCTCTTATTATTAATGGCTGAATCTCTATGTTCAAGTGTAGATTTCAATGGTTCATTATCATTCTCTATAGAAGTCTCCCTCTGAAGCTCAGGATCAGGATCTTCGTGAGAGTTTACTTCATCTACTTCCATAATGTCTTTACACCTTTTAAAAGCAATGTCTTCTTGGAAAGTTACATTTCTGCTAAGCTCAATTAAGTTTTGACCAGGTATGTATATCATGTAGGCTTTAGATGTTTCACTATACCCAACAAATATCCCACTCTTTCCTGATGGCTCTAATTTGGACCTTTTCTCTTTAGAAATGTGGATATAGACAAGACAACCAAATATCCTAAGTGGCTTATGTCAGGTATAATCCCGATGAATGCTTCTTCAAGAGTTTTATTGTCTAGGATAGAGTGAGGACATCTATTTTGGATATAAACAATTGTGCAGGAGGCTTCAGCCCAAAATGAGGTATGAAGGTTTTGATCATGCATCATGACTTTTGCTACTTCTACTATGGTTCTATTTTCCCTTTCAGCTACCCCATTTTGTTGAGGGTTGTAAGGAATTGTGTACTCCCTCTTAATCCCAGTTGAGTTACAAAATTCTTTAAAGTTATCAAAAATGTATTCTCCCCCATTATCTGACCTTAAGGTTTTGATTCTTTTCCCTGACATGTTTTCAACTAAGGCTTTGAACTCATTAAATTTTGTTAGAACTTCATTTGATTCTTTACATTTTAGAAAGTAAATCCAAGTTTTCCAAGAGTAGTCATCAACAAAAATAACATAATACAACAATCTTCCTAGGGAGGTCACTTTTATTGGTCCACGTAGATCAGAATGGATAAGTTCAAGTACATTTTTCGATCTACTCTCACTATTATGGAAAACACCCTTGGAATTCTTTCCTAGAGCACAACCCTTGCGAACCCCTTCATGATCTTGTCTTAATTTAGGTAGACCATTTATAATATTCACCATAGAAGATAGGGCACGAAAGTGAAGATGCCCTAACCTTCTATGCCATATCTCATTAGTAGAAGATATGTCAAGAAATAAGGCTTCAGATGCAGAAGAGGATAGTTTATATAGGCACCCATCTCGAGTCCCTAAGGTATATGCCTTCTTGATATTTGAGTTCTTAGGCCATGCTAGAACTTTTCCATCCAAGAAGGTAATATGGTACCCCTTATCTTCAAGTGCTGATATGGAAACTAGATTGCGCTTAATGCCTGGTACAAATAGTACACCAGTTAATTAAAGAGAAACACCCAATTTAAGTTGAATTGTGCAAGTTCCAACTCCTTTTACTGGGTAGTTTGAATTGTCTCCAATGGTGACTTCTTCATTTGATCATTCATCTAGGCTATCTAGTTGTTCTCTGAATCCTGTAATGTGTCGAGAGGCTCCACTGTCAATGACCCAGGTATTTCTGCTATTTGATATCTCACTTGATAGTGCTGAGAAGAATGCAAGTCCTTCTGCATCCTTATCATTACTTTTGCTAGCGAGGCTTGATGTTTGATTCTGTCTGGGCATTTTATTGCAAGATGTCCAAATTTATCACATCTGAAACATTGAACTCTAGACATGTCTTTTCTTCTTTTGTTTGAGTGTCTGTTATGGTTGTGTTATTCCTAACCGGTTACTGAGAGGGGGGGTGAATCAATAAATTCAATTTCTACTTCTCTTTTAAGCAAAAAGATATTCTTGTTAATACAAAAATCAAAAGAATATTATAACCATAAACAGAAATTAAATGCACAGATCAACACAGCATTTATATGTGGAAACCCTCGGTTAGAAGAAAAAAACCACGATGGGACAGAACCCACAAAACTCCACTACTACAGTATAAAATTGTCCTGTTAGAGGCTTACAAAGCACTGGTGAGAGTGCTACCCAGTTAAGAGATTTGATAGAAGACCTGTTAGCATCTTGACCCTGTTAGGAGTCGCCTTGTCAGAGGACTTAAAACACCAATAAAGATGTCACCCGGTACAGGGATTTATACAAAAGAACCTATAAGGGTTCACCCTGATTGAGGGATTTAAATATGCTTCACAACAAAAGAAATGATCTTATGATGACACTATATCTGTCGATTCAGATCATACATATTCACCCTTTCCTCTGCTTGGTTGTTGAATCTTTCTCTCCCTTTCACCTTTTGTGACTGTGATTCCTCTCAGAAGATTCTGCTCTCCTGCTCTCCTGCTCTCCTTCGCTCTATGCTCTTGATTTTCAACAACACAACTTTCATGTCTTTCGACTTGTATTTATAAGAAATTATCTTATCAAAAATACATCTCTAATAGTTCTACCAAGCTGTAAACTCTCCCATAAATCACTCATGCAAAACCTTTGATCAAAAAGCTTGCAAACTGATCCTTAGTTTACCTCGAAACGCTCGCAAAAAAACCAAAGCTAACTCTAGTTCCACTGAAAAAGCTCACTCCAGTTTAACTGAAAAACGCTCCACATAATCCAGTTCGGATTATCATGCACTTAACCGGTGTCTGATTTGTATCCGATTAGTCATCTGTTCTGTGTGTTTGCCAAGACTGGTTGGACAAAACCTGGACCGGTATAAGCGTGACCAGTTAAAGTACACTGCTTACATGCTTAGTCTACCGGTTCACAATCATGAGTACCGATGTGATGTATCAGTGTTCTGCTGGGATTGATGTTTGCTCATGACTTTACCAATGACAACTAACTTTATGTCAACAATCTTCCCCTTTGGCATTGGTGGCAAAACACATCAACACATCACCTGTAGATTTCCCCTGTAGATCTGTTTGTCTACTTGTAACATATTTCATCATTTTTTTCTTTTCTATAGCTTCTCAACTTCTCTCTCTTTTCTCTACACTTATATCTTCCCCTTTTTGCCTCCAAGGGACAAAGGGTTGTTACTCTTTATAACTGTAACTTATTGAAGATATCTTTATAGATCTTCTTTGCAAATTCTAGGAATGGTTTCCAGATACCTGTTACATGATCTAAAGTTTTCTTTGCAGCTTGTAGTGATACAATGAGATTTTCCATGTCTTCTATTGTCTTGTAATCAAGTTCCCTAAGAAGTCTATTTGTATCAGTTGTTGTTTTCTGCATCAGATCAAATGTTGGTGCAATGAATAACTGAAATCCAACAAGGTCTTGGATTCTTTTTGTGTTTTCTTCTAACACCTTCCTCAAAGTGAGAGCTAGACTTGTCAGCTCCCGACTGTACTCTGTTGCAAAAGAGCTCTTAGCATCAAATTTTGATGTTAAAACCTTTATCTCTTCTGTTGTCCTATTTGTTCTCTCAGTTATATCCTTCACAAAGTCTTCAAAGTTAGAAGTTCTTGTGATCAACCTTCTAGCTTCTTGTACTTGTTGTTGTAGCTCTCCGGTTCTTATAGTCACAGTGCCTTTAAGTTCTTCAACCTGTTTATGAAGAATATTTATCCTTTTCTTCTCATAATGATCAATAGCAACTGTTTCTAGGTCAGTGACATCTTCCCCAATTGCTTGTGCCAGTACCTCTAATTGATCAATCATCGGTTCGTCTTCGTCTATTTTAGCATCTGGTACAAAGTTGTACATGATATTCTTTACACTTGTGAGAACCATATCCTGTTTTCTCTAAGTGAGCTCCTTCAACTGCCTTGTCAACATTTTGCTTATGTCAACAACAATGTCACTTGCTTGAGATGGGCTAACTTTGCCTCTTTTCAATTCAGAATCTATTGCAAAAGATAGCTTTCTCTTTGATGTGGATGCACTCAAAACATCTACTGGTTCCTTCTACCTTATTTCCTGTGCAGGTTCTTCTTCTGCAGGCTTCAAGCAACTCCTGATGTTGAGGTATTTCTTGTTGTAGTGCCTCCTCTAGACGCACCTCTTCTTCTGGATGTACTTCCTCTTCTGGAAGTACTCCTTCCGGTGGTTACTATGTTTGTTGTTGTTCTTCAGCAACCTTTTGATTATTAAAACAGCTTCTACTTTATCTATTTCATTTTCTGCAGTCATCTTTGCTGATGACTCCCCCAGTTCTTGTTTCGCTGGCCTCATAGATGTATCTTGTACACCTATTTGAACCTCTTCACCAAGGTTGACCTGTTCATTGACTGTGAACTATTCACCAATAACTTCCTTTTCACCAGTTGTTCCTTGTTCACCTGCTGAAACTTGTTCACCAGTTGTGAACTGTTCAGGTGGAACCATCTCCTTTTCTGATTCATCATTTGAGATATCTTGTGGACCTGTAGAGACCTGTAGACTTTAGAGTGTTGAAGTCATATTTCTACCAAAATTCTAGTGAATCTTCATACACATCTTTATCTTGACCATTAATGATTTTGGCCACCTTGTCCCTTGTATCCAATTTGAGTGACACAGACTCCATCAGAATTTTTATTGACTCATCGTCAAGATCCGATTTAACTTTTGCCAAAGTTTCTCTTATTATTTTATTGTTTTGAGCTAGACTGGTTCTCCATTTGGTCATTAGCCTCTTATTCAATTATGCGGGAAAGTGGGGCCTGTAGTCCCTAGGACTTCTACTGAAATCCAGAAAGGTTTCTAATAGAGCAATCTCAATTTTCTCCTTATCGTCATTTCCCAAAACACTGAACCACTTTGCAGCATTTGACACTTCACCGAAATCCATAATTTCATCAACTATATTATCTACATTCAAAGTTCGAGCTTTACCTTTTTCTGGAGAAGCAAGTAGGGTTGGTGGAGTAAGATCACCACCTATGTCTCTAGTTATGTCCACAATGACCGGTTCTGTTGCAGGCTTTGTTTGGACCGGAGTTTCGACTCCCAGTATGCCCTTTCCTTTTCCAGTGTCTTTTACTGGTGGCCCTGTGGTCTTTTGGCATTCGGCTTCAGCTTCATGTTGCTGCTTCAGAACAGTCATCCATATTCTTCAATTCTCCAATCAGGACCTGACCAATTCTTTTCCTAATTTTGAAACTCTGTTTGTACAAGTCAACTTGATTAGTTGCGTCTTGCAGGCTAAGATGATTTTGTACTTCAAGTAGAGCCCTTATCCTCAGCTCTCTTTCCTTATCTATGGAAGATTTCCATCTACCTTCAATTATCTCTTGTAGATCTTCAGGTATTGTTTTGTGAAGTTCAGTGGGTGTGATATTGAACTTGTGAAGACAGTAAACTACAGCTTCTTCCAGCTTTCTCCTATCTTCTTCATTATCAAGTTCATATCTTCTTCGACTCCACCCATTCCACCTGTTTTCTTCAATCCTTCAACCATTTCATCTATGGTTGGTTTCCTTCCTTTTAGTGCATCCCCCTTTACCGGTTTCCCGGTCTTTCTCTTTTTGAGATAAGTAGTGGTTTCTTTTGTTTCTGTTTCCTCCATTTCCTCATCTTGTGATGCTTCAGTGGATGTTGGCTATGTCTTCTTCCTTTGAACCTTTGGTTCTTCAGCTACTAGCTTCCTTTTCCTAGGAGTGGGAGTTCGTTTCACATAAACCTTCTTAGGTTCCTTAGAAGATGCCTTCTTCAAATTTGCTAGAATCTCCTCAAAAGTCCCAAATCGGTATGCAGAGAGATCTAAGATGCTTTCCTATAGTGCATCTACATATGCCTTGGCAACCTTAGATGTAATTTCGTACCCAAGCTCCGGTGCATACTCGGTCCTAGGCTCGACAGTTTGGATGATGCAGTGATCAATGATCAGTGCTCACCAGAAAACACATCTCTTCCTTGTATTCTTCTACAATGGTTGAGGGAATTCTTTCCCTGTTGTGCATTCTTAATTAATAGACCTCAAAATAATCAGTCATAACCTTATTAAGCCAGTTCCCCAAGTTATTTACTAACTCTCCAATCTGAACCATCACCGGTTTATCTTCTAGCCATGTAACTTTGCCTATCCCTAGAAAGAAGTTTTGATAATAGAAAAACAAACATACCAGCAACGTCCCATATTTGAGAAACTTCTTTTTGACCAAACCGAGCTTCTTCAGATTTTCAAAGATTTGGCTCCTCAGCATAGCACAAATGTCATACCTAGCATTATCGTGCATTATCCTGTGCGCAACATGAATCGCACCACCAGGCATGCTATTTAGGTTACTCGACTGATAAACTTTGTAGCCAATAACCGCAACAGCAAACCGAACACCGTCATCTTCAATATCATTCACAGTCATCATTCAACTGTCGTATTTGGACTTAGTCAACCGTGTGACTTCTGCCTTTGCTATTGTTCTCAGGGTTAGAGCTTCCCCTTCGGCATTATACCCAGTTACCCTATGTAAATCTTCTTTTGTAATAGGTGTAACCTTGCCTTTCGCTAGCCACATCCCAAGTTCGTGAACCCTGCTACGCACCAGCCTAATCCAATCTGGTAGAAACACGGTTGGATATTTGACTCCGATGATTAAACCTGATGCTTCCAGCTTGGCGTATTTTGCTTGAAGCTTCTCGTCTTCACACAGCGAGAGGTATTCACTTTGAATAAATGTTTCGCCCAGTTCCTCCTATTTGCTATGGATGAAAGCCATTACATCCTCAGTTAGCAAAACACCTTTAGGGATGGATGATAGAGCTTCCGCCATATCATTCGCTCGATTTTGAACCGCCATGATGCTGTAAACAGGTCTATCAAGTTGATTGGCATTGATGAGGCTCACCTCAGAAGATGAAGATGCCATATTACTAGACCGGTATGTGCAGAAAGTTCTTGATAAAATTTAGGGAATTCACACAGCAAAGATCATAAATCACAAGAAAAGATTACTCAAGCTTTTGAAAACAATAATCACAAAACGCAATGTAAAGTGAAATGAGTAATCGGCCTTCCCTTTTATACACGTAGGTTGTAACGGTAATTAGCAAACGGTAACTTTTGTTAATGGTTACTGTATTAATTACCCTTACCTAACCTTTCTTTCGACAACTGGTTCGCAAACTCTTTACCTGTTTACAAATCCTTGGTTGCAATATCCACCTTGCTACGTCAACAACTCTTACCTATCTGGTTAATATGTTAGACCGGTGACTCCTTCCTGGTTCCAATTCTTGACTGAGTGAGATCACAACTCACCAGTACCTTCAGGAACAATAGCCTTGCTACCTGTTTCTCTTAAGCCCTTAGGCTTAAATTCCTGAAGAAATATCACCATCAATAGATACCTCAGATTTCTCCTCAACGAGACTCTTTTTCCCCTTTATGGACCAAGTCTTCTTGACTTCCCTGTTGGTCTCTTTACTTATGTTATCCTCTTGATTGAGGGACAACTTCTTCTTGAACTGTTTAGCAGGTCCTTTGCCTTTCTTCATTGACCGGTTCCTGCAGTCCTTGGCCAGATGCCTAATCTTGTTACAGTTGTAACAAGCCATTTTGGTTCCTCTCCATGGATTGACACTTCTTTCCCTGTCCATGGGTGAGTGACAATTAGTGTTCCTATGCCCTGATAGTCCACGAGTAGCACAGTTAGATGTGCTCCGGTTTACATTCCTATGATGGAATACCGGTCTTGGTGGAAATTTGAATGCCATTGTTTTGGACCTGCATTCTTCCGCTTTGTGTCCAAATTTATTGCAAGCATAGCAATAACCCTTGAATCTTCCCCTTCTTCCACTGGACACACTGTTGGAGCGAGACTTACATTCAAATGTCCTATGACCATACTTGTAACAGTTGTTGCAGTAACTGTGACCGGTTTTTGCAGTCCTTGGCCAGATGCCTAATCTTGTTACAGTTGTAACAAGCCATTTTGGTTCCTCTCCATGGATTGACCCTTCTTTCCCTATCCATGGGTGAGTGACAATCAGAGTTCCTATGCCCTGATAGTCCACAAGTAGCACAGTTAGATGTGCTCCGGTTTACATTCCTATGATGGAATACCAGTCTTGGTGGAAGTTTGAATGCCATTGTTTTGGACTTGCATTCTTCCGCTTTGTGTTCAAATTTATTGCAAGCATATCAATAACCCTTGAAGCTTCCCTTGCTTCCACTGGACACACTGTTGGAACAAGACCTGCATTCAAAGGTCTTGTGACCATACTTGTAACAGTTGTTGCAGTAATTGTTAGAAGTAAATGGTTTCACCGGTGCATTTCTACAGTCATTGGATTTATGACCCGGTTTGCCACAATGTTTGCAAGAGGGTTTGAAGATCTTTTTACCTTTGTCTTCTGTTGGTTTCTTCTTTACCTTCTTGCATTGCTTGTCTCCAGAGGACTCACCAGTTTCATTATTGCTTTGACAAATGTACCCAAGTCCTATGGGATCCTTGTGCTTCCTTTGAGCTCTCAGTTACTCATCAAGTTTTTCAAAACTTTCATTATACCTTCTGAGTTTCTCATTCCTCTCTTCAAGAGTTTTCCGTTGTTCCTTTAGTTGATCCAATTCAACAATCATCTTTTTGCATGCTTCATCTTTGTCATGCAAGTGATCATACATGATTGCATTCTCCTAACTTATGCCCTGCATGTCTACATGCAGTTGCAATATGAGAGCATCACTCTCTTAATGCATCTTCAGCCAGATTTCTTGCTCTTTCAGCAGTTAACTGTGCTTCTATGGCACTAGTTTTCTCATCCTCAGCTTTTCTTTTGGCTTCAATGAGTTCAATCATCCTCAGAGCATGACCTTCCTGCTCCATTTAAGTTAGAGATTTGATCAGTCAGATTCAAATTCTTCTCCACGAGATCAATGACCGCTTCTTCTGCTTCATCAAAGCCACTCTACCTAGAGAGTTCCTCAATGGTTTCATGGCTTTCACTCAGTTGTAAAGCCAGCTCTTTCCTCTTGGCAAGAGACCTCCTCAGTCTATTCTCCGGAGAGGCTATCATGTCATTGGCTTCTTCCAACTGCTTTCAATACCTGTAACCCTTCATGATCTTTTCTCAAGCGGTTAAGCTTACTATTTCTAAGAACCTGAGCTCTGATACCAATTGTTATTCCTAACCGGTTACTGAGAGGGGGGTGAATCAGTAAATTCAATTTCTACTTCTCTTTTAAGCAAAAAGATATTCTTGTTAATACAGAATCAAAAGAATATTATAACCATAAATAGAAATTAAATACACAGATCAACACAACATTTATACGTGGAAACCCTCGGTTAGAAGGAAAAAACCACAGTGGGACAGAACCCACAAAACTCCACTACTGTAGTAATAAAGTTGCCCTGTTAGAGGCTTACAAAGCACTGGTGAGAGTGCTACCCAATTAATGGATTTGATAGAAGACCTGTTAGGATCTTGACCCTATTAGGAGTCACCTTGTCAAAGAACTTAAAACACCAATAAAGATGTTACCCGGTAAAAGGATTTATACAAAAGAACCTACAAGGGTTCATCCTGATTGAGAGATTTAAATATGATTCACAACAAAAGCTATGATCTTATGATGACACTATATCTGTCGATTCAGATCATACCTGTTCACCCTTTCTTCTGCTTGGCTATTGAATCTTTCTCTCCCTTTCACCTTTTGTGACTGTGATTCCTCTCAGAAGATTCTGCCCTCCTACTCTCCTTTGCTCTATGCTCTTGATTTTCAACAACACAACTTTCATGTCTTTCGACCTATATTTATAAGAAATTATCTTCTCAAAAATACATCTAATAGTTCCGCCAAGCTGTAAACTCTCTCATAAATCACACATGCAAAACCTTTGATCAAAAAGCTTGCAAACTGATCCTTAGTTTACCTCAAAACGCTCGCAGAAAAAACAAAGCTAACTTCAGTTCCACTAAAAAAGCTAACTCCGGTTTAACTGAAAAACGCTCTGCATAATCCGGTTCAAATTATCATGCACTTAACCAGTGTCTGATTTGTATCCCGTTAGTCATCTATTCCCTATGTGTTTGCCAAGACCGGTTGGACAAAACCTAGACCGGTATAAGCATGACCGGTTAAAGTACACTGCTTACATGCTTAGTCTACCGGTTCACAATCATGAGTATCGGTGTTCCAATGGGATTGATGTTTGCTCATGACTTTACCAATGACAACTAACTTTATGTCAACAGATCAAATAACATGATAAGGATGATGGGGTGGCAGTTGGTTGTCTCCTCCAATCAAAATATTCATCTTTCAAGCATGTGCAATCATATCATGCCAAGTGTCCTATGTCCTCATTGGTTGAAAAAATTATTGTAATTTTCTTTTTGGCCCACAAGTTTGGTGCCCTCATGTAATTGGTTGTAATTATGGAAACCCTATGTAATGTCCCCAATTTCAGCCCTCTAGGATTAGCTTATTTCAGTGACCCTCGTAAGCTAATCAAGTTGTCAAAGGGGGTCATTTGGCAGAGCCAGTGGTTGGATTCCACCCTAGAGATTTCAGATGCTAGGATTGCTCTTCGTTGGGATCAGATAGGCAAACTTACTATTTATAGTAAGTGGTATTTTTGCTATTGCTATGTTTGGCAGAGCGGTTGTGCAGTTGTTTCAGATGATTCAGAATTTCTTATGCAGAATCTCCAGTTTGAGGGCCTTACTATTTTTAGTTTATTTTGGTCTAGTTGCTATTTCTGACAGGGCAGTGTGAGCTCAGGATGTTGTCGTCAGAAAAAGTCAGATGTTTTTTGTCAGAAGTTTTTTATAACATGGCATTAAATTTGGAGTTATTAAATTAAATCTTCATTAATTTAATAACTTATGCAATTATATGTTATAATTTGATGGTGTGTGAGTGAAGCTTCTTTAGTGAAAAGTGTGATGAAGAAGACTTCATTTAATGAGCTTATATATGCCTTAGTGAAATCAATTTCTCTCACCTTATGTCATTTATGAAATTGAAAAGTTGGAGAAGTCTTGTTTGGTGAAGAATTTTGAAATTCCTTGGGAGGTGTGCTAGGGTTTCATGTTTGGTCTTCAGTGTTGTGGATAGAACATCAAATTCTTGCTGGATTATCAAGCTTGGTTTGTGATTGCAAGTAAAGGTGATTGCAGATTGGTTTGAGCAAATAACAATCCATTATAAGCTGTCGTACAGACAATCATATAAGGTTGTCGTACAGTACTTGTAGGAGCTGTACATGTTGTACGGAATTGGTATTGCTGAGAATTGGTTTGTTTTGGGTGATGGTTATATGCTGCGCCTTGTTATGTTTGTTGTGTTGTTTGAGGAGGCTGGGTAAGGGTCTTTGGAAGCTGGGACAACAATTCTTGGAGGCTGTGTGATTTTCCTTGCAGCTGTGTTTTCCTTCCTAGGTGCTGCATTACATATCTTGGAGAATTTTTATAAGGTGTTGCATTCCTATTATTATATGTAACATTTTTTTTTTGAATAATTATAAGCGCGTGGATGAATTTGTTGATGAACAATTGAATAGTAATAATATGCTATTAGACTTTCAGATATTTTCAAGTAGAAAATTGCAAAGAGTTATAAACAATTTTGAAATTCATTAAAAATTTGCAATTAAAATAGAGGTAGAAGTCAGATTGCTATTGAGAGCCAGTTAGGCTCATCACACCCTAATTAGGGTTTAGGGGATGTGTAATCTAGGCCCTTGATTTCAGATTTTTGCCTCTTAATCTTGGCCACTCATTGTACTTGAGCTTCTATATAAGGCCATTTGCTCTCATTTGTAAAGGGAGTTATGTTGGAGAATTGTTGCCAAAATACTATCAAAATTGTTCTCTATTCATTGTTGTGGCTTGCATGGTAGATATACATGATCATTTTGGTGTATTTGCATGGTTCTTTACATCTCGCAATTAAAATAGGAGTTTATTTCAAAGTTGTTAAAGTAAGAGTAAAAGTAGATTAGATTGTGTGGTGATATTGGTGGATGTTTGATTGGTTGACTCTATAAAACTAGGCCACTAGCTCCTTGTAGATGCAAGGGTGCCTTGTGTAGTAATCTAGTAGTTGTGCTCAAGTTCAATTTGTTGAGATATTCAGATTAATCAAGGAAATTAACAATCTAGAGATGATCTAAAATTGAAACAATATATCATAGAGCAAGCTGGAAAGAAGGTACCCGATTTGTTCTTTAGCTTGATCAAATTTGATGTAGATCTGCCTTGAATAGATGCTGCTACAGAAGGTCCGATTTCCAGCCCTAGTTCGAACTCCAGTCTGCAGTATTAATCTCCTTAGTTGCTGCTGATAGCCAATTAGAGCTAGGTCAAATTCGCTCAAAGAGGGCAGAGATAGATTTCGCAAGTAGCTGATTTTGAAGAGCAGAGAACATATTATGTTTTTGATGATCTCTTGCTCTCAAAATCGATTCCTATATATATGAGAATATAATCAAAATTGTCATCCTCAAGGAGGGCCGACTTGTCCAAATAATGGACCCTTTTTAATTATAAATCACAATATATATTAAATACTTTTATTTTATAACAATATTCTTATCATTATAAAATCGGCAGTCTAGGGTGTTAATTAATAATAAATAATTATTAATTCTGCAGTCCAAGTTTGATCTAAGCCGACAGGCTATAAATATTAACACTTCCCCTTAGACTGGAGGGTAAGATCAAACCATAGATCCCATCTATTCCAAGACACACCCTTAACTATCACACTTGATAGTGAGAACAAAAACGTAATCATCTCGGATACCCTATCCAGAGATATCATAGATTCCAAGTCTATGAAGGTAGATCCTATCTACCATAAGTCTAAGTCTATATAAAAATTTGGCTCAAATCGTTATCCTCCGAATGAGTGGATTAATTAGATCCACGGGAATATCAAGTCCATGATATTCATGATAACATTGAATTACCAAATTCTCCAATACATAGAGACATCAAGTCCGTGATGTTAAGAGCATCGAATATCAAATCCATGATATTCACCAAGTGCTCGGAGCAATGGTCTTTTGACATCAAATCCATGATGTCTCACCAATTTGCTTGGAGTAATGGTCTTTTGACATCAAATCCATGATGTCTCACCCATTACTCAGCAATGGATCCCTGATCCATGCGAATGTGGATCCTTGATCCACAAGATATCAGATCCATGATATCCTCAAGCATTGGTCTAACGAATATCAAATCCATGATATTCACCAAGTGCTCGAAGCAATGGTCTTTTGACATTAAATCCATGATGTCTCACCAATTGCTCGGAGTAATGGTCTTTTGACATCAAATCCATGATGTCTCACCCATTACTAGGTGTAATGGTCTTTTGACATCAAATCCATGATGTCTCACCCATTACTCCGCAATGGATCCCTGATCCATGCGGATGTGGATCCCTGATCCACAAGAAATCAAATCAATGATATTTAACAAAAATATAAATGTGAACTACCACAATTCACATGCAAGCATAAATAGCTTTACCACAAATGAAATGTTAGTACAACAAACTCATATTTTCACCAAGCCAAGTTTATTCCTAAAATGTTCAAGTTTGCCTCTTGCTAAAGGTTTGGTGAGAATGTCTGCAGTTTGTTCATCAGTACATAAATATTCTAATTTAAAGGTCTTTCTTTCCACCATGTCCCTGACACAGTGATAAGGAATCTCAATATGTTTGGACCTATTATAAAACACAGGGTTGATGGCAAGTTTAATGCAGCTCTGATTATCACACAAGATAACAGTAGGTTCCATAGGTTGTCCAAATAATCCCACTATGAGTTTCCTTAACCAAATTGCTTCTCTAGCTCCGAGAGAAGCTGCAATATACTCTACTTCTGTTGAACTCTGAGCAACGGAGTTTTGTTTCTTGGTAAACCAAGAAATCATAGTTGATCCCAAGCTAAAACAACATCCGGATGTACTCTTCCGATCTGTAATGCATCCTGCCCAATCTAAATCTCTAAAGCCATGAAGATCCAATTGTACATTTTTGTATAATAGACCATACTCAATGGTCCCACGAAGATATCTCAAAATATGCTCAACTGCACTCATATGCAATTGTTTAGGTTCTACCATAAACTAACTTAGAGCATTTATAGCATAACAGATATCAGGTCTAGTGTTAACTAGATACAAAAGAGATTCAATAATCTGGCAATACAAACTAGCATCTGCTGCCTCAGAACTAGCCGAGGCTTCTCTTAATTTAAGGAGGTTGATTTCCATAGGTATGGACATTGGTTTACAATCCATCATACCAAATCTCTTTAAAATATCAACCGTATATTTTCCTTGATTTACAATAATTCCAGAGGATTGTTGCCACACTTCTAAACCAAGAAAATAGTGAAGGCCAAGATCCTTCATTTCAAATTCCTTTGCAAGGTCTTGTTTGCAATTTGCTATTAGGTAATCTTCTCCTATGATTAGAAGATCATCTACGTATAGTACTAAGATCAACATGTCTCCATCTGATATCTTGAAGTAGATATTAGGATCTGCATCATTCTTTGAAAATCCCAGATTTTGAAGATAGCGACCAATCCTTTCATACCATGCTCAAGGAGCTTGTTTGAGCCCATATAAAGCTTTCTTAAGCTTGCATACATAAGATTGTTGATCCTTTGTAACAAATCCCTCAGGTTGCTCTATATACACTTCCTCTTCAATTTCTCCATTAAGAAATGCAGTTTTAACATCCATTTAATGGATCTTCGAACCTTTGGAAGCTGCAATTGCAATTATTGCCCTAACTGAGGAATATCGAGCAACGGGAGCAAATGTCTCATCATAATCTATTCCTTCCTTTTGGGTAAATCCTCTGGTTTTATGTTTCTCAATACTACCATCCGCAGCATGTTTAATCTTGAATATCCATTTTGATGATACCACGGATTTGTTTTTGGGTCTAGGAACAATGTCCCATACATCATTTTTCATTATGGATCCATATTCTTCTGACATTGCATCTTTCCAGGCTTGGATTTTAAGTGCTTCACAAACAGAAGAGGGTTCAGAATCTATAATTTCACTCATAAGTGCAATATAGTTAGAGTATTTCTTAGGTCTTTTACTTTCCCTGAAAGTTCCTACCAGAGCTGTGTTGTGAGGTTTTCACACCATCGCCCCAAAATATTTGGGGACCCCCTTTTTTTTGAGCAAGCCTTGGCAATTTTTCCTAGATCTGAGAGTTTGGGTGCCTTAGCGAATTTTGGGTGATCTGGAGGTTTTGGAATGAGAATTTTACACCTTGGATGTTTTTAAAGTGCCTGGGGGGGTATTGTTTGTTTTCACCTTGTGCGAAACGTTGATTTTCTTAAATAGTCGATTTTGTCTCCAAGCCAAATGAAATTCGATGAGAAAATTTTATTTTAATATCTAGCGGGATAAAATTGCAAATTTTGGACTTGATTAAATTTTGAAAATTGATGAAATTGAATAACTTGAGATTTTCAAAATTTAATTGTAAAATTGGATATTTTTGGGAAAATCTTGTAAATTGTTGGTGGAGAAAAGTGGAAATTAAATAAAAATTTGATATTAAATTGCCAAATTTGAGTTTAATTGCCAAATAGAGATAATAAATTGCAAAATATAAAAAATTAATGGCCAAATGGAAATTAAATTGCTAAATGATTTTTTTTGGATTGCAAATAATAAAAAAAAAATTAAATTGCCAAGTGGGATTTTTGAAATTTTAAATGAGAAATGAATAAATGAAAATTTGAAATTGTTTGAATTGTGATTAGCTTGCAAATTTTAATTAATTTTGGTGAAGTTGTTGTGATTAAATGCATTTATTTGGCAATTTTAAAATAATTAAAATCTTATTTTTGGGCTGAGTGTTTGTAATTTAGAAATTTAATTTGGGCTCCTTTGTGTGTTAAATTCAATGTATTTTAAGGCCTAAGAGGTGTGAAATTCAAGGCAAGTTATTGGGTCCACAATGGGGAAGGTCTAAAGCTATATTAGAGGCCTAAATGACCTTTTTTCAAAATTTCAATTTTTGGGCCTTTGATAATTTCGGATTTGGCTAATTTAAATCCATAATTTTGCACAATTCAATGCAAGTGGCTTTCTTAATTTAAATCTGCCCTTTCCTTAAATTAATTTAATTTTTTTGGGGCCATGGCTTGGTTAATTTCAATGTTTAGGGGCCCCATATGGATTATTTTTTGGAGTGGCCCAATTTCATTTTAAAAAGCAAAATTAACATGCTATTGCACAGATTTTTGTTTTTGCAATGGGCTGGCCCAATTTTAAATTAAAATTAAATACCCAAGGCTATGTGATTTAATGCATTTAATTTGGGTTATATGTTTGGCAATTTAATTAATTTTATTTTCCCTCCAATGCAGGTCAGCCCTATTTGAAGAGGCAAAAAATTAGTATAAAGGGAGGGCTTGTCTCCTCATTTTCTCATTCATTTCTTGCTTGTCTCTTGGCAGCCAAGGAGGAGCTCTTGGAGCAGCAAAAGAGCAAAATTTTGCAAAGAGTGCATTTTTGGTGTTGTCTTCTTCTTTTTTGGAGAAGAATTTGTTGGTGTAGAGGGCAGGAGGTTCAGATTTGCAAATATTAAGGCTTAGATCTATCATTTTGTAAGGCAACACACTCAGATTTTCAATTGGCAAGGTGGCAAAGTTCAGATTTGTGATAGAGGAGGAGTTTATTGATAGTGATTCATAGCAAGATTTTGAAGGGAAGAGATCCTCTTGTGGAGACAGAAAATTTTTGAGAATCAAGCTAAGCCAATTACATGGAGAAGGAATTCCAAGCTTTGTTTTTGGTGAGTGGCCTATCTTTTCCTCTCTCCTTAATTGCTTTCATTTCATTGGTGCTAGTCTAGGTGTTGAAAACTAATTTCAAGAGTAGAGTTAGGTGTTTGGTTAGTAGGTTGATTACTCGATTGTCTTGATTAGCTTTTTTCCCTCAAGTTCTTGCTTGCATTCCATCATTGCATTTCATTTTAGGGAGAAGATTGGAGTGATAAGTGTAGTCCATCTTAAGGTATTGGCGGGGAGTGATAAGTGTAGTATTCCAACCCTAGGGAGAAGGTTGGAGTGATAAGTGTAGTCCATCTTAAGGCAAAGGCGGGGAGTGATAAGTGTAGTTTGCATCATTGCATTTCATCATTGTAGGAAGGAGAATTGTAGTGATAAGTGTAGTCCATCTTAAGGTAACGGCGGGGAGTGATAAGTGTAGTATTCCATCTTATAGGCGAAGTTTGGAGTGATAAGTGTAGTTTCATCTTCATTGTAGAAAAGGCGGGGAGTGATAAGTGTTTAGGATGAATGATGCCAATGCAAGCAAGCGACCCAAAAGAATTAATGCTGAAATAGGAGACAAGGAAGTCATGATACCCAATTCCAACTTCCGCTCAAAATTGAAATACGTTGGAGACATTAACATTGGTACCCTTGATTTGATTCAATTAAGAGAGAGGTTGAGAGACAGCCAGTCACCTGTGGCAAAGAAGATCAATCAGTATGGATTTGTGCAAGGAAAGGTTCAGTCTACCCCAGCAGCAGACATGATACGACAGAATTGGTTACATCAAGCCATCAAGGCTCACAAAGTCAGATTGCAGATCAGAGTGCAGCGCCTTCATCGTGCTTCTCAGTCAAATTCTGGGCTCTGCTAAAGGTACACAGTTTGATCCTTGGACGTTTTATTTTATTGAAGAGATTGAGAATGGTTAAGGAAGATTGATTGGATTAGGCTCATTAGCATGAATTTAGAGTTGCAACTTAAATAGTACAAAATCGGGGGCAAATCTACATGGGGTCCTACTTCTTCAATTCGGGTGCAAGACTACTAGTGATGCTTTGCCAGTCGAACCAAATCTAATCTTGGGGAGATGCATTGCACCACTATGATTGAGGCAAGTACTTATGCCAAAAGGGCAAGGTTGTGGCAGTTCGAACAGTTGAAGACAGTCAAGGGTTAACCAAGGAGAAAGGCATTGATGAAAGCAGTTGATGAACTCAGTGATGGGTGGATTGTGGAACAATCAAGGAGATATGGTGAGGGCAGGTGCCCCAAAACCCAAGGTTATTGAAACAAAGATGCATGCATGCAGATCAAATCCAAATAGGAAGGTTAAAAATGGCAAAGTATTGAAGTGAGGAAAGTGATTGAAAGGTTGAGGGAGGTCAAGTTTGATTTCAAGGCGGTGGCTAAGAGCAAGGCTCTTAAATTGCACAAGGTTCACATCCAGGCAAGCCACCAAGGTCAAGGCAAGATTACCCCAAGTGCATGAAGACCTCACCCTTTCGAGGTCAGAACATCAAGTACAAGCAAGTTCAAGTGGTGGTGAGAAAATTTCTAAAGACAAGCTCAAGCATCCAAGGCTTCATCTCATCTCAAGGATTAATGAACATTATAAGACAAGGTTGATGAGGTGGCAATTTCATGTGCATGCAATCAAATCATGCCAAGTGTCCTATGTTCTTATTGGTTGACAGATTATTGTAATTTTCTCATTGGCCCACAAAGTTGGTGCCCTCATGTAATTGGTTGAAAGATGGTAACCCTAATTAGGGTTTGTAAGGTTTAATCTTGGCCCTTGATTTTGCCTCTTAATCTTGGCCACTCGTAATTTTGAGCCTCTATATAAGGCCATTTGTACTCATTTGTAAAGAGGAGTTATGTTGAAGAATTGTTGCCAAAATACTATCAAAATTGTTCTCTATTCATTGTTGTGGTTTGCATGGTGGATATACATGATCATTTTGGTGTATTGCATGTTTCTTCTCATCTCTCAAATTAAAGTAGGATTTCATTTCAAAGTTGTTAAAGTAAGGATAGAAGTCGATGATTAGTTGTAATGGTGATGTTGGTGAATGTTTGATGAGGATCTTATACTAGGCCACTAGCATCTTGGCGGCTTGTCAAGGAGCCTTGTGTGGTAATCTAGTCAATTGCTCCCAAGTTCTACTTGCATTTCATCTTTCCACTTGTACTTCAAGTTGGATTGGAAGATAGGTGTTAGTGTGAAAATCTTAAGAATATTCCCTTAGAATCATTGCATCGATGGAAGTAGCGCCGCTGGTAAGCTTTCATTCGGTTTGATCTTTGTCCATTTGCCAATCTTTCCATTCCATAGGAGTAGTAGTAAAGCAGTCAGTAGTTTAGTAGTTGGAGTTTTCGATGAGCAAAGTTGGAAATGATATAAAAGAAGAAAGTTATCTCATCATCATCATAGCGAAAGTTTGACATCCTCAAGTGAACAACGTAAGCCCGCCGAAGTGATTACCAGCAAATCACATTTATATAACTGAGTTAGTATCCACAGGTGTAAGGAACCTTGGAGTATCCTTGTATACTTTTCAAGAGAGGGTTGAGTGTTTGGTACACCGTATCAAGTATTCAATTGCTATATGTTATGTAGTGGTACAAAACTGACATCAACAAGCTGCAAAGTTGTTTGCATCTTCCAACATTTTGGTGGCCCACAATGGTCTTTTCTTGATGATGGAAGTGCTAGGTTCATTTACTTGATCATGTTCAACAATATCATGATAATCCCCTTGATTCTCAGGAGGGTTGGAGTGAGTTAATTCATCATATGCCGAATCTTTAGAGATAGAGAAAACAAGATCTTCAAATATAACATCTCTGCTTAATTCAATATGTCTTTGTCCTGGAACATATATCTTGTATGCCTCGGCAGATTCACTATATCCCACAAATATTCCTTTCTTTCCTGAAGGTTCTAATTTTGTCCTCTTTTCTTTAGGAACAAATACACAGGACAACCAAATATTCGAAGATGACTCACATCAAGTTTGTTACCACTAAATGCCTCTTCAGGAGTTTTATTGTGTAGAGCTGAATGAGGACATCTATTTTGAATGTAAACCGCAGTGTTGGATGCCTCAACCCATAGTGAAGTATGCAGATTTTGATCATGTAACATGGCCTTAGTTGCTTCAACTATGGTTCTATTCTTCCTTTCGGCTATTCCATTTTGCTGAGGGTTGTAAGCAACAGTGAACTCCCTCTTAATCCCTGATTCTATACAAAAGGAGCTAAAGATTTCAGAAATGTATTCTCCGCCATTATCCGTTCTAAGAATTTTTATCTTCTTGTTTATAAGATTCTCTATTAAAGCTTTGAACTCTTTGAATTTGTTGAGAACATCAATAGATTCCTTGTTCTTAAGAAAATATATCCAAGTTTTTCGTGAAAAGTCATCTACAAAGATGATGTAATAGAGATATCCTCCAATAGACGGTACGGACATGGGTCCACAAAGATCCGAATGAATTATTTCCAAAATTTCTTTAGTCTTGCTTTCACTACTAGGGAAGGAGGATTTGATATTTTTCCCTAATGCACATCCTTTGCATATTCCTTCATGTCTAAGAGATAAATGCGGGAAGCCTACTACAATTTTATCCATAGAAGATAATGATTGAAAGTTTAGATGTCCTAGCCTCCTATGCCAAAGATCACTCGAGTTGATTGATTTAACCATTAGGGCTTGAGATGAAACAGTATCAAGTCTATAAAGACACTCATGTCTAAGTCCTATGGTGTAAGCTTGTTTTAAAGTAGAATTTTTGGTCCAAGCTAAGACTTTCCCATCCATAAAGGCAATTTTATACCCCTTATCCTCAAGTGCTGATATTGAAACTAGGTTTCTCTTTATGCCCGGAACATATAAGACATGATATAGTTGCAAGGATATGCCGGACTTTAATTGAATGTTACAATTCCCAAAGCCCATAATTGGATATGAGGTGTCATCTCCTATGGTGACATTTTCCTTGATGTTTTCTGAAAAATTATCAAAGTTTTCCCGGAACCCAGAGATGTGCCTTGAGGCTCCACTATCAATAACCCAAGAGAGTTTGTTTGAGGTTTGGGTAGACAAGGCTGAATATAGGGCTGAACATTCCATGTTCCAAATCTTAGGGTTTAAGACTAATTTTCCTAAAAATCTGAATATGATCTTTTATTCTAACTTGGCTCTAATACCATGTTGAGATATTCAGATTAATCAGGGAAAGTAACAATCTAGAGATGATCTAAAATTGAAACAATATATCATAGAGCAAGCTGGAAAGAAGGTACCCGATTTGTTCTTTAGCTTGATCAAATTTGATGTAGATCAGCCTTGAATAGATGCTGCTACAGCAGGTCCGATTTCCAGCCCTAGTTCGAACTCCAGTCTGCAGTATTAATCTCCTTAGTTGCTGCTGATAGCCAATTAGAGCTAAGTCAAATTCGCTCAAAGAGGGCAGAGATAGATTTCGCAAGTAGCTGATTTTGAAGAGCAGAGAACATATTATGTTTTTGATGATCTCTTGCTCTCAAAATCGATTCCTATATATATGAGAATATAATCAAAATTGTCATCCTCAAGGAGGGCCGACTTGTCCAAATAATGGACCCTTTTTAATAATAAATCACAATATATATTAAATACTTTTATTTTATAACAATACTATTATCATTATAAAATCGGCAGTCTAGGGTGTTAATTAATAATAAATAATTATTAATTCTGCAATCCAAGTTTGATCTAAGCCGACAAGCTATAAATATTAACACAATTGGCATTGGATCCTTGATTTGTACTCCAAGTTGGATTAAGGGAAGGTGTCGATATGAAAACCATTTGAGATCCTTTGAAGCTTCGCACTAGGTGGAGTCGAAGTCGCAAGCAAGCCTCCATGTGGTAGGAGTCCTAGTCCATTCATCAGTCTTCCCATCCATAGTTAGAAGTAGAAGTAGTCTAGATAGTAGGAGTTGAAGAGCAAGGTTGGAAGTGATATAAATCACAGTTATATTTTTATTTCACATTGTGAAGCCAAATCTTTAGAAGTGCAAGTAAGTTGACATCCTAGAATGAATTATGTAAGCCTGCCTAAGTGATTAACCAGCAAATCACATCATTTCAACTGAGTTAAATATTCACAGGTGTAAGGCACCTTGGAGTCATTCCATGATCTTCATTGCAAATCTTAGCATGGGAGATGACTTTATTCAAGAGAGGGTTTAATGCTCTATGTTTCTCGAAGCATTGAGTGTTTAATCCTGCATGTTGTGTAAGTGGAACATAACTCGCATAAACACGTACTTGAAGTGCAACAGTTGTATGATACAAGGTTGTACATGGGGAGTACACTGCACAAACAAGTGAGGAGGAGATCGTACACAAAGATAATAAGTAAACCATACATGAATTCCAGGCCGCACACGAGGAAAAATTGCAAGCCATACATGGGTGCTAACTAGAGCCATACGGGGTAGATCCTCAGCAAGTACCAACTGTTGGATTATATGTCATATGTTCATCTAAATGCCATCCTTCTACACGATTAAAGAAAATAGCAGAGTGACATGTCTTAAAATCCCATGGGAGAGTACGACTTGATCACAATTTTGACATGGAAACTCTATTTTCTGGCTTCTTCCACGTTATTTTGGCATCTTAAGAAATCAAGGAAATGATGCACGTTGCCCCTCGACCCTGCTGGAGGCGCTGCCCCCAAACCCCCACAAGGGGAGCTGCCCCTTTTACCTTGCTGAGGGAGTTGCCCAAAAACCCCCATTTTAATTTTGAAGTACACTAGAACTCTGATTTTGCACAGTACAAGTCATTCTCTACACTCTTGTCATTGGTCTTCTAGATATTACTTGATGTATAGTTGTCATCTAGAAGATGACTTTTTCTTTCGAGGGAGGGGGGGGGGGGGGATGATGTAGTCGGCATAAAATGCCTATTGTTTTGTTTGATAATATTGGTTATCCATCAATATATTAATTGTTTGTAATAAGTGTGTTATCATTGTCGGGTAGTTATGTCGATTGGTTGATGGTTGTGTTCCTCTTGGCAACCATCGGGTCCTTTAAATATGTCATGTACTGCCAAGGAGGGGAGCAGTGTATCGTAAGATGAATTGCAATCCTTGGTCGATCATCTTCGTCTCCTTTTCTATAGTGAATTCATGAGCTAGTAAAGATATATTTTACTCCTATATCTGGTGTGCACTGCCATTTGTATTGTTATTTCATGTATGTAAATTACCAAGTATAGCAGTAAACAACACAATTTTGAGAACCTTAGGAATGCCCGTTTTGACGAATAAACAAAATTTATGAAGGGGGCGACATAAACCTAGGGGACAAACTAAATACAAAATTGTATGCATAGGAACTTCTCTTGCTTTCACTTCTAGCAAACTTATCACCAGCTGACCACACTTCCAAGAAGTCTAACAATCAAAAGATCTCTATAGCTAGCTGCTCTCCTATACAACTATTTACAACATCAGTGATATCTACATTCTCCTCTTTCCAAACTTACTAGGAGAATGTTTACAATATTCTCAATTGTAACCACTATTGTTGACACTTGCCATTTGATCTTTAATAGTATAGGAAAATACTACTACCACTGCAAGTTACCCTTGAATTTAGCCAATTTGGCACAAAAAAAATTGTCATTAATACAATTTTGCGGCCTCCTCACAAGTGACTAACAAGAGGTCATTAAATGTCCTCAAACCTCCTATGCCTCCATCCTCCAATCGATTTGCTACTTAGCCAATTTGGCATTGAAGCTCAATTTTAGAATAGCTCCCCACACCCCACAAGATAGTCATTGTGTACAAATGAGAGTGCATCCAGTTATAACTGAGGAGATTTTATTTATTTATTTATTTGGCACTTTTGAGCTTGACAGGCATACTTTTAATGACATGACAATTTACAGATAATAAAAATAAACCCTATTTTAATCAAAAGAAAAGCGAAGGTATCAAGCTCCACCAATTATACACCTTGATTATAATAAATCTCTTTAAAGTGTCCTGTGCTAATTTGAGTATTCCATTCCAAGATTAATTTTTGGAATGTTTATGGAAGAGAGACTGTGAATTTTTAACAGAAAGATTAACCTATCATTACCCACAATGGTGTCTTGGTCTTCATAGAATGCCAATAGATCCAATTTCAGCAAGAAAATCTAAACCTTATCAACAATCATAGTTTTCAAAATTTCACATATATAACCTGAAGGAGTATGCCACTATACCTTTCACTCAAGGGTGTAATCACTGATAGCAAAAAAGAAAAACAACATCCACACAGCAGAAGGAAAACTGTTTATCATGCCATAATTTTGCTGCTCTTTCTTCTACAAAAAACTACTCGCTCAATACTAACTACATCGTCAAAACATTTATGGGTTTTGTTTTCCTATTCATCAATTTTCTTTATGATTTGAGAGAGAAATCGTGATTTTATTGAACTGACAATAGAGGAGATATTTGGATGCCCAAACCTGCTCTGATAAAATGTGAGAAAAATAGGCAGAAATTATAGAAGCTAAACAAAAAAATATATTATGCTTCTATTCCACATCACTCACGATGAACAAGATATTACAAATATACAAGATTAGTTATCTAACTCCTAAAACAACTCCATTAACTTCTCACACTAAATCTAGCTGGGCTGTTCAACCACCTTTATTGTCTCTCCTATTTGCACTCCTAAATCTTTATGTGAGTTGTGTTAACAACTCACACACAACTACAAACTCACAATAATATAATATCTTATGCACATGATATTTAAATAATAACAAACTAATCACAATTTATGTAATAATACTAACAAACCAATGTGAAGACTAATTTCTAATACCCATAATAATTATGTTAGTTGTTACTACAACTCATTTTACCTCTAATACATGTGAGCAGTAACAAAAATTCCTAACAATATCATGTCTAATGAGGATTAAAAACATATCAAAAATAATTTAAAATGGCTTGGAAGCAGCCCACAACAGATGGAGACAAAGGTAAAAAATGGGCAGGTTCAAAACCAAATTTTGAAGCTGAAAAATAGAGTGGACAGCTGAGAAATGGTTGTTTTGTCCCACAAGGTAACATATTTCTCAGCCAGAAAAAAACGTAAGCAAGAGGCTTGGTTTCTAAAAGCATAGTTATCTGAAGTGGTCATGATTCTGAGTCAACAGCCATGTGAACTGATTAAGAGGTAAGATTTTTCTTGCACTACTTCAGACTGGGTTTTCCAGGTGGCTAGTTTGAAACAAACCCAACAAACAAGTTAGTTTTTCAAGTCACCCATCATAAACTTGATGCTAAGAAACAAATGTGGCATTACATCATTGAGTCCAAGAGACACATCTACTAGTACTTGAGACCAACACATCTCAGAGAAGCAAGACAGATATCAAGATCTCTCCTCTCACAGACTTCATTTGGAGTCTCCTGCGTTTCCCAAGAGTGTCTCCTAGGGAAATCCCCATTTCCTATAAGGCTAAATAGAAAGGCAAAACGATTTACAAAACATATGAAACACCAAAATTTGAAATAAAGAAACAACTGTACTCTCAACACTTCAAATAGAACTTCGAAGTTTATGATCAATATTATTTCTACTTTCTTCAGCTTCTCATGAAATTTTGCTAAAATGTTTTATGTATTTTGTTTCTTTCTGAACTTTATTTCACTGTTTAATGTTTATGCCATATAACTTCAGAATTTGATGTATTTTAGTTTTAAGATAATAAGAAAATTAAATATATAATATTAATTTTGTATTTCTTTTGGCCTAGCCAGTATCAAGAAATTGGTATCCGTGTGACTATGAATTACACTCTGGTGTCTAATGCAGTGCATTGGAAATAAATATACAAAATTGATCTTCAAACAAATTTTGAGAAACCATTTCAAGATGATGAGCTCCCTAATAGATTTTCCATAAAATAGTTTGGAAACGTGTGCATACATGAATCATATTCGTTGTTTGTTTTCACAAACAGATGATGTATCAAAATTTCCTCTCATAAACTAACTTCAGTTATGCATATGATTACCTGTAAAGGAACATCTGTTGTTACATATTCCATAACAGGTACACCTAAAGATGCTCGAGCAGCATCGGCTACTTGCAAATGTCGCACCTGCAAATCTTCTTCAATTCCAGCATCCAGAACTAGTCCAATCTGCTTTAATTGAAAAAAAAGTAACAGAGTAAATCCAAAATCTCAGTTCCAACAAACACTGATCTTAATATGATAAATCATAAAAGTAGGTGCAAAATTACAAATAAAATATATATGAATATATTTAAGGCACACCTTGTTCTGATGAACAGCTTGAAGTCCCCATAATCCTTCAGCAAACCTATCCAGGGCATAACCTTCTACATATAGTGCATTAGGCATTGGCCAGTAAAGCATTGCTGCATTTAAAACCTGCATAGTAGGTGGATAAAATTAGGTTTTAGAAGGAATTATATTAGTAGTTGTATCATGACAATTTTGTTCACAATCTACTAAGAGAAATAATAATTCGTATTTTCGTTTCATTCATTCTATAAAACTATTTATAGAACTCAATTCAGGTCAAGACTTTATTAGAGTTCATTAAATCTGCTACATTTAGTAATGCTTAAAAGTGCTTGGCATGCACCTTTTATAAACTCCTATCCTATCTGTTTCTCTAAAGGTTGTGTTCATTATTAATGTGATACCACAGAAGATTTACGGTGTCTACATAGCACATAATAATATAAGTTTATGAAATTGCTTTCCAATCCCAATTGCACTAGCTTCTCATAGCACCCTCATAGTAGGTTACTTAATAATTTAAGACATGATGTTGGCAACCAGAATATATTTTCTGCTTGAAGATGTGCCCATGTTGTTCTAACGCATCCAGTTCAATTTGTTAAAAAAAAGTATCTAGATATGTGCAGGTATAAACCATTACAAATTAGGTGTGAGATAATTGCATCCACTACACTTGCTTCACCCAGAATTGCTATTTCCACTCTGTCACACCCTTATAAGAGTCAGCCACTACCATTAAACCACAATTACTTAGGGCCAGTACTGTTCATTAAACTGAATATACAGTTGATTGCTTCTTGGTGTAAAAATTAATTTAATTTATATATTAATGTCCATGGAAGACCAATATTGGTTCATGGAAATAAAGAGATACAATATAGAGCGGACAGGGGAAGTGCAAAGGCACATTGCAAAAAAAATAAAATGCAGAACAGAAAGTGAGCAATGTAATTAGGGATACTAACAGTGTTGGTGTGAATAAGGTCTTGTACCTCATGTATTTTGCTAGTTCCTAGTCGGGGACTTATTCACGTGACATAATTTTACTTTGGTCCTAGGTGTTGTTTCTAGGAGTCTTAGTTGTCAATATAAGACATGGCATGTCTTATCTTTATGACCTTTATGTAATTCTAGTTAACTAGCTCATTTAATATTTGATTGAGGTAATTGTCTCATTGTATAGGATTGAGACACGTCCACATCCTATCTAATCCTACCTCTCACCTTGCCTTTATAAGCAAGGCACCTCATTGTATATTTCATATTCAATCAATCAATCTTGCATTGTTGAAGCAAGCTATTCTTGACATTCTCTCTTGTATAAGTGTCTTGATCTTGCAGGGATCCTAGGGGCGTTGAGGAGTCACTAATCAAATCCTAAATGGTAGCAGTTCCTACTTCTTCAATTGAGATCACACATTCATCTTTTTGTCGATGCTTCATTGAGAACTTCTAGTGATTCATTGTAAAAAGTACCACATTGTCTTCCTGATTGGGATTCCTATCTTTTAGACATTGCTTCTTTGTTTGTGGAGTCTCATATTTCAGATTTGGAGCACCAATTTGAGGGGTTATCTCTCTTACTTGATAACAATCATAGCACAACTGTTGTCACTTCATATTTGGCTTTGGAGCTTGTTCAAAATCAGTTTCTATTTGTTCCTTGTTTGTCACCCTCTATTGTGATTGGGCATGTACCTAATTGGTTTGTGACTTCATCTTCATCATGCAAGGACTTGGCAACACATAAGCAGTTTTCAAAGATATCATCATACATTTGGATTCTCTTCTCTACCAATTCCTCTCCGGATACATTTGGATTCTCTTTCCTCTCCAGAGAAATGTTTGTAGGCATTGGACTATATTTTGCCTTCAAACACTAACCATTCCTGCAGGACGGTGTACATTGTGGGGGGGCTATATAGTCTCTGTATTTCCTTCCTATGGCAGGACCAGTAGTTGTATCATGATAGATGTAATCCTTGGCAACACATGAGCAGTTTTCAGAGACATCATTGTACATTTGGATTCTATTCCCTACTAATTCCTATCTGGAATGGGAAGAATTCCTACATTTGCACTTGTTAATCTTCTTCCCAAGGGGATAAATGTTGTTTGTAGGCAGTGTACTATGTTTTGTCTTCAAGCACTCACCATTTCAGCAGGACATTGTACAATGTGGGGGGCTATATAAACTCTCTATTTCCTTTCTATGGGGGGATCATTGATTGTATTTTCATGATGGATGTAGTACTCGGGGGTTATCATTGAGTCCTCCATGCATCATCATTTGATTGTATCTTTCCTCTCTTTTGGAGGGGAGTTTCAGTCCCAATGGGTTGGGCACCTAACATGGTTTAGTAGCCACGACCTATCATATCATCTTGCATCATTTGCATAATAATCTACTCCCTAAGTTTCACTTAAGGGGTCCTATTGGTGTGAATAAGGTCTTGTACCTAGTATATTTCGCTAGTTCCTAGTAGGGGATTTATTCATATAGCTTAAGTTTACATATTTCTTAGTGTTGTTTCTAGAAGTCTTAGTTGTCAAAATAACACACATCATATCTTAAACTTATGACCTTTATTTAATTCTAGTTACCTAGGTCATTTAATATTTGATTGAGGTAGTTGTCTTATTGTATAGGATTAAGACCTGTCAACATGCTGTCTAATCCTATCTCTCACTTGTCCTTTATAAGCAAATAATCTCATTGCACATTTCATATCCAATCAATCAATCTTGCATTGTTGATGCAAGCTATTTGCCAATTCTCTCTTGTGGAAGTGTTTTGGTCTTGCAAGGATTTTGGGGTGGTTGAGGTGTCACCAATCAACTGCTATAGACAGCATGAAAAAAAACATTTTTTGAAGGACATAGGTAGCATTTCTGACATTCAAGACCTAAAAAAGTGAGTGATGAATATGAGCCCATGGGGATCACTAGGTTGGTGACACCTTGTAAATCTACAATATGAACTTGGAAGTTGGCTAGGAGACCTCTTCTTACTAAAGTAAGAGGACTGAAAACAGGAAGTAATCAATTTAGTTGACAAATGTCAAACACCTCCTGCAAGAAAAGAGCAAACCAAAAAAAAACATCCTATGACACTCTAGAGGGATGGTGGTCTCTCAATGCAAAGTTGCCAAGAGAGTTGTGCAAAAGAAACCCTTAGACTGTAAGGTAACTGGAATCTAGTATACTCCGAGGGGAAATAATCCATCATTAAGCTAGAGATATAGATCTAAGTAGTGATGAAATTTTGAAGAGACTGGTTCTCTAGGTGCAATCTAGGTGGATTGAAGGTATGCTCTATAAATCTCAATATAAAAGCCCTAGTTGATTTTCCCCTTGGAGAGATCACAAGAACTTCCTGTTAGCAATTTAAGTTGTCATTAGTGTTAATCTCAAACACCATTCCCACCGGTAAAGGTTCACCGGTCACTCGCGTTACTTTAAAGGCACCAGTAGACTAGAAACAAAGTGTATGCACCGGTAGATTAAACAGAGGGATACACCGGTAGACCAAACTAAGAACATTGTACCGTCTTATATTGCATATAGGGATGAACCGGGTATAAGTATATACCGGTCTAAACTGCATAAAGATCTGCACCGGATACTACAGAGAAGTTTGAGTTAAAACCAGATTATGCGGATCATCCACCGCTCAGAAGTGGAGTTAGCTTTTTAACAGGAGTTAGCTTTATTTCTAAGGATGTTTTCAAGGTAAACTCCAGATCAGAACGCAAAACTTTTTGCTAGTTGCATGATTTAATGTTGAGTTTACAGCCTGGCGGTTCTATGAGTTAAGAGTTTCATTAAGATGAACTCTTGTATAAATACAAGTCATAGGATGCAAGAAAAAGTGTTGTTGATAGTTGCTGAATAGAGAGTAGAGAAGAGAGAGATTACAGTCACCAGAGGTGAAAGGCAAAGAGGCAGAAAAGATTCAACAGCTAGGCAAACCGGGGAAGAGATCAACAGGTATGATCTAATCAGACAATCAGTGTCATATAAGATCATTGCTTTTATAAGGTGTGAAAGCAAATTGAAATCCCTCTATCAAGGTGAACCCTAATCGGTTCTTTGTAAAAATCCTTTAACCGGGTAACATCTTTGTTGATGTTGAAAATCCTCTAACCAAACAACTCCTAACAGAGTTAAGATCTTAACCAATCTTCTACCAAATCCCTTAACCGGGTAGCACCTTCACCAGTGCTTTGTAAGCTCCTAACAGGGCATCTTCATTCTGCAATAGTGAAGTTGTGAGCTCTATCTCACCGTGGTTTTTTCCTTCTAACCGAGGGTTTCCATGTATACATCTTGTGTTGATCTGTGTTTCTATTTATGCTTATGAATGATTGTTTATATTCTGCTTATCAAGGAAGAATAATTGAACAAGTGTTGAATTGTAATAGAAACAAGTATTTACTAATTCACCCCCCCTCTCAGTAACTGGTTAGTAATAACAATTGGTATGAAAGCCTTGTTCTCTAATATATAAATCTTAACCGCTTGAGAAAAAGATCATGGAGGGTTACAGGTATCAGAAACAGCTTGAGGAAGCCAATGACATCATTGCCTCTCTGGAGAATAGGCTAAGAAGATCACTTGCAAAAAGGAAGGAGTTGGCTCTGCAGTTGAATGAGAGCAATGAGACTATTGATGAACTCTCTGGGCAGAGTGGATCTAATGAAGCTGAGGAAGCAATCTCTAAGCTCATGGAGAGGAACCAGATCCTAAACGGTCAGATCTCCAACCTTAAGAGGGAGCAATAAGATAATGCCCTAAGGATGACTGAACTGATTGAGAAAAAGAGAAAAGTTGAAGATGAAAGAAACACAGCAGTCAAGTCATTAACAGCCTCTGAAAGAGCAAGGAACCTGGCAGAGGAAGCAGTAGGGGCAAATGATCTTGTGATCCTACAACTTCAAGAAGACATGCAAATTGTCACCCAAGAAAATGCCAACATGCAAAAGGGTTGGCATGATAGGGATGAAGCATGCAAAAACTAACACTAGAGTTGTATCAACTGAAAGAACAGATGAAAGAACTTGAAGAAAGAAATGAAACCCTAAGAAGATACAACAAGAGCTTGGTCAAGCTTGATGAGCAACTTAAAGCTCAAAGAAAGCACAAAGATCACACCGGTCTTGGATTCACCAAAAAAGACATCAAAGAGACTGGTGAGTCTTCCGGAGCTACGACGAGCAAGAAGGATAAGAAGAAGCCGCTGGCACAAAAAGGTAAGAAGATTTTCAACACCTCTTGAAATCATTGTGGGAAACTGGGTCATAGAACAAATGACTGCAGGAATGCACCGGTAAAGCCAAACAACAATTACTGCAAAAACTATTGCAAATATGGCCACAAGACCAATGAATGTTGGTCAAGCCCCACAACTGTGTCCAGTGGAAGCGGGGCAAGCTTCAAGGGCTACTACTATGCATGCAATAAGTTTGGACACAAAGCTGATGAATGCAGATCAAAAACAATGGCATTCAGATCCCCAAGACCGGTATTCACCAAGAAAAACAAGAACCGGAGCACATCCAACTGTGCTAACTATGGCATGCATAGTCACAATGACTACCGGTACAATTCACCTACCAATAGAAGGGTGAACCCATGGAAGTCCACCGGGATAGTCTGTTACTCCTGCAACAAGGTTGGACACCTAGCCAAAGACTACAAGAGTCGGTCAATGAACAAAAGAGAGGGATCGATCAAACCAATGGAGAAGGTCTCGTCTTCAAATGAGAAGAACAAAGGGAAGAAGACTGAGAAAGAAGTCAAGCAGATTTGGTTCAAAAAGGAATAAAAGAGCTCCGCTAAGGAGAAGACAAAAGAAAGATCATCATCTACTGATGGTGATATCTCTTCAGCAAACTGAGTCGTAAGGGCTTAGAGGGAACCGGTAGACCATCTACCGTTCCCGGTAGAACTGGTGAGAAGAGAACTCACTCAGTCTACAAGGATTAACCAGTCAGGTAAGCATTGATCAACTGAGACAAGCACAACCGAAAAAGCCGGAATACCGGTTAGCAAAAACGGAAAGAAAGGTTAGGTGAGGCAATTAATGCTCTAGCCGTTTAACAATAGTTACCGTTTGGTAATTACCATTATGCCCTAACTCTATAAACGAAAGGAGAATTACTCATTAGTTTTACTTTGCTTTCTTTGTGATTAACGAATTCTTGTGCTAACTAATATTCTCGCGCTTTGATCACTGTGAGCTACTGTTTGTAATACCGATCAAGCGACTTTCTGTGTTAACAGGTTATCAAGAAATGGCATCATCATCCTCTACCATGAAGCTAGTCAAGGGAAATCAAGTGGACCGACCTGCATATGATATTGCGGCGGTTCAAAACAGGGAAAACAACATGGCTGGTGCACTGTCATCTGTGCCAAACGGAGTCCTCTTGACCGAAGATGTCACGGCGTTTATTCACGCCAAACAGGAAGAATTGGGCGAAACTTATATTCAAAGCGAGTACCTCGAGTTATGTCAAGAAGGGATACTTCCTGATAAGTATGCAAAGCTGGTATCATCTGGACTTATCAATGGAGTGTGCTACCCGACCATCTTTCGGGAAGACTGCATTCGAATGGTTCTAAGTTGTCTTCATGAACTGGGTTTCTGGTTCAATAAAGGTGCATGCCATCCGATCACTAAAGAAGATCTGCATAGAGTGACCAAATACAGTGACCAAGGGGAAGCACTAATCCTAAGGACCATCTCCAATGTTGTCGTCAATAAATTAACAAAGTCAAGATCTGATGGTCGACTTATGACCGTGATCAACATTGAGGATGATGGAATCCACTTTGCATCTGCTGTGATTGGCTACAAGGTTTACCAGTCAAGCAATCTAAACAGCATACCGGGTGGAGCAATTCACGCCGCACACCAGATAACGCACGATAATGCTCAATACGACATCTGTGCGATGCTTCGAGGGCAAATCTTTGAAAACATGAAGAAGCTCGGAGTTGTCAAGAAGAAATCCATGAAGTATGGAACCCTGCTAGTATGTCTGTACTACTATTTAAATTTCTTCTCGGGTATTGGAAGAGTGACTTGGGGAACCGATAGACCGATCATGCATCAAATCAGTGAAATGGCCAACCAACTGGGAAACCAGTAAGGAAGAGTAATGACTAAACACTTTGAGGCATTTCAACTGCGAATGCATACAAGAGAGAGGGTGCCGTCAACCATTGTTCACAAATACAAAGATGATGTATGCTTTCTGGTTACCACTGATAACTGCATAATTCAAGCCGTGGAACCGAGAACCATGTACGCTCTTGAGCTAGGCTACGAGATCACCACAAAGGGAGAATTTGAAAAAGAGGGCACCAATTCAAAATGTCTACACCAAAAGGGCCCCCACACCAAAGAAGAAACCGGTGACAGAGCAGCCCAAGGCTCAAAGGAAGAAAGCTCAATTGGTACCCAGTACCCAAGAGGAAGAACAAGAGGAGACAGAGACTGAGGAAACAGTTCCTCTACTCAGAAAGAGGAAATCGGGTAAACCGGTAAAGGAGGATCCACCCAGAAGAGCCAAGCCCACAATTGATGAATTTATGGCAGGAATGAAAGAACATGGCGGAATGGGTGGTGTCAAAAGAAGATACGATCTGGCAAATGAAGACGATAGAAGGAAAATTGAAGAAGCAGTAGTGTATTGCCTCCATAAGTTTAATTTGCAACCTGCGGAACTTCATGCGACAGTGCCTGATGATCTTCTAGAAATTCTTGAAGCTAGATGGAAAGCTTCAATGGACAGAGAAAAGGAGCTAAGGATACAAGCTCTACTAGAGGTTCAGAACCACCTCACTCTAGAAGCGACTGAACAAGCTGAACTGCATCAACAAGATTTCCTGACAAAGAGGAGGATAAGTCGAATGCTCATAGGTGAAGCCGACAAGGTTCATAAGGAAGGAGTAGCCATATGGACCAAACTTCTTCAGACCCAGCAGCAAGCAGAAGAAGCTCGACAAAGAACCACAGCTCCACCGGTCCCTGACACTGGTAAAGGAAAAGGAGTGCTTGGAGCTGAAGCACCGGTTAAAGAGAAGAACCCTACAGAACCGGTCATCGTCGACATCACCGATGACAAGAGCAGCGAACCAGCACATCCAACCGTTCTCATCTCTCTGAGCAAAGGTAACACTCGCCCTATGTTTGTCAATGATATTGTTGATGAGGTAATGGACTTCGGAGAAGTAGATAATGCTGCTAAGTGGTACAATGTACTAGAAGAAGATGATAAACAGACAGTAAATATAGCTATAGTGGAAACTTTTATGGATTTTCATAAAACTCCAAGAGACTACAGGTCCAAGTTTCCACCGGAACTCAATTCTAGGCTTCAGACAAAATGGAGAACCGATCTAGGCACCAACACGAGAATTAATAGGGAAACACTGTTAAAAGTCAAACCTAGTCTCAGTGAAGAAAGAATAAAGCTTCTACTAGAGGAAGCAGCAATGAACTTGGATACCAAGTATAGAGTTGCCTAGATACTAAATGGATATGAGAATCAAGTATATAAAGAGACTTTAGACTTCTGGCAGCAGTACAACTTCAGTGCACTTGAGAATTTAGGTCCACGGGATCAAACTGAACAGGTACAAGCACCACCGGTTCAGTTCACTACTTGTGAGGAACCTGCAACTGGTAAGGTAAATTTTCAAGTAGAGGAGTTCACATCTGGTGAACAGATAAATGTTGAACAGGTAGTTCCCCCAGTAGAACAAGAACTGGGAAATGATATTCCTATGGGAGAATTACACGAAGCTGAAGAGCAGCACAAGGAAGAAATCCCACCAGAAGTTCAATTTCAACAAGAACAAGAAGCCCAACCTGAAGTTGAAGTGCAACCGGAAGAAGAAGCTCAAAATAAGGAAGAAGCACCTGCTAAAGAAGACCTACCTGAAGAAGAGGCGCAACCAGAAGATGCAGCTCAACAAGGAGATGAAGAAAATAAGGAACAGGATCAAGAAATTCCTATACACAATGAGCAAGCTCAACCGAAACAGGAGCCCAAGCAAAAGGAGCAAGCAAATATCTCAAGTTCCTCCTCATCTAAGAGAAAGTTATCATTTGCTGAGGATAAAGAAGCCAAAAGGAGCAAGGCCACCGATACAGCAGTAGAGATCAGCAAAATGTCAACCAGGTAGCTAAAGGAGCTGACCAAGAGGAAACAGGACATGGTCCTGACCACTGTCAAGAATATATTGTGCAACTTCGTACCTGATGCTGACATAGATGAAGATGAACCTGTGATAGATCAGCTGGAAGTTTTGGCACAAGCAATCGGTGATGACCTGACAAATCCAGAAACTATAGCTATAGATCACTATGAGAAGAAGAGAATAGAGATTCTCCACAAACAAGTTGAAGATATCAAGATAACTCTGTCATCCAACTTAAGAGTTCTTCAATAGCAGATCCAAGTTGCAGGAAGTTTGATGACAAGAACTTCCAACTTTGAAACTTTCTTGCAAGATCTGACAGAGAAATCAGCAAAGACTTCAGAAGACATTAGAGCCCTGTCTTCTCAATTTGACATCAAAAATAAGTTTGCAACAAATTTTAGCAGAGAAATGACCAGTCTAGCTCTAATTCTAAGAAAGACTGCAGAAGAGGAGAATAAGAGAATCCAAAACATTATTGGATTTCAGTTATTTCAAGCCCCAACATTTGACTCCATGCAGCAAACTGCAACTTCTACAGAAATTCTAATCAATGAACCTAATTATAAAACTGTGGAGGATATGGAGAACATCATTGTTTCTCTAAAAGCAGCCCAAAAGAACATTGAACATGTAACCGGTCAATGGGCACCGTTTCTTCATTCTGCAAAGAAAATCTATAAGGATATCTTCACCAAGCTACAAATGTGAAATCCTAAGTGAAGCTTAACCCTTTGTCCTATGGAGGCAAAAAGGGGAAGAAGAAGCAGAAGAAATGGGAAGCAGGACAGAGCAGCTACAAGGGAAGCAGCAGTCAAGGGGAAGTTTGCAATCAGAAGAAGAGCTAAAGCACTTTAACAGGGGAAGTGTGCTACAGAAGAGAAGTCTACAGAACTAGGTATAAATTGTGATAAGTGAGTATGGTTTTGCCACCAATGACAAAGGGGAAGATTGTTAGCAATTTAAGTTGTCATTAGTGTAAATCTCAAACACCATTCCCACCGGTAAAGGTTCACCGGTCACTCACGTTACTTTAAAGGCACCAGTAGACTAGAAACAAAGTGTATGCACCGGTAGATTAAACAGAGGGATACACCGGTAGTCCGAACTAAGAACATTGTACCGTCTTATATTGCATACAAGGATGAACCGGGTATAAGTATATACCGGTCTAAACTGCATAAAGATCCGCACCGGATTCTGTGGAGTAGTTTGAGTTAAAACCGGATTATGCGGAGCATCCACCGCTCAGAAGTGGAGTTAGCTTTTTAACAGTAGTTAGCTTTATTTCTACGGATGTTTTCAAGGTAAACTCCAGATCGAAATGCAAAGCTTTTTGCTAGTTGCATGATTTAATGTTGAGTTTACAGCCTGGCGGTTTTATGAGTTAAGGATTTCATTAAGATGAACTCTTGTATAAATACAGGTCATAGGACGCAAGAAAAAGTTTTGTTGATAGTTGCTGAATAGAGAGAGCAGAGAAGAGAGAGATTACAGTCACCGGAGGTGTAAGGCAAAGAGGCAGAAAAGATTCAACAACCAGGCAAACCGGGGGAGAGATCAACAGGTATGATCTAATCAGACAATCAGTGCCATATAAGATCATTGCTTTTATAAGGTGTGAAAGCAAATTGAAATCCCTCTATCAGGGTGAACCCTAATCGGTTCTTTGTAAAAATCCTTTAACCGGGCAACATCTTTGTTGATGTTGAAAGTCCTAACCAGGCAACTCCTAATAGAGTTAAGATCTTAACTGATCTTCTACCCAATCCCTTAACCGGGTAGCACCTTCACTAGTGCTTTGTAAGCTCCTAACAGAGCATCTTCATTCAGCAGTAGTGAAGTTGTGAGCTCTGTCTCACCGTGGTTTTTTCCTTCTAACCGAAGGTTTCCACGTATACATCTTGTGTTGATCTGTGTGTTTCTATTTATGCTTATGAATGATTGTTTATATTCTGCTTATAAAGGAAGAATAATTGAACAAGTGTTGAATTGTAATAGAAACAAGTATTTACCGATTCACCCCCCCTCTCAATAACCGGTTAGTAATAACACTTCCTAAAAATTTGTAGTAATGTTCTAGCGATATCAAGGTTAATGAGGTGCAATGGGAGGAAGGTCTTGCATACCAACAAGACTGAAGCCCACAATATAACCACCACAGAGTCTAAGGGCAAGACAAGGATACCTAAGATGGCCAATGTGGGAGGTGACCATTAGTCTCAACTTGTGTACCATATTCATTGCATGGAATAATCTTGGACTAATGAAAGTTGTGGCAAATTCTCCAAAGATGATGGCTTGAGGGATTGATTTATAAGAATGAATATGTTTAGAGAGCATCATAATCAGTACTCTCAATGTGATTCCAATTCACAATCCGAAAGTATGGGCCCCAAACCCCACAACCATACAAAAGGGTAAATGTGACCAATGAATGAAATAGGCTATTCTTCATATGGATGTCCTAAAATTGAACTTGAAAGAATTCCTTTCCAAGGGTGATAAGAGCAACTGGTCCCGTTCTTAGTCTTAACTCAATAGTTGGAGTTAAGCTAAAGGATGGGCCAACAAAGAGAAGTCCCAAGTAAACATATGAAAAAATGCCTCAACCTTCTCATCTTTGTAAGTAAGAATCACCTCATGTGCCTTCTATTTAAAAATATTGAAAGCTATAACTTTTGTTTTCCCCAAATTATTCTTATCACAAAACAATCATAAAATATCAAGTTGTCTCTAGAGAGTGCTCATTGAGAGAGTCTTCAAGTTAATGTCAACTACAACTATGAGGATAGTTGAGTTATCGAATATGAAATGATTAAGGGTATGGGTATGTGAGTACAATGTGCCAATATAGCTAACGGTAACTCTTATCGCAGACTCCCAATAAAATACCAATATACACGATATCCTTATTTTCTTTCCAAAGTTGACATATTCATGGCAGTATGGTGTTAGGCGTCGGCTAGGATATTAATAAAAATGTTTAATATTTGCTCAATGACTACACTCAAAGCCAAAATATATATAACGCTAGAACTTGATTTTCAATTCATATACATTCCATATGACAAATAAATATTTTATCTTTCAATAATTTATTTGCCCAGACTTTAAGCATTGATAAGTCACTCACAAATATTTCTTCGTAATATTTTAATCAACCAATGAAAGCTCTATTTTATTTTAGCCAATGTTCGAATACAGACATGTCGTTCATAGACCGCCATTCATCACACCAATTATTGTGCAAGAACCACAATATCAAAATATATCACTGCGACCAATACATTTAAACTCATGAACATCAATGGCCAAAAATGTTAAATTTTTTACGGAATGTAATGTCCCCAAATTGATAGAGAATAAATTAATTTAATTAATTAATTAATTGGTCCCAATTTAAAAGATATTATTAAGGACCTTTAATTAATTAATAAAGGGGGCCCATTTTTATTATTGTTGTTCGTAAGTGTTTGCCATGTCGGCATTCTTTTGTAAACCCTTGGGAGTTTTCTCCAAAGGGGTATTTATGACCAGCTTGTAGGAAGTTGTGGAGATGCATCTTGGAATATTTTATGTCTTTGCAAATTCCTGTTGGAGTTTTTTTGTCCGCCATTTCGAAGGTGAAAGATCCTCCCTATTTTGTTTGTTGCAGTTTCAATGGTTCACAGCCACCCTAGTCTGTCGTTGGAAATATCACTCCAATATTTCACGTGTTGAATCCGGATTGTATTCATTTGGAGATTTGTGTTTGCTCGGCTCTAGGCCGAAGCCGTTGTAATTCTGAAGTACTTTGATTGTCTAAAATAAATATACTTTGCGTTGTTAGCTTTGGCAACAATCAATTCTTGTTTCGTCTGGCAATTTGGAGTATTATCATTGTTTATTGTACATTCGTAACTGAGCGTAACTCCTCACCCTTTCTGGCATTTATCGATATCATATGCAGGTGACAAAGAAGAACAACTTCACCATTCTGCAAGCGAACGACAGTTATCAAGCTTCGTACGGCCAACAACACCGTACGTCCAACAGACCAGCTGATCGTACTTCTCAGCAAGCCTACACTATGCACATTGAAGCCGTACGAACATACAACATATGATTCAGGACATTCACACCATGCAGTTACCTTTATACTGTACGGCCAACCCTCCATACCGTACGGCCCACTGTAGTCACCGTACGGACATTGTTGCAGAGTCTCAACCGTACGACAATTTGGAGTGACGGGCATCACCTCCAAGACCGAAACGCCTCTGTGACAGAAATCACCTCCGAAACCAAAAACACCTCCGGGATCACCTCCAGATTGAAATCACCTCCAGACTAAAATCACCTCCAGGACAGAAATCAGCTTCGGGACATTACAGTGTTATCAGAGCTGGTGATCTTGCCATCCTATTGGGATGATTGAGAGATTTTGGGATTTGGATCACATTATGGCGCCCAGCAATGATGGACAATGGTGGTTGAAGGCACTACAAAAGATTGGCAAAGAGCTCAACGAGGGTGTTGATCTTCCATTAGATATATTGGAAGTATGTTTGTCTAAGGTGGACCAATTACCTTCAAGATTTATATAGAGGATCCTTCTCCGATTAAGGATGGCCTAAGTCAACCCAAGCTATTGAGACACCATGACAAGGACATGAAGTTGGCAGTTGCAACATGTCTCAATGAAATCTTGAAAACCTCGGCTCCTAGAGCACCGTATGATGACAACACCATGATAGAGATATTGCATTTGATCATTGACAGCTTTCAAAGCCTTGATGACTTTAGTGGTGATCCTTTTGGCAAGAGATCTACAATATTGGAGAATTGTGCAAATGTCAAAGTAAGTAACCTCCTCTTAGATCTAGAGTTGCAAGACTTGATCCATGATATGTTTCATCACTTCTTGTCACAATCAAGGAGTGTCATGATACTAAGGTTTCAGTTGCTATGGAGAGCCTTATGATTTCGTGCATTGAAGAGATGGATGAAATATCCCAACCTATCATATCTATGTTGTGGGTTGTTCATAATCTAGAATGTGTCCCGTCTATGGCAGCATGTACATTGGAAAATAATGTATTTAAGCATTGTGAAAAAAAACTAATATCTCATTTGCACAAGTGGGAAAAAAGTAGATGACGCAATAAGGGTGATGCATTACACGAGGAGGGTGAAGGCATGATTACAAGGTTGCTCCAGGAGGATCTGCTAAATCTTGCTACTACACCTACATGTGAAGAACACCAAAAAAATGAAGTTGCTTGCATGAATCTTGCCAAACCAACCTGGACAGATCAAGGTGACATAAGCTCTGTCACTACTCCGTTTCATGAGTCAGGCCTTCAATTCGTTGAGTATGGAGCCCTTATGTGCAGCAAGTTGTGTCCTTTGCAGAGGCTATGACCACCGACGAGGCCTTGTCCACCACCGAGGCTCTGTCCCCCGAGGCTCTGCCCATCGTCGAGGCTCTATCTGCTGCCGAGGCTCTTTCTGCCTCCAAGTTTCTTTCCACCACCGAGGCTCTGTCCGCCACCGAGGCCCTATCTGTCACCGAGGCTCTGTCCTCCACCGAGGCCCTATCTGTCGCCGAGGCTCTATCCGCCGCCGAGGTTCTCTCCGTCACCGTCGCCACCAAGACTCTATCCGCCGTCGAGGTTGTGTCTGTCGTCGAGGCTTTGTCCGCTGCCAAGGCCCTGTTTTCCGCCGAGGCTCTAACCGCATCCAAGGCTCTGTCTGTCACCGAGGTTCTCTCCGTCGTAGTTGTTGTTGAGACTCTGTCTGCCGCCGAGGCTGTCTGTCACCGAGGCTTTGTCCGCCATCGAGGCTCTTTCCACCGAGGTTTTGTCTGTCGAGGTTCTACCCGTCAAGGTTCTACCTACAGCCGAGGATCTATCCGCTGCCGAGGTTTTGTCCATCATCGTCGCTACCGAAGCTCTGTCTGTTGTCGAGGCTATGTCCATTGTCGTGGGGTTTGTGTCTATGTCCCTCATCGTCGTTGTGTCTGTGGTTGTGGTCGTGTTCATGGCTAAGTTCGTGTCAGCATCAATGTCTATGTTTGTGGCCTTACCAAAAGAGATTGTTGAACATGATGGCGTGAAAGATTTCATCGATTGGGGTTGTTGGGATCTTGGTAAAGGGCATGGCAATGTTTATATCAGAGCGGCGCAGTAAAATCTTGATGATGGTTTACTCGTCCCAACTAAATCCAACTATGTGCATGTGATCCAAAAGCAGCACAGAGTTTTCAACGGATATTGCTACCAACGTCCGCACTTGGCCTGGGATCTGAACATTGATGTGTTTGATGTTTGGTTTCAGTGGGATCCTGGTGACTGTGGGCATGGCAATAATTATATCAGAGTGGAGCAGTAGAAGCTTGATGGAGAGTTACTTTTCTTGCTTACTTCCACACGCATGCACGTGGTCATGTTGCGGCTTGAAGGTTCCAGTGGATACAGTTATCGGTGTCCGCACCTAGTTTGGAATCCTGGAGTCTTGATGATGGATTGCTTGAGGGCAAGCAATCTTTGGGCGGCGAGGATTGGTAATGTCCCCAAATTGATAAAGAATAAATTAATTTAATTAATTAATTAATTGGTCCTAATTTAAAAGATATTATTAAGGATCTTTAATTAATTAATAAAGGGGGCCCATTTTTATTATTGTTGTCCATAGGTGTTTGTCGTGTCGGCATTCTTTTGCAAACCCTCAGGAGTTTTCTCCGAAGGGGTATTTATGACCGACTTGTAGGAAGTTATGGGGATGCATCTTGGAATATTTTATTTGTCTTTGCAAATTCTAGTTGGAGTTTTGTTGTCCGCCATTTTGGAGGTGAAAGATCCTCCCTATTTGGTTTGTTGCAACTTCGGTGGTTCATAGTCACCCTAGTATGTCGTTGAAAATATCACTCCGATATTTCACATGTGTGTCGAATCTGGATTGTATTCATTTGGAGATTTGTGTTTGCTCGGCTCTAGGCCGAAGCCGTTGTAATTCTAAAGTACTTTCATTGTCTAAAATAAATATACTTTGTGTCATTGGCTTTGGCGACAATCAATTCTTGTTTCGTCTGGCAATTTGGAGTATTATCATTGTTTACTATACATCCGTAACTAAGCGTAATCCTCACCCTTTTTCGCACTTATTGATATCATACGCAGGTGACAAAGAAGAACTTCACCATTCCGTAGGCGAATGACAATTATCAAGCTTCGTATGGCCAACAACACCGTACGTCCAGCAGACCAGCTGATCGTACTGCTCAGCAAGCCTACACCATGCGCATTGAAGCCGTACGGACATACAACGTACGACCTAGGACATTCACACTATGCGGTTACCTTCATATTGTACGGCCAACCCTCCATATCGTACGGTCACTGATGCAGAGTCTCAACCATACGACAATTTGGAGTGACGGGCATCACCTCCGGGACCGAAACACCTCTGAGACAGAAATCACCTTCGGGACATTACACAAAAGCTGCTAAAAAAATTTATAATGCAACACTAATAGAAGAATTAGCCCCAAAAACAGCTTCTTGGCACAAAAAATTACAGCAACTACAAAAGCACCAATGGCGCAAATACTTCTAATCCATAATTGAATAATATTTGATGCAGATTTAACCAAAACAAAGACCCACGATATCATTCATGACGGCAAATATATTAGTGCGACTTCTGGATTCTCTACTAATGTTAATTGCGCAACTTCAATCACAAGATTTAACACAGAAGAATTATTTATTTTCTAGTTGAAGGCACAATCCCAAAACCTTACAAGCTAGTAGTCTAGTAACTCCTTTCTGTAAATTTGTCTCTGATAAAATTTCACAGGCTGGCAAGAAAACCAGCTCTGATACCACTGTAATATCCCCAATGGATATTTTTCCCCAAATTTCTCAAATATATATAACTCAGAAATTAGCAGATAAATTCATGCAATAGATTTCAGATTAACTAGCAAATACTAGAAAATACCCAGATAAAATAATCTCAGAAATATTATTGCATTCAATCTTCAGCAGTTTAATAACACGATCCAAGCATAAAAACAGAAGCCACAATTAGATTGGAAAACTAGAAAAGAAACTGAAACACAATGTGAACTCCATCATGAATCCACCTCAAGAGATGAACTGGGTTTCTGTCCAATCCACCAAGAAAGCCTGAAGGTTTCCGTCCTTGGATTTCAGAATCGAAAGCTAGAAGCTTCCCAAATTCTCCAAGAGAATAGAAATCAACTCATAAACCAAGCATGCTCAAATGAGCTCCTCATTGTTCTTTTAAGAAGCAGCCCCATGACCCTTCAGTTTCCCATTTCTGTCTTTCCATCTTCCTCTTTTGTCACTTTTCCACCTCTTTTAATATTAAAAACGACTTTTATTAAAATTACATTAGACTCCCATAAAGTCATTTTTAATAATTTAGAAAGTAGGCATTTAAAATTCTAATGTCCCAAAAAGGGGACATTACAATTTCCTTCAAATTTTGCCATCAAACTTTCATTTAATCATCCAAGTGGATGATATTCAATACTTGTACGGACCAAAATCTGATTGCAGTCTTAATTTACTTCACACTTCACCCAACTAGTGGAGGATCGACCAGCATGAGGACAATTGAGTTGTATTTGGACTTGACTATTTCCCTGCATTTTAAGCTTGGTGGAGGATCAACCTATATAGATACTCTCCCACACTTGCATTCGAAATTACCTTGAGGCCTTTAACACACCCTTAAAGGGGAACTCGATGTCATTAAGTACATTTCCTTGTTATTTCACTTGTGCCCCAGTGGGTATTCGATCCTCATAGGGACAAAGTAGTCCTTTTGAAATTCCACTTCATTTTTTCATTCACTCACCAAAGGGGAAATTTGACCCGTATAAGGACAATCTTGATCCCAACACATCTTGTCCTCATTCATTCATCTCAATCCTCAAGGGGAAAATCAACCACTATAGGGACAAGTAGAAATTCTACAGGCATAGGGACAAGAGAAAATTCCTTGTCCATAGGGACAAACTAGGTCCTTAGTTCTTCAAGTGGAAATTTTGGTTCTACAAGGACAAAGTGGAAATTCTATGGTCATAGGGACTGGTGGAAATTCCATGTCCATAAGGATTTTCCCCTCTTCAACTCCAAAAAATTTCCCGGTGGCATCCTAGTGGAGAAGAGACATTCATAGGGACAAAGTGGAAATTCCTTGTCCATAGGGGCTTTCCACTTCCACTATTTCCCAAAAATGTTCTAGGTGTCTGGCCGGTGGAAAAACAACCCCTATAAGGACTTTTAGCTTTTCACCTTGTTCCTCATGCCCTATAGTGGAAATTCGACCTCCATAGGGACTAATGGGACTTTCAACATGATTTTCACTTGTTTTTGTCTCCCAGTTGTGGAAATTCAACCCCTATAGGGACTAATGGCCAATTGAACTTGGATTTTACGTGTTCTTGTCTTTTGGGAGTGGAAAATTGACCCCCATAGAGACTTTTCATCAGGATTTAGTGGAAAGCCAATTTCCATAGGGACTAATAGTACAAATTTGGTGGAAAAATGACCCCCATAAGGACTTTGCACTTTTCTTGCATTATTTTATCACTTAGTCCAAATTTACAAGTAAAATATGGCATTAATATATACTAAAAAACATTTGACTAGTCAAAACACCCCAACACAAAATTTTCACCCAAATCCTACCCAACCTTATAGCTTGTCCCTAGTGACCACAAAACTTTATGACTTATCCATATTTGCAACTTTGGAAACTTGGAAGCTTACCCACTTCTCAACATAAAATAGAAACTTTTGGAGATCAAACTAACATTCTATTGTCAAAACCCTAAGACTAACACAACGGAAAGAGAGGGTCCCCATTTGCAATGGGGCGATGGTGTGAAAAGGTCACAACAAGACCTTGTGTGGTGGGTTCTTCATGTATATTCAACAACACGAAATCTATCAAGCAAAGTTTAGTAATGCCCTTTTCTTTTCTATCCAACAAATCCCAATTGGTCTATGACATTGTAGTTGGTTTGGATCTAGATACAGCATATATTTGTCTACAAGCATATCCTCAATATTGAGCTCAAAATTAAAGTTAGTGTCAATAAACCTCTACATTTCTATGCTCGATGTGTCTTGCAAAAAGATCTCCTTCTGCACATACTCCCACTCAAATAAGATTAGATCAAAAAACCTAGTCCTGACACCTAGGACTTGAGTTGATCATGCTTTGATATCAAATAGAAGGAAACTAAGGTGTGAAATACACTTCATCCACTAATCTATTAGAGGAGGTATATGCAAAAAAATAAATTGATAATTACATTATAATTTTGACTTTTGGTTTACTGCCATCAATTAGAAAAAATGACTACATCTAATTTGTCTTTGTTAAACTTATTTTAATCTCTAATTTTGTATTTTGTATTTTTATATTACTTTATTTTCTTGCACAGATGGCCCCTTTGCTATCCTTTTTTTTTCTTCATTTTAATGGAGGATTTTAAATAATCCACAAGTCCATTTTTGATACCCAATATGAGAGCACAAGTCTATGCTAACACCTCTTTGACTAAGAGTTAAGGATTGAGGGGTATCCATTCCACAAAGTCATCAGAGGCACAATCCCAATCTCATCCCTTAGATCATACCTTCGGTGGTTTGAACCATAGCGGAAGGTGTATTCAAGGAACATACCATCACCCTCACCAAAATGCTCAACCAATTGAGATACAACCTTTTGGTGCTACTATCCTTATTTCACTGCAATAGAAAACAAAATAATAGTATATAGGGAGTGAGAAGGCTTGGCTACATCTGCTTCCACCCTTCAATGATAAGGAAATAGATAAACAAAAAGGTATCTCCACAAACATTTTTTAAGGTTTAGCAAAGTTATGGAGTGAGTCTAACAATCCTTTTGTCAAAGCAAACAAGTTCAACAAGATGTGCATACTCATATCATGAAAACATAGTTATAAAGACCCTCAAAGATGTCTACACTCATTCCATGAGAACATTGTTAGGAGAACCCTCAATAAGCTTTGTGTCCTAGCTATGTAAGTAAGGGCCAACTTAAGGCCCACTTTAAGAGGTCCTTGAGTTGCCTAAAATTTTAAGAAAAAGTGTAGGTTTGCCCCACGTTTCCTCACTTTCGGCCAAATGGAAACTACGAACATGACTATATTTTAACATAGTCACTTATTCATTTGCTCACATACCCTATTTCAAAAAAGTATACTTCATCATGTTCCATGCCCCATGGAGACATTTCCTAGAAGGAACATGTTATTCCTAACCAGTTACTAAGAGGGGGGGTGAATCAGTAAATACTATTTCTATTGCAATTTCACACTTGTACAAAGATTCTTGCAAGATAAACAGAATGTAAACAATCATTCACAAACAAAAATAAAAATACTCAAATCAATACATCATGTATACGTGGAAACCCTCGGTTAGAAAGAAAAAACCACAGTGAGACAGAGCTCACAACTTCACTACTACAGTAATAAAGATGCCCTGTTAGGAGCTTGCAAAGCACTTGCAAGAGTGCTACCCGGCTAAGGGATTTGGTAGAAGATCGGTTAAGATCTTAACTCTATTAGGAGCCACCTTGTTAAAGGACTTTCAACATCAACAAAGATGTTACCCGGTTAAAAGATTTATACAAAGAACCTATTAGGGTTCACCCTAATGAAGGTATTTGAATATGCTTTCACAAAATAAAAGCAATGATCTTAATTGACACTCTTTGTCTGATTAGATCATACCTGTTGACCTTACTGTTCTACCTGGCTGTTGATCCTTTCTGCTTTTCACCTCTGTGACTGTAGCTCTTCTCAGAAGATAACTCTCTCCTCCTTTGTATAATCAACAACTCTTTTCTTGCGTCCTATGACCTATATTTATGAAAAATTTCATCTCAATGAAACCCTAACTCATAGAACTGCCAAGCTGTAAACTCATCCTTAAATCATGCAACAAAGAAAAAGCTTTCCATTCTAATCTTGAGTTTACCTTGAAAACATCCACGTAGAAATAAAACTAACTCCTGTTAAAAAGCTAACTTCAATTTTAAACAGTGGATGCTCTGCATATTCCGGTTTTAACTTAAACAACTCCGTATAATCCGGTGCAAATTTATATGCAATTCAACCGGTATCAATCTTATACCCAGTCTATCCCTGTATGCAATATAAGACCAGTACAATGTACTCTGTTCGGTCTACCAGTGCATCTCCTCTATTTAGTCTACCAATGCATATACTCTGTTTCTAGTCTACCAGTGCCTATAAAGTAATACAAGTGATCTACCGGTGGGAATGGTGTTTGCATCTATCTTCACTAATGACAACTTAAATTTGCTAACAATCTTCCCCTTTGTCATTGGTGGCAAAACCATTACTCACTCATCACAGTTAATTCCTTGACCTGTAGACTTCTTCCCTGTACTGTACACTTCAGCTCTTCCCTCTTCTGTTTGCAGACTTCCCCTATTCTAGTGCTTTAGCTCTTCTGTCCTATAGTTGATCTGTCCTGTATCTTTTCTGAGCTTCTTACCTTCTGACCTTCTTCCCTTCTGTTCTGATCTCTTTCTTCTTCCCATTTCTTCTTCTTCCCCTTCTTGCCTCCATAGGACAAAGGGTTTAGCTTCACTATTTATTTTACATGTTTAGCTTGGTGAAGATGTCTTTATAAATGTTCTTCGTTGAATGAAGAAAAGGATTCCATTGACCGGTGACATGTTCTAGATTTCTGAGTGCTGCTTTCAGCAATACTATGATATTCTCCATGTCCTCTACTGTTTTGTAGTCCGGTTCACTGATCAGATTTTTTGTCGAAGTTGCTGTTTGTTGCATTAAATCAAATGTTGGGGCAAGAGACAGTTGAAATCCAATTAGATCTTGGATTCGCTTGATCTTTTCTTCAGGAGTCTTTCTCAGTATGAGAGCTAGACTTGTCATTTCCTTGCTGAAATCTGTTGCAGACTTGTTCTTTATGTCAAACTGGGAAGACAGAGCTCTTATGTCTTCAGAGGTCTTTGTTGACTTCTCTGTCAGATCTTGCATGAACATATCAAAATTAGAAGTTCTGGTCATCAGACTTCCTGCAACTTGAATCTGTTGTTGAAGTACCCTTAAATTGGTGGATACAGTCACCTTTATTTCTTCAACCTGTTTATGGAGAATTTATATTCTCTTCTTCTCATAGTGATCAATTGCTACTGTCTCTGGATCAGTGAGATCTCCGATCGCTTGTGCCAAGATCTCCAATTGATCAATGACAGGTTCATCTTCATCAATGTCAACATCAGGTACAAAGTTGCACAGAATGTTCTTGACACTAGTAAGGACCATGTCCTGTTTCCGCTTGGTCAACTCCTTTAGCTGCCTTGCTAACATTTTGTTGATGTCAACCACAATCTCAGTAGCCTTGCTCCTTTTGGCTTTTGTGTCTACCGCAAAGGATAGCTTCCTCTTGGATGAGGACGAGCTTGGAATATCTACCTGTTCCTTTTGTCTTGGTTCCTGTACCGGTTGTTCTTGCACAGGTAACTCATGTTCCTCTTCATCTTATTTTTCTTCATTCTCCGGTAGGTCCATCTTTTCCGATAGGATTTCTGCTTCTAGCCTTTCTTCCTCTGTATGTGCGTCCACTTCCGGTTGCACTTCAACTTCTAGTTGAGCATTCTCTTCTTGTGGAAATTGCTCTTCCAGTGGGACTTCTTCCTTGTGCTGCTCTTCAGTTGTATGCAGATCACCCACAGCAATTTCTTCTTCAACACCTATAGTGTTGTCAGTGGTCATCTTGACTGATGACTCTCCCAGATTCATTTGTTCACCAGATGTGAACTGTTCTTTATGAATATTCTCCTCACCGATTGTAGGTTCTTCACGAGAAGTGAATTGAACCAGTGGTTCTTGTGCTGGTTTAGTTTGATCCTGTGGACCTGTTCCCTCAAGAGCACTAAAGTCATATTGTTGCCAGAAATCTAGAGTCTATTTATAAACTTCGTTTTCATACCCGTTGAGTATCTTAGCAACTCTATACTTGGTATCCAAGTTCATTGATGCTTCATCTAACAAAAGTTTTATAGTGTCTTCACTAAGACCAGGTCTGACCAGTGACAATGTCTCCTTGGAGATTCTAGTATTGGTGCCTAAACCGGTTCTCCATTTTGTCATTAGTCTTGTGTTTAGTTCAGGGGGAAACTTGGACCTATAGTCCCTTGGAGTTCTGTTGTAATCCATAAATGTTTCCACTAGAGCTACTATTACTGCCTATTTATCTTCCTCTCCTAGCACACTATACCATCTAGCTGCATTATCTAGTTCTCCAAAATCCATCACCTCATCAACTATATCATTAACAGTCATGGTGCGAGTCTTACCTTTTTCTGGAGAGACAAGAACGGTTGGGCAACCCTGATCACTACCTTTATCGTCAGTGATGTCAACGATGACCGGTCCAGTAGGATTCTTCTGTTTAGCTGGTACTTCTGCTCCAAGTACTCCTTTTCCTTTTCCTATATCGATGACCGGTGGCTCAGTTGTCCTTTGGCGTGCTTCTTCTGCCTGCTTCTAGGTCTGAAAAAGTTTGGTCCATATTGCTACTCCTTCCTCATGAACCTTCTCAGCTTCTCCAATAAGCATTTGACCGATCCTCTTTGTCAGGAAATTTTGCTTATGCAGTTCAGCTTGGTGAGTGGCCTTGTCCAGACTAAGATGGTTTTGAACCTCTAGCAGAGCTCGAATCCTCAGCTCCTTTTCTCTGTCCATTGAAGCTTTCCATCTAGCTTCAAGAATTTATTGGAGATCATCAGGTACAACAGTATGAATTTCAATAGGAGAGAGGTTGAATTTGTAGGTACAGTGAACTACTGCTTCTATTTTTCTCCTATCTTCTTCATTAGTCAATTGATATCTTGTGTGGACTGATCCCATTCCACCGGTTTCTTTCAATCCTACCACAAATTCATCAATTGTGAGCTTTCTGGCTCTTGGTGCATCCTCCTTCACCTGTTTGCCAGTTTTCCTCTTTCGGACTAGAGGGACTGTTTCCTCAGTTTCTGTTTCCTCTTGCTCTTCCCCTTGAGTGTTGGGTACCGGTTGTGCTCTCTTCTTTTGAGCCTTGGGTTGTTCTGTCACCGGTTTCTTCTTTGGTGTGGGGGTCCTTTTGGTGTAGACATTCTTGATTGGTGCCCTTTTCTTCAGATTTTCTTGAATCTCTTTGAAGGTACCAAACCGGTAGGCAAAGATCTAGGTCAACTTCGGTCAAGGCATCTGCATATGCCTTTGCTGTTTTGAACGTGATCTCGTATCCTAGTTCAGGAGCATACCCGATTCTTGGTTCCACTGCTTAAATAATGCAGTGATCGGTGGAAACCAAAAAACATACATCATCTTTATAGGAGTCAACAATAGTTGATGGCACTCTCTCCCTGGCGTGCATTCTCAATTGGAATGCCTCAAAGTACTCGGTCATTACTTTACCGAACTGGTTTCCCAGTTGGTTGGTCATATCACTTATCTGCATCATAACTGGTCGGTCAATTGCCCAAGTCACTTCGCCTATTCCTGGGAAGAAATTTGAATGGTAGAAGTAGAGGCATACCAGTAGGGTCCCATACTTTAGGGATTTCTTTTTGACATAGCCGAGCTTCTTCAGATTTTCAAATATTTGACCTCGAAGCATTCCGCATAGATCGTACTTGGCGTTGTCATACATTATCCGGTGAGCGACATGAATGGCTCCACCCGGTATGATGTTAAGGTTGTTGGATTAATAGATCTTGTAGCCTATTACAACGGATGCAAACCGGACTCCTTCGTCTTCAATGTCATTGACAATCATAAGCCGACTATCAAATTTTGACTTCGTCAGCTTTGCGACCACAGCATTGGAGATGGTTCTTAGGGTTAGTGCTTCCCCTTCCTGACTGTATCCGGTCACTCGATGCAAGTCCTCCTTGGTAATTTGTGTGCATGCTCCTTTCGCGAGCCAAAACCCTAGATCGTGCACACGACTGAGAACCAGTCGAATCCAATCCGGTCAGAAGATAGTTGGATAGCAGACTCCGTTGATGAGACCAGATGACACCAGCTTCGTGTATCTATCTGGAAGCTTTCCGTCCTCACATAGCGAGAGGTACTCGCTCTGGATGAAGGTCTCACCCAGTTCTTCCTGCTTGGCGTGAATGAAAGCGGTCACGTCTTCCGTCATGAGAACACCGTCAGGCATGGATGATAGTGCACCAGACATGCCGCTTGCCCTATTTTGAACCGCCATTATGTTGTAGACAAGTAGATCGATTTGATTCCCTTGAATCAGCTTGGCGATAGATGAAGAAGATGCCATTGTTATCAACCGGTTAACACAGTAAATAGCTTGATCGGTCTTTCAGGAAAATCTTATCGTTGATCAAGGCACGAGAATATTACTCAAGCACAAAAGATCACAAATCGCAAAGTAAAAGAAAATGAGTAATCTTCTTCTCTTTATATAGATTTAGGGCATAACGGTAATTACCAAACGATAACTATTTAATTAACAGCTATAGCATTAATTACCATACCTACCCTTTCTTTCCTTTTTTGCCAACCGGTATTCAAGCTTTTTCGGTTGAGCAAACCTCGGTTGATCAACACTTACTTGTCCAATCTTTCTTGCAGACTGAGTGAGTTTGTTACTCACTAGTTCTACCGGGAACAGTAGACGAGCTACCGGTTCCCTCTAAGCATTGTAGGCTCAGTTTGCTGAAGAAATATCACCATCGACCGATGATGATCTTTCCTCTATCTTCTCCTCAACGGAGCTCTTTGATTCCTTCTTGAACCAAATTTGCTTGACTTCTTTCTCGGTCTTCTTTCCTTTGTTGTTCTTCTCATTGGAAGACGAGGTCTTCTCCACCGGTTTGACCGATCCTTTCCTTTTGTTCATTGACCGGTTCCTGCAATCTTTAGCTAGGTGTCCAACTTTGTTGCAGGTGTAGCAGACTATCCCGGTTGCCTTCCATGGTTTTACCCTTCTCTTGTTAGGTGATTTACACCAGGAGTCATTATGACTATGCATGCCACAGTTAGCATAATTGGTTGTGCTCCGGTTCTTGTTTCTTTTGGGGAATACCGATCTCGGTGGGGATCTGAATGCCATTGTCTCGGATCTGCATTCATAAGCTTTGTGTCCAAACTTGTTGCATGCGTAGCAATAACCCTTGAAGCTTCCCCTGCTTCCACTAGACACACTTGTGGGGCTAGACCAGCATTCATTGGTCTTGTGGCCATGCTTGCAACAGTTTTTACAGTAACTGTTAGTTGGCTTTATCGGTGCATTTCTGCAGTTGCTTGTTTTATAGCCCAGTTTCCCACAGTGTTTGCAAGAAATGTTGAAGGTCTTTTTACCCTTTTGTTCTTCTGGTTTCTTCTTTTCCTTCTTATTTTTGTTGGCTCCTGATGACTCACCAATCTCCTTGGTGTCTTGACCGGTGAACCCAAGTCCAGTGGAATCTTTGTACTTTCTTTGAGCTTTGAGTTGCTCATCAAGCTTGACCGAGCTCTCGTTGTATCTTCTTAGGGTTTCATTCCTTTCTTCAAGTTCTTTCATCTATTCCTTCAGTTGATACAACTCTATTGCCAGCCTTTTGCATGTATCATCTCTATCATGCCAACCCTTTTGCATGTTGGCGTTTTCTTGAGTGACTATTTGCATGTCTTCTTGAAGTTGCAGAACGACAAGATCATTCTCCCTTACAGCTTCTTCAGCCAGATTTCTTGCTCTCTCAGAAGCTGTTAATGACTTGACTGCAGTATTTCTTTCATCTTCAGCTTTCCTCTTCTTCTCAATCGGTTCAATCATTCTTAGGGCATTATCTTCCTGCTCCCTTTTTAGGTTGGAGATCTGATCGGTTAGGATCTGGTTCCTCTCTATGAGCTCAGAGACTGCCTCCTCAGCTTCATCTGATCCACTTTGCCCAGAGAATTCATCAATTGTTTCATTGCTCTCACTCAATTGCAGAGTCAGCTCCTTTCTTTTAGCAAGGGATCTTCTCAGCCAGAGGCAATGATGTCGTTGGCTTCCTCAAACTGTTGCTGATACCAGTAACCCTTCATGATCTTTTTCTCAAGCGGTTAAGCTTTATATATTAGAGAACTCAGCTCTGATACCAATTGTTATTCCTAACTGGTTACTGAGAGGGGGGGTGAATCAGTAACTACTATTTATATTGCAATTTCACACTTGTACAAAAATTCTTGCAACATAAACAGAATATAAACAATCATTCACAAACAGAAATAGAAATACTCAAATCAACACAACATGTATACGTGGAAACCCTCAGTTAGAAGGAAAAAACCACGGTGAGACAGAGCTCACAACTTCACTACTACAGTAATAAAGATGCCCTGTTAGGAGCTTACAAAGCACTTGCAAGAGTGCTACCCGGTTAAGGGATTTGGTAGAAGATCGGTTAAGATCTTAACTCTATTAAGAGCCGCCTTGTTAAAGGACTTTCAACGTCAACAAAGATATTACCCGGTTAAAGGATTTATACAAAGAACCTATTAAGATTCACCCTGATGAAGGGATTTGAATATGCTTTCACAAAATAAAAGCAATGATCTTAATTGACACTCTTTGTCTGATTAGATCATACCTGTTAACCTTACTGTTTTGCCTGGCTGTTGATCCTTTCTACCTTTCACCTCTGTGACTGTAGCTCTTCTCAGAAGATAACTCTCTCCTACTTTGTATAATCAACAACTCTTTTCTTGCATCCTATGACCTGTATTTATGCAAAATTTCATCTCAATGAAACCCTAACTCATAAAACCGTCAGGCTGTAAACTCGTCCCTAAATCATGCAACAAAGAAAAAGCTTTGCGTTCTGATCTTGAGTTTACCTTGAAAACATCCGCATAGAAATAAAACTAACTCTTGTTAAAAAGGTAACTTCAGTTCTAAACGATGGATGCTCTGCATATTCCGGTTTTAACTTAAACAGATTTGCATAATCCAGTGCGGATTTATATGCAATTCGACCGGTAACAATCTTATACCCGGTCCATCCCTATATGCAATATAAGACCAGTACAATGTACTCCGTTCGGTCTACCGGTGCATCTCCTATGTTTAGTCTACCGGTGCATATACTTTGTTTCTAGTCTACCAATGCCTATAAAGTAATACAAGTGATCTACCAGTGGGAATGGTGTTTGCATCTATCTTCACTAATGACAACTTAAATTTGCTAACAGAACAATAGTACCAAAAGGACAATGCAAGAAATATAAAGAAAAGAATATGGATGTCATTATATTATGATATTGGTATCAGGATTCAACTGTGTAGTTTTTGAGTCAAACTCATTGACTCATGTTTCATGAATAGTGGTTCACAAGAACCCATCTCTCATGAAAACAAATGGTACACTTAGCAGTCTGATGCAAGAGCATCTTGGGTGTAAGGGCAATCTTGCATCACCCAAAAATATTTCTGGTTTCTTCCTTGGAGGTTCACTTTGGTCATATCAGTCTACTAGTAAAGTTTCATTGCAAGATCAAGTCCAATTTTAAAGATATTGGAAATTTTCGATATTGGCAGCAGGGTACAAAAACTTTGAACTCAATTTTGAAGACTTTAGAGACTCTGAAATGGGTTAAAACTTCGATTGATTACAGTTTGCACAAATCAAGCATTGTAGAGCACTTCGCACCATTTCCGAAATGGGGTCATAATAGCCAATCGGGTCAACAGATGATGACTTATGATCTCTAGAAGTTGCACTACCTAAAATGGAAGAAAATGAATTTCCTTTAAAAAAAAATTTGAGTTCTGAAAGTTGTTTTCCCTTCTCAAAATTGAATTCTCAAGTCCAATTCCAATTCCATGTCTCACTTCTAATTCCAAGTCCTAAGGTGTATTGGCAGAATGCTCATTTTGGACCAAAATTAGAATTGGCCTATACCAATTCATCAATTCCCGTTTTCCAATTCCAGGTCAATTCCAGCAACCAAACGGGCTCTAATGTAATAAAAATGAAAAATAAAATAATTCTAGTGGTGGTCGGCTTCAATGGCTAAAATTCTAATACTTCTCGGACGATGGAAAATTGCCTATATAAGGAAGGCCCATAGTGTTTTCTAGAGCAATTCTGAGTAGTTATTGGAAGCTTTGTCTTACAGAATATTGTAATGAAAATTCTCATGTGACTTTGCATATTGTAATTCTGAAATTTGTAATTCCACACTTGTGAAGATAATAAGAAACCCATTTTTTGTTCTTGCAAATTGTTGTAGTGTCTCTATTTTTGTTGTGTTTGTGCTATTAAGAGAAGCACCCTTCATCAAGTGGTATCAGAGCAGGAGTTCTTAAGTGTGTAGATAGATCGCCGACTGTGAGGCAGTTTACACCAGAATCGCGGTTTAGGGTTTCAGCGATTAGCACGAAAATGTCTCCATGAAAGGAACGTGGTAGAAGAGCGGGAGGTGTCACCTGAGGTTAGAGCCCTCCAAAGACAAGTGCGAGCATTGCAAGAAGAGATTCACAGAGGAATGAATCTTGCGGTAAGAAATGAAAGTGAGGATGAAGTCGAAGAAGACAAAAATTTTGATGAAGGAGAAGGTGAAATTTTGAACCAAGAGGAAGAAAGGCTTTTTTGGGCCATTTCCAAGATTGGGAAAAGACCTAAGATTGAGGTCCTCACATTTTCAGGAAATCTTAACCAAAGGAATTGATCGACTAGATCAATTAATTAAAAGAATATTTCAAGTATGAAGATATCGAGGATGCTGATAGGGTCAAGTTTGTGAATGCCAGACTAAAGGATCATGTGAAAATCTAGGGGCAAGAGATTCAATTGGAGCGAAATAGAAGAGGAAAGGAGAAAATTACAAGATGGGATCGGATGATAGATAAATTGAAGTGACAATTCATTCCTGTTGATTATGAGCTTGATCTACTGAAGAAAATGCATGGGTTAAAGCAAGCAGGAAGATCTGTTCAGGAGTATACGGAAGAGTTCTATCGAGTCCTCATCAAAACAGGCCATGCACAAGCTGATAAGGAGAAAGTTGTCTATTACCTTAATGGGTTGAGGCCAAGCATTCAAGAGGAGTTGAATTTGGTTCGAATGAACAGTATTGAAGAGGCATACCAATTTGCCCTAAGAGTAGAGGAAAAGCTGAACAAGAAGTTTGAGAGCGGGCAAAGCGAAAGAGGTCGTGGTGGAAGATCTAATGGATAGTCTTATGGAGGCCGAAATGAAGATCAAAAAAGAAGAATGAGATCAGTAGCAGTCAAAATCAGAGGGGAAATAATTTCAATCGTTTCCATGATCAGAATAATAGAGATCAGAAAGGAAGAGTACAAGGACCAGGAAGAGGAGGCTTCTGTGGAACATGTTTTCACTGTGGAGGCCATAGGGCATATGAATGTCCTCAACGCCAAGGAAAGACAGATAGGAGAACTAAAGGTCAGGCTAGAGTTGCACATGTGGATGAAGATGTCAAATCATCACATTCTGAAGATGCTAAAAAAGGAGAAGTCCTAGTTAACAGAAGAGTCCTGCTGAGTGGTGAGAATGAACCTGAGCAAAATAGGAGCTTGTTTCGTACTAGGTGCAAATGTAAGGATAAGTGTTGTGATGTGATTATCGACAGTGGAAACATTAATAATTTGGTGTCAAAAGAGATGGTCACAAAGTTAAAGCTCAACAGGTAGAAACACCCATATCCATACTGGGTCGCCTAGGTGCAAGATGACCACAAAATCATGGTCAATGAACAGTGCCTAGTGAAGGTCAAGACCGGGGGATACCATGATGAGGTACTATGTGATATCATACATATAGATGCATGTCATATGTTGTTGGGTAGGCCATAGTAGTTTGACAGACATGATGTACATGATAGTCGTGCAAATACCTATTCCCTGACAAAGAATGGAATGCGACATAAGCTAAAATCATTGAAAGACATTGAAAAAAAGGTATGTAGTAATGCAAGAATAAGTTTTGTTGATGGAAGAAAATTCTTAGAGGGTATGAGGCAGGAGCATATATATTTTGTTTTAATTCCAAAAGCTGGTAAAGAGGAAGTAGAAGATGTACTTGCAGAAGTTGCAGATTTGTTAAATGAGTTTCAGGATATTGTATCCGATAATGTGCCTGATGGATTACCACCTGTAAGGAAGATCAGTCATCAGATAGACTTGATTCCAAGAGCTAATTTGCCAAATAAGACAGCACACAGAATGACACCAGTAGAAAGTGAAGAGTTGAACAGACAAATACATGAGTTGTTGAAAAAGGGGTTGATTAGAAAGAGTCTAAGTCCATGTGTTGTACCAATAGTATTAGCACCAAAGAAGAATGGAGAATGGGGGATGAGTACAAATTCTAGAGCTATAAACAAGATCACAATCAAATACAAGTTTCCATTGTCGCGGATGGATAATATTATGGATTGTTTGAGTGGAGTTGTGTATTTCTCAAAAATAGATCTAAAGAGTGGATATCACCAAATTCGGATCAGAGAAGGAGATGAATGGAAGATTGCCTTCAAAACAAAGGAAGGGTTGTATGAGTGGTTAGTCATGCCTTTTGAGGTAACCAATGCACTAAGCATGCTCATGCAACTCATGAATGACGTTCTGAAAAAAAAATTAGGTAAGTTTGTCATTGTTTACCTAGATGATATTTTGATCTTTAGTAAGACATTGAAAGAGCATATAATACATATTTGTAAGATGTTTGAAAAGATAAGGGAAGAGAAATTGTTGATTAATTTGAAAAAGTGCAGTTTTGTGAATAAGTTAGTATATCTGAGATTTGTAGTTTCAGCAGAACGTCTAAAAGTGGACCCAGAGAAAGTGAAGGCTATTCTTGAATGACCTACTCCAAGGAGTGCTACTGAGGTAAGATCTTTTCATGGTTTGGCTAGCTTTTACAAAAAGTTTATTAGGAGTTTTAACAATATTTTTGGACCTTTGACTGAAACAATAAGAAGGGATAGGAAAGAGCTTAAGTGGACTACTAAGGCATATAAGAGTTTTAAACTGTTGAAACAAAAAATTACAGAACAACTTGTTTTAGCACTTCCAAATTTTAATAAGGTGTTTCAAATAGACTATGATGCTAGTGGTATTGCAATAGAAGTTGTTTTGAGCCAAGAAGGTAAACCTGTTGCTTATTTCAATGAGAAGTTAAATGATGTCAAGAGAAAATATTCTATTTATGATCAAAAATTTTATGCTATAGCTCAGGCATTGAAAAAGTGGAGACACTATCTACTTCCTAAGGAGTTTGTTTTGTATACTGATCATCAAGCTTTGCAATATTTGAACAGTCAAGGAAAATTGAATCAGAGGCATTTGAAATGGGTTGAATTTTTGCAGAGTTACATATTTGTTTTGAAACACAGAAGCGGAAAGTCTAATAGGGTAGCAGATGCTCTAAGCAAGAGACAACTTTTGCTAACAGAGATGCAAATTGAAGTGGTTGGGTTCAATGAACTCAAGAGTTTGTATCCAGAGGATCTTGATTTTGGTGAAGCTTAGAAAGTTTGTACAGAACCTGTTACTTTAGACAGAACGAAGTGGTTGGATTTTCTCATCCAGAATGGTATGCTATTCAGAGGGAGTCAGTTTTGCATTTCACGAAGTTCTATGGAGGAGAATCTCATCAAGGAGAAGCATAATGGAGGATTGGCTGGACATTTTGGTCGAGATAAAACCCTTTCTTTGATTAGTGAGAATTATTACTAGCCACAGTTGCAGAGTATATCAAATGGCAAAGGGAGCAAAGAAGAATACAGGGTTGTATCAGCCATTACCTGTACCAGAGAAGCCATGGGAGGATATCAGTATGGACTTTGTTCTTGGTTTACCAAGGACTCAGCGAGGACATGATTCAATTTTCGTGGTGGTTGACAGGTTTTCAAAGATGACATATTTCATTCCCTGCAAAAAGACTAATGATGTTGTTCATGTGGCAGAATTGTTTTTCAAAAAAGTGGTGAGACTACATGGTCTGCCAAAGAGCATAGTTTCAAATCGAGACACCAAATTTGTTAGATATTTCTGGCGCACATTATGGAAGAAGTTAAACACAGATTTGAAGTCTAGCTCATCACATCATCCACAGACTAATGGATAGATTGCTGAGATGTTTGGTAGGAGATAAGCCAACAGGATGGGATTTGATTTTACCACAGGCGAAATTTGCATACAATAATTCTGTTAACAGGAACACTGATAAACCACCATTTCAAATTGTACATGGAAGTAGTCCCAGAAATGCTTCCGAGTTGAGAAATATCGATAGACAAAGGAGAGATAAATAGTGTTGAAACTAAAGATTTTGCAGAACATTTGAAGAACATCTATGAGGAGGTGAGGAAGCACATTACCAAGATGAATACACAGTATAAGGCTAAGGTAGATGAGAAAAGGAGGCATACAAAATTTCAGGTTGGGGATGAAGTCATAGTTCATTTGCGGAAGGAGAGATTTCCAATAGGTACATAAGTTGAAAATGAAAAAGTTTGGGCCATGTAAGATACTAAAGAAGTATGATTCAAGAAATGTCGATAAAGTAGAGTTGCCTACTACGCTGAATATTTCACCAATATTTAACATTCCAGATCTGACAGAGTATAATGAAGGGGGTGTTGAAGATGGGGTCACAGAAGCACAGTGGGGTATTCTAGCAACTACTTCAGCTACCAAGGAGATTGAGGATATACTGGATAATCGTGTTGGCAAAAGCACAAGGAATAGGACATATGAAGAATATCTAGTCAAATGGAAAGGACGACTTGTAGAAGATTCATCATGGCTGACAAGGAGGAGGTTAACCATCTTGGTTTTCCTCTGTACACCTGAGACATGACAAAGTCACTTCTCAAATTATCCTGGATGTCTGATGCAAGAGCATCCTAGGTGTAAGGGCAATCTTGCATCACCCAAATATATCAGTCTGCCAGTAAAGTTTCATTGCAAGATCAAGTCTAGTTTTGAAGATATTAAAAACTTTCGGTATTGGCAACAAGGTACAGAAACTTTGAACTCAGTTTTGAAGGCTTTAGAAGCTCTAAAAGGGTCGAAACTTTGGTTGACTGGAGCTTGCACAAATTACATGTTGTAGAACACTTCGTGTCATTTCCGAAATGGATCATAATAGCCAATCGAGTCAACAGGTGATGACTTATGGTCTCCGAAAGTTACACTACCTAAAATGGAAGAAAATGAATTTACTTCAAAATTTCTTTTTGAGTTCCGAAAGTTGTTTTGAGCCAACTCTAATGTAATAAAAATGAAAAATAAAATAATTCTAGTGGTGGTCGGCCTCAATGGCTAAAATTTTAGAACCTTCCCAAACAGTAGAAAATTGTCTCTATAAGGAAGGTCCGTAGTGTTTTCTAAGGCAGTTCTGGGTAGTTATTGAAGGTTTTGTCTTACAGAGTATTGTAATGAGAATGTTCATGTGACTTTGCATATTGTAATTTTGAAATTTATAATTCCACACTTGTGGAGATAATAAGAAACTCATTTTCTGTTCTTGCAAATTGTTGTTGTATCTCTATTTCTATTATGTGTTTGTGGTATTAAGGGGAGCACCCTTCATCACATTCATTGCATCTTCATGATGCTCACAGAGGTGAAACATTGGGCCTTCCTAAGAAATCACCCATCCGCTACTACTCCACTCAAGTGCGCTTAGTTATGGAGTTTCCTACAAGGTTAAGCCCACTTAACTTGTTACCCTATTTGCAAAACCTTCAATGTTGTGCTTTATGAACCATTCACTATATTGCCCTTTAGCTTATCAACTAATAAGTAGGAGATATTTTCCAAGTAAGTCAAATTACGATATTACTATCAGAATTCAACTATGTAGTTTTTTACGATACATTTAGCACTTGCAGTCTAAAATAAATTTCATGAGATTAAACCAACCCGTCCATGAAAACCTAATGTACACCAGTTCAGTATATTTACGGTACCAATTGCGTTCGCAAATCACACTATAATTCAATCTACGAATAGCTAAAAACAGAAAACCGGATACAGCTAATTTTAAAATCCCTTAAACGTAATCAGGTATTTGATTCAAAGATTATAAATGAAAGACAGTGGCAAGAAAAAATTACGTTGGGATGTGAAATAAGGCAGTCGACAACGGAAGCCATGGCTCGAGCAACAGGAAGAGCATCCCCTGCAAAGCCCCCAATGGTGGCCCCCACTCCCGTTGGTACAATCAACACAGATGTGTACTCCCTCCGCCCCGCTTCTCCCTGTAACCCCAACCTTCAGTACTATTATTTTTCTCTCAATTAAACTGCATTGTTATATTTAAACGGAAATTCTTTCTTTCGATTACACAATGTTGCTATCCTTAAACCTGACTATCTCTTTCTTTTTGCACTAGAAGATTTACAGCCAACGTGGTCATTATTTGGAAGCTTGAAAACGGGGAACTTACAAGGAGAGCTCGCGGCGTCGATGAAACTGCCAGGCGTCCGCATTTCAGAAATGAACGAATTGGCCGTGGAGAGAAACTACTACTAAGTTTTTGGGGTTTTGGAGTAGAAACATTTACATTGAGTGGGGGAAGAGTAACAGGACAGAGTGTCATAACTCCACACTTGCAGAACTAATAGTTAGTTAAAACACATAAATCAAACTGTTGTTGCCGCCATTATCCACAGTCAAGCGCAGGTCCCTTATGATTTTTGGTCCGAATATATCATGTGGACCAAAACGGCAACGTCTACGCAGCACCCAAAATGTACCATTTATTATAATTATTAATTAATTAAAAAATAAAATTAATTAATTAATTAAAAATTAAAATATAATAAATATAATATGTTTGGTTAATTATTAATTACAATAAATAGAGCTCTTATTAACTTAACAATCAAATAGAAACAAGAGCTAAGCAGACTCTTCAATCAAGAAATGAGAAAATTGTAAACCAGAAATTGTATCTTGTATTTAGACAATTAGATTCATTTAGTTGTATAGTCAATAAAAAATACAAAAGGTAGTAATTTATTTGTTAGTCAATTAGCTCATGTCATATATATTATTTTATGAAAAAATAGGAAAAATGGTAGTTTAATAATTTATTTTACCGCATTTAGATAGTTCATGTTAGTTCTACATTTATTCAAAGAAAAATATTAAAATATTAAAAACACAACACTAGGTCCTTTCACAAGTAGGATTCAAGACCTCTTAAATATTGAAAGTTAAACAAGCATCTTTCTGACAAGTAAAATTTTAGAAATGAATGAATAATCAAATAACACCATGCATAACAAATAACTCAAGGAAAATAAACAAGACAACCAACTAAAGTCAAAATAAGATTACCAAAGTCACTCTTCTTTCACTTCTCTATATCTCACCATTTTACACCCACATGTCATAGAGTTAAGTAAGATTGGATAGAGATTATCCTACATGAGATAAGAGAAACTCAATGCAAGAAGCACCATATGTAGTATAAATCTAGGAGCAAGCAACTATACTACAACAAATCCAAGAGGAGACAAGTGTACAAGAGAACTATATCTATAAAAAGAATTGATTGAATTATAAGAGTTCACCTCAACAATTTCAAGCTTTTACTCAAATGGAATTAAAATTGATTGGAGCTAATAACCTAACTGGCCTTGTCACAAGTATACCTCTCTAGATTTTCGCTAGGTAGCACCCTAACATTAACACCATAACACCACTCATTAACATTAATGGTCAAACCTAGTGGGAAAATAAATAATACGTCAAACAAACATCATTGTCACCATAGAGATGTTCTTTCTTCACAAATAACTCAAGGAAAATAAACAAGACGATCAACTAAAGTCAAAATAAGATCACCAAAGTCACTCTTCCAAATATTTCACTTCTCTATATCTCAACATTTTACACCCACAATCTTGCTCCTAGATTTATACTACATATGGTACTCTTGAACTAGTTGAGTTTATCTTATCTCATGTAGGGTAATATCTATCCAATATTACTTAACTATATGATATGTGAATGTAAAATGGTGAGATACAGAGAAGTCGAAGATTTGGAAGAGTGGCTTTGGTAATATTATTTTGACTTTAGTTGATTGTCTTGTTTATTTTCATTGAGTTATTTGTTATGCGTGTTGTTATTTGTATACTACATATGGTGCTTCTTGCACTAGTTGAGTTTCTCTTCTCTGATCTAGGGTGATCTCTATCCAATATTACTTAACTCTATGGCATGTGGGTGTAAAATGGCAAGAAATAGAGAAGTTAAAGATTTCGAAGAGTGACTTTGGTGATCTTATTTTGACTTTAGTTGATTATCTTGTTTATTTTCCTTGAGTCAGTCTTGTTGATGCTTCTTCACTTCACTAGTTCTTATAACATGAGTAATATTTTGCCACCATACTTAACACAGTTTGATAATGCATGTAATTTTTCATTTTGAGTCTAGTACAATAGGTGCAAACTAGATTTGGGGATCATGAATGTACAACATGAATTCTACTATTTCTCCTTATAACATCTTGCTATTAACATTGTATAAATTTTGGTTTGGTGGCTCCTCAAAGTCTTTTGATTCTATTTTTGTGGGTAATTAGTCTTGAATCCAAGTGTATCTTTCTCTACTTCATATTTTGTATGTCTCATAGTTTTAATTGATTTAACATGCAATGTGTCCCTTTTATTGCTCACTATTATGATAAGTGTCCATATTGAGTTTTGATAAGAAGTCAATTTTGAGCATGCCCAAAAAAAATTATGTTCTTCTGATCTCAATGACTTCCATTCAATGCAATACTTCTCTAGTAGAACTTCTCTCCTTACTCCTTGTGACAATGACCCAAGCTTCAAAATTGATGAAAATTGATCAACCTCTTTAGATGGTCCTTAACTTAAAATATGTGGTTTCAAGTCTATCAAGGTGTATTTGTATCCATTTATTTATTGGTTTATGTTTATTAGATTAATGTTATTGTGTTCTTTTTTCTTGTTTTTTGCATGTACATAACACAACTAAGTATTAAACCTAAATCTATTGTTACATGTTTGTGGTCTTGAGAAACTTAAATTTCTTAGTTTGCATAATTGCATTTACATTTAACTCTACTTTTAAGACAAGGGATGAGGAAACTCTTTCCTATCTTTCAATATTATCTTTATCATTTTCATTATATTGCCTTAGGACAACCACAACCTCTGTCAACTTATGAAAGTTGTTGAAAGATCATGATCAAGACATGACAACTTAGTTAAGTCATTATGAAAACTACAAACTAACGTGAGTTAATACACAATGACAATCAATCTTAACAACAAATACAAGATTAAATTTTATATAAATTCAATAGAAAATAAAACTTGAAAAACAAAATTAAAGCATAGATTAGTTGCTAATGCATACATAAACAGTACATCATCTAAACACTAAATTATTCAAAATAAATCAAAACAAGAGCAAACAAATGAAAAAAATACTAAGGATGGGTAAGTGTACCAAGATGGTGTGTAAAAAAGTGGCCACCCACCCAAAACACCCCTAACGCGATCAATTTACTTTAAATTTAAATAACCCAATCAAGATTAGGTTTTGTAAATTTCCAAGCCCAAATTCAAATAACCCGTACAAGTTTTTATTAAAACAAAAATTGGTCGCATTTTAGTGATAATAAAAGTTTCTAACTGTTAAATGCCCAACATTCCTAGTGTTATAAACTCATACGGGTTTAAATCGTATAAAACCCATTCATGTTATTTGTCCCTAAAACAAGTCCTAAAAAAAACCAAGGAAAGGGAGAGAGGGGAGAGGGGAGAGAGATGAGGTAGAGAAAAAGATGGGGGGTAATTAGGGGAGAGAGATGTGAGAGAGAGGGAGAGAGAAGGTGGAGAGGGTGAGAGACATGAGGTGGAGATAGAGGGTAATTAGGAGGAAGAGATGGTGCGAGGGGGGAGGGAGATGAGAGAAAGGGGGAGAGAGAGAGAGAGAGAGAGAGAGAGAGAGAGAGAGAGAGAGAGAGAGAGAGAGAGAGAGAGGGGATGGGATGCGATGGGATTGGATTGGATTGGATGGGATGATGAGAGAGAGAGAGATGGGAAAGGAAGAGGAGAGAGAAGGGGGATCGGATGTGATGGGATTGGATTGGATTGGATGGGATGATGAGAGAGAGAGAGAGAGAGAGAGAGGTTTTTTGGGAATGTTCGCTACTCCTTGTTATTTGTAAAGCCTTGTTATGACTTCAAAATCTATAGTGAGGGGTTTTAGCTTGGGAATGTCCTCTACACCTTGAGGGCATTACTCATAAACAACTCAAGTCCACTGGTATTTCCAAGTGGATGAGGTTTTTCAATAGTTGCACCTTTTTCAAAGGATTTTTCCAATTCTAAAACTTCATCACCAACTAAATATGGTGATCAACCTAGCTTGCCTAGTTAATAGACAATACAATTTGCAACAACACACACACACACACTTACATATATACTTACACACACACATGATATGCGTAATATGTAATATGTCTTGTATATGTAATATTAAATATGTATTAAATATTATATGTACGTTTAACATGCATAATACTTAATATGTGTATGGCTTTATGATTTTAATGTTTAAAAACATGATCAGGTTTTTAATGTTCAAAAAATATTTTTTAATGTTTAAAAACATGATCGTGTTATGCTTAGGTAATAGGCTTGGATGACAAGGTTGAGGCTTGGGAGCTTCATTTCCCTCCATTTCCTTCCCTTTTCACACCTTTTGTTCTTCTAAATTGGTTTCTCAACTTCCTCGTCATCATATTTACACGTTATCAATTGGGTATTTGTAAAATTACCACCATAATTTTACATGTCTTCTAAGCTTTCTAATCATATATTTTTTTCTATTTTTGGACAACATTAACATTAAAGATTAAATTTTTTTTACCAGTGTCTTCATAGTCCTCAGAGACATATGTGTACCCCTTTTTTTATAACTTTTGATTTGATCTACTTAACCAAAAAAAAAATTTAATTTATATATTATTGTTGTGCACTTGATTCTTTACACTTTAAAAAATGTACTTTTAATTATTTTGATGCAAGTTATGTTTCGCACATGAACGGGCATCTGATTTTCAAGATGTACCCACTTCAAAAAATCATTAATAAAATGCTCAACAAAAAATAACAAAAAAAATAGAAAACTTCTAGCTCTCACTCTTAACTATCATTCTACCAAAGGATTTTTCAAAATACTAAATCTAACTATGACGTTTTTTATGTGCACACCAAACACTATGTTATGTTTTTTATGAAAAAATCAGAAATAGTTTTTTGTGCGCAAATTATTTGATCCTCTTAATCTTATCCATTTTTTTAAAATGTTAGTAGTTTAGAAACTAGATTCAGAGTACTACAATTCTTGTTCTTTTCACATCTTCTAATTTTTAGTGCATGTCTCTCAAATTTCTCTTTCAAGTTCAAGTTTACCTAGTTTCAAAAAAAGGTGGCCACTTATTCCCCTTTTTTTGCGCACCATCTTAATGCACTTATCCAGATACACCATCACACTCACCTAAAACCCAATGAAATATATTTTAAGAATTTAAACATGGGATGTATGATATATTTCTATTATTTTAATTAGTTTAAAATAGCAAAGGATTTTGACTCAATGAGTCAAGGTCAATTGTTGAGGGTAATTGTGTGTACCTTGATTATACCATCTACCAATGTTAAAACCACTAAAGATATGATATATGAAGAATGAGACTCGAATCATGATTTTAGTGACTTTGAGGAAACAACTACCTTCTAATTTTTACCTATGAATACTTAACTCTCAACCAAAGAAATATTAACATAGCCTCATACTCTGTATCAAACAACACTCGATCTTATGAATGTTATAATAGCACTTGCACCAAAACAAGGTGCAATGGTTATGTCGATAGTAAGATATACATAATAACTAATGTGTTAGAGAGCACAATTCAAAGAAATAGTGATAATAATTTAAATTATGCCATATTAAACATAAATTGACATATGGGATCCTCCTCATAGGTCCTCTAGGATCCTTTGTTGTACATTGTAGCTATTTTATGAAATAAGGAAGTAATTAAGTCACAAATTAACTTATAATGAGTATATTTTATCATGTTGGTTGATATGTCTTTTTTATTAAAGGGTTATTCTTATGAGCTAATTAGGGTTGGGTTTAGGATTACGACTAGTCTTAGAGTTAGGGTCATGATGTTAAAATTAGGGTTAGAGTTAGGATTTTGTTAGAATTAAGTTTATGTTCATGGTTATGATTTGAATTAGAACTAGCATTAAGATTAGGTTTAGGATTAGATGCAGTGGTTGGGAATAGGGTTAGGGTTAGTGTCAAGATCATGATCAGATTTAGATAACTTTAATTGTATCCTAACCTCTAAATACCTCACATTAACTCTAGTCATAGTGCTAACCCTAATCTTAATACTAATTGAATGCTAATCCAGACACTGTCTCTAACCTTAATTTAAAACTTAAAACACCAACTTCACTCCTAATTAAACCTTATTTTTAACCATGATAATAATTCAACTATGACCCTAACATCAATATTTCTCCTATAATGTAATCATATACTTGAATCCTAACACCAACGCTAACCCTATTTGAGCCCTAACAATAACCCTGACTCTAACCCAAGATTTATTATAGAATGGAAACCTTAATTTTAACCAACCCTAACCCTAACTACAATTAAAAGATCCTTTTGATTCACCAATCAATTTGAAATATTTTAAAAGTATATGACTATTATAAGACATGTAAATAATTTGTAACATTTATATACCAATTATAAACTTTTCACTTTTGGACTCACTAATTTTCACCCTTTATTTACAATTTCATCCAATACATTATTTTTGTCATAGTTGTTTGATTGAAATATTTTAAAGCTACAAAAATTATTATATGACATATAAATAATTTAATATAATTATATAATAGATATCATGAAAAAACCTATAAAATGCACATGTATTTAATTTAGGAATCTTATATTAACATGAATAATATTATATTTAAATAATTTAAAAAATTATAATATTTTATTTGGTGAAATTAAGAGTCATATAACTTTAAAATATTATTTTATTTTATTTTAGACAAAAGTGGCCTAAACCACTAAAAATTATTTATATTAATAATAAAAGAGTTTACAGAAAAATGTTCTACATCTCAATATACAGAGAAAAACAAGATATAAACCAGAATGAGTCCCAACCATGATGTAAAAAGGTCCAAAAGATGCAAAAATTAAGACCACCCACCAACCCCCATTGTTGGATGTAACCAAAAATGAAAAACATGACAAAGTTCCAAATAATAAATACAAACCATATAGTAGAATAAGACCAATTGCTTCGACCTACACCCGAAGGAGAGAAGACCCCAACATCAAAGTAGGTATTAGAATCAGAAGGATACTCCAAGCGAATATAGTCCTTAGTTGGAAACAAAGGAGGATGATCAACATGTGCCTCAACATTATGATCAGTAGAATAATCAACATCCCATGGATTTTCCATGTAAAGGGGAAAGATGCACTCAAGAGATAAATCACAATAGTCATCATTATTTCTGAATAGAGAATGTAGGCCCACAAAATTATCCACAACAACAAAAATCATAGAAGGTGCAACTTCCTCTAGAGAAGCACTAAAATATTTGAGAGCTACATTAAAATAACTTGACAAAACACCAAGAGTAATAGCAGACAAAATCTCACTTATACACACATTAGCCATGAGTTTATTGAATGGAATTAAGCCACCAATTGGGAAAAAAAACTGCATATTATAATTTTTCAAGATGAATCTAAGAATATCTTCCTCAAATAAATCAAAGATAATATACTTCTTTGCAATAAAGTAAATAGTTTCCATGTCTTGCAATAAATCCATAATGACAATAAGAAAATTGGCAAAAACCTCAAAAGGAATAGTAGATAGAGTATTGAGTTTCCAATCATTGCTAATAATATCCCTAACAACCTCTTCACAATGACAACAATTCATGTTAAAAATTAAACACAAGTGCTTAGTTGTCAGACGGGCCTCAATCCTGATTTCGCACTATTATTTTGTCAATTTTAACTTGTACTCCATGAGGTGAAAACATCATGTTGTGCCATCCTAAAAAGTCAACACCCATAATTGGATGCTCTATTAGGCCCCATTGTGGTGATTTTGAGATTTGATGTTCATTATGCTTGAACATCACTCAATGTAGATTCCAACATCCATCCATGAGGGTTTATGCAAGGTGGATAAAAAATTTACCTTTTCACATAATTTTCTTTAATCATTTTCCTTTCATTTTGAAGTTTGATTCCTAAATGGAGGTTTGACCAAAGCAACCCCCTTTTATCCAACCTTTTCCCTATTTTTTGTTTGTAGGAACAAGCTATAGAGTTGTCTAACTTTTTCTCGTATATCGAAAATAGTTGAAGCATCCTTGCAAGTTTCAGGCAAAAACCCAGGGTACATAGTGACTCATTTGTTGTGAACCTAGGTATATAATAACTCAGTTGTTGTATACCCTCTAGATCCAACTAAACTTTGACAGATAGATAGGTTACAAATTCGAGATCTCAAAATAGTTATTACAGGTAATTTTAGGATTTCCTTTGTTTGATATTCACATCTAAAGTAGCATATCTCTTGTTTTGATTCTAAGTACATATAAATCTTTCCTTATCTGTATTTCCTATTTTATTATTGTTTCCCTTTTAAATTTTACATATTTAGTGAAGGATCATTGACCCATTTAGCACTTGGGACCTCCTTAGCCTATTGGGACACCTTCCTTCTGAATGTGCAACTTTGAAAAGGATAAGTGATATCCCTCTTTGTGTTTCCTCCCTTTTCATATTGTACATTTTGGTGAACCTGACTCATAACATTTTCACTTCTAATTTGGTTTTTAGATCTTATTGGTATGCATTCATTTTCAAAAAAGGAAAAAAGAGGACATTAAAATTTCATACCATTATTTCTCATTTCATTTAGAGCAATAAAAAAAAACCGCTTCATTCATTAGTTATTAATCATTGCATTTCATATAGATCCTTTCATTTCTAATTTATGCACTTGCATTAGTAAAATATACATATAGTTTCATAAATTTTGCACATGTCATGTTGGTTTGTTCTTCATGAATTATTTCTATAGATTAATTTCATTCTATTTTCCTAAGGACCCTCCTTCTCATAAGGACATGTTGAGGAAAGATGATAATCCTTTTCTCAACAATCTTCCTATTTGGGATGAATCATTAGAGGATGTTGTTGATTATTCGCTTGATATGTATCCCCCCCATGAGGGTACCTTGGTGACAACTAATGATATTATAGTAGAGGAAATTGATATGATTTTTCATTCCCTTATGGACACTTTACCTTCTATTCATCTCAATGATTTCCCCTCTACTAGTGAAGCTTTAATGAGTGATGATCCTTCTCCTAAGATGTACCCCCTTTATGAGGATATTTGGAGAAAGAGGAGGACATTATAAATATGTTTCTTAATATCACCTTACCTTCATTTGCCATCTCTTTTAGAGATAAGGCATTTATGGAAGTCCCTAATCCATATTTTAAATATTATCCTACTCATGAGGACACCTTGGAAGAAGTGAATAACATCATTACTACTTTCCTTGATGCTCTCCCTTCTATTAAAATAAAACTTTGAACAATAAAGAGCTTGATCAAGTCAATGTTGTCAATGTGTTGGGTACTAAAAATCCTAAAGTGTTTGCTCATCTTCATCAAGATACCCCTCCACCTCAAAATAAACTAGTCATTATGGTGAAAGGTTCTCAACAAGCTAACTATCATGAGATTTCTCACATTTATAACACAAGAAATAATAGATAACCTAAAAGTTCAGTTGTTCCTCCTTCTATTCCTACTTCTCAACCACTCCTTCCTCCTGCACCCCATCTCCCTCAAAATCTTGGAAAAGAATACGATTTAGTAGAAAAAAAATTGTGCTACTCCTACCAAGATATCTCTTTGGGAGCTTCTTCAAATTTTACTTACATATCATGAAGCATTAAAACAAGCCTTTAGAAACATGATCGTCCCACCTCTTGTGCAAGATAATATAACTTCCATATTGGAATGCATGAATCCGACCAATAAAAAAACTCAAATTGTGTTTTCTCAAGATGAGTTGCCTCCTACAAAAAATTAAGATCAACATGATTCTATTATGGTTGTTGTCCTTACCAATGGTAATATTATTTGAATAACTTTAGTTGATAATGAATCTAGTCTTAATGTGTGTAGCATTAATTTATTTCATAAAATTTAGACAGATATTTTATTAATTAAACCTCATTTTAATCCTATATGTGTCCTTGACAATGTTGCTAAGCAAACCTTAGGCATTATCATTGTTGGATTATGGAGAGTGGGGGTGAATCAGTAATCCTTGATTTCTTGTACCTTAAAAAAAATATCTGATTGAACTCGGTTAGACACACTTCAACATTAACCAATAACAATAAATTAACTTTATCAATTAGTAATAACATTCACAATAAACATTCAACACATATAACACCAGTATTTAACGTGGAAATCCAATTTGGGAAAAATCACTATGGGAATTGTCACCCACTAAAGAAATACTCTTCTAAAATATGCTTGGTTAAAAGCCAATTCAGTTAAACATTACAATACACATTGTTAAATGTGACCCTCTTAGGGGATTTTCCTTAGATCTGTTAAGATTGTCACCTTGTTAGGAGTGGCCTGGTTAAAGGTCTTCAAACACTCTTCTATAATGTCACCTCTTGCAAGGATTTACAATAAGATGGTTAGGTCCACTTGGTTAAGAGATTTTTATGATACAAATGTTAATAAGTAATAATATATAAATTGATCTATAAATCTGCAACTACCTTTTGCTTTATCAAATCCCTTGTGCAATCTTTGTCTTCACTTCATTCCTTCACTATCCACTGGCTTCAAAACTTCAACAATCTCAGCTTTATGCCTTAGAATTCAACCTTTTCCTTCTTCACTACAATAGTCGATGACTCATTAACCCTTCAACTTTCCAGTCTTTTCTTCATACAATTTCATCCTTTATATAGACTTTGTTTTATCTCTTAATCTCCTTTATTACTCTTTCCTTTGATTAACCTCAGTCGTCTGATCATCTGCACAAACTAATTCAATGAATTTAGAGCTCGATTAAACATGTTACCATCACCTCAGAACTTGAACTTTCTTGGAACTTGTACCTTCACTTTTTGCCACTTAGATCTATACCATAGATCATCACCTTGAATTTTTCTGATCATAGATCTCTCTAACTAACTCTTCCTCATCATTATAATCTTCCAACTCATCATAGCTCATCATTAAATGCCATTCTGATCCTTGTATTTAATTTATGTTCCTTGCTCGGTGGCTTACTTCTTTTTCTTCAAATGAATTTTGGTTGACTATGCTTGGTAACTAAAACCTTTTGCTCGGTGTCTTGACTTCCTTTCACTTTACCAAAACTTGTACTTTTATTTTATAGAATGACTTTTTCCTGCTCGACAACCAAACTCTTTTGTTTACTAACTTGACTAATCTTCTTTACCGACTTGATATAATCAAATGTTTAGTAGAAAATAATTATATCAACATAACCTTATCAAAGTCTGATGTAAAATTAAGTTCTTCAACTTCACAACATTTCACTTCTTCTTCTTCTTAACTCACTCAACTTATATCATACTCTGAATGATATGGAAACTTAATATAAATTAGAAATCAATTGCTTGACATCAATGACAAGATAATAATTGATCTAATCATTCTACAATCTTGTATACCTTTGATCTTAGTTGATCATCGCCATCAGTTATAGTAACAATCTCCCTCTTTGCAATTGATGGAAATATTCACTGTCAATTGATGATGACAACACTTACTAACTTGTATTGTTCCTTTACTCCATTTGAGTTTTATCTCCTTCTCTCTTCTTTGCATATTCTCCCTCTATCAGCTGTATCCATCAATAACATATTCTCCCTCAATATTATATTTTCCCTCTTTGACAATAATGCCAAAGACACATACTCCTGGAAACTTTGTTCATGTAGTGAATCATTCCTCAAATGTATTGATTTCTCATTGCATACATAAACATCTTTCACAACTTCAGGCATCACCCAAAGAGTGAACACTAGCATCAACTCACAAAATAAATATTTTAATAAATCATTGAATTGATCCAACATGCATCTTGCCTTAGTGAATATTGGATAGGGGAAGAACTCCTAATTTACCTCAGAGATACTCAAAAGCATTTTTGGTAGTGATTTGGTAAATATATCTTCTATCTTCTCCTTTGAATTCACATTTTCCAATATCACATGCTTGTCTTGAACTTGTTCTATCAAGTAATGGTACTTTATAGAAATATGCTTTGTCTTTGAATGCATCACCAAATTTTTTGATATATCAATAGCACTAGTGTTATCATAGTAAATAGTAACTGGATCTATAATATCCTCTTGCATACCTTCAAGTAATTGTTTGATCCACACAATGTTTGAACAATTCATAGCTATTGCAACATACTCAACTTCGATAGTAGACTGTGAAATATAACTTTATTTCTTACTTAGTCATGTCACTAATCTTTCTCCTAAAAAGAAAGCTCTGCCACTTGTAATTTTCCCGTCATTAATGTTTCCACCCCAATCAGCATTAGTGTACACCTTAAGATCAAAATCTCCCCCTCTCTTGTATAGTAGACTAAAATCTTCAGTCCCTTTCAAATATCTAAATATTCTTTTGATTGCAGACATGTCTGTTTCCTTTGGATTAGCATAAAATATTGCAACAATATCAACTAAATGTGAAATATCAGATCTGTTGTGTAAAAAATATTGTATTTACCAATCATTGATTGGTAGAGTGTTTCATTTACGTCATTTGTCTCATCTTCCTTTGACAATCTATAACTAGTAGTCATCGGTGTTCCAATTGGTTTTGACTCTTCCATGCCAAATATCTTTAGGATCTCCTTGATATATATTTTATTGTGTGATGTAGATCCCATCTCTGATTGTTGAATTTGTAGTCCAATAAAGAATTTTATCTCTCCTATTATGGACATCTCAAATTCCTTTTTCATCTCTTCAACAAATGATTTACTCATTGATTCATTTCCTCCAAATATGATATCATCAACAAATATTTCAGCAATCAAAATTTTATCAATACTATCACATTTCAGATATAAAATATTGTTTTCACTTGTCCTTTGAAATCTAATCTTGATTAAATATGAATGTAATCTTTCATATCATGCTTGGGGTGCTTGATTCAAACCATATATTGCCTTGTATAGTTTGCATACCATGTCTTTATTAGCATTCTCAATAAATCCTTCAGGTTGTTCAATGTAAACTTCTTCTTCAATAATTCCATTAAAAAATGAAGACTTAACATCCATTTGATAAACTTTGAATCCTTTATAAGCAACATATTCAAGTAAAATTCTTACACCTTCTAATCTAGCAACAGGGGCAAATGTCTCACCATGGTCAATACCTTCTTCTTGTGCATACCCTTTGCAGACCAATCTTGCTTTGTTTCTGATTACATCTCCATTTTCATTTAGTTTATTCCTAAAAATATACTTTTTTCCAATAACATTCTTGTTCCTAGGTCTCATTACCAGTGACCAAGTATTATTCTTTTCAATCTGATCAATCTCTTCTTTCATTTCTTTTACCCAATCTTCATTTTCAAGTGCATCGTTGACTAGTCTTGGCTCAAATTCAGAAATCAAACATGTATTGTCTTTCAACTTGCTTCTTTTCATGACTCCTACATTCGTGTCTCCAATAATATTGTTGGGTGAGTGATGTCTTCTCACATATTTTGCCAAAATAGGCTCGGTAGACTATGTCAATCCTTCATTTTTAGCAATTTAATCTCTCGGTGGAGGCTCAACTTGTTCCTCAATTTATTCTTACAGCTCGGGTACAGTACCATAAATTCCTTCCTATACATATACAAATCTTTGGTAATCTTTTGGTTCCTTTTTGCTATCTTCTTCATTTCTTTTTGCAAATTCATCAATTCTCACATTTACACTTTCCACAATTTTTTTAGTATCCTTATTCAAACATTTATAAGATTTTCTCTTTGTGGAGTAACCTAGGAATATACATTCATCTCCTTTAGAATCAAACTTTCCATTCCTATTATCTTTCAAAATGTAACACCTACTTCCAAAAAATTTAAAATAGTTAACAGTCAGTGTATGCCCATACCAGAGTTCATAAGGATTTTTATTTGTACCTTTCTTCAATTGTACTTAGTTGAGAGTGTAGATAGCAATACTGATGGCTTCTCTCCAGAATGTTTGTGCAACCTCTTTTTCAATCAATGATGTTATAACACAATCAACTATTGGTTTGTTCCTTCTTTCAGCTATGCCATTTTGTTGTGGAGTTCTCAGTGCAGAAACTTGTCTTTTGATTCCATTGTCATTGCAGAAGATAGTAAATTCATCAAAGATAAATTCACCTCCTCTATCTGATCTTAAACATTTCAACTGCTTACCGGTTTCCTTCTCAACTCTTTCCTTATACATTTAAACATTTGGAATGCATCAGATTTTTCTTTTAGAAACATTACCAACATCATTCTTGAGTAGTCATCAACAAACAAAATGAAATATTAATCACCATAATAACTTTATATTCTCATAGGACCACATAGATTAGTATGAACTAATTCCAATATACCATTAGATGAGTAAGACTTTCTTGAGAAACTTGATTTTGTCATCTTGCCAATCTAACATTCCTTACAAATAACTTTATCAGGCTTGCTTAATTTTGGTAGTCCTCTGACTCTATTCTTTTTTCTCACCTCAATTAAGTTGTCAAAGCTCACATGACTGAATCTTTTGTTCCATAACCATACATCCTCAACTTTAACAAACAAGAAACTTTTTGTAGCAGTATCAAGATAGAATAGGTTACCTTTATATTGTTCACCAATTCCAATTAAATCTCCATCAACACCATATATCTTCACTTTTCTATTCTGAAACTCTAGTCGGTGACCAGTGTTGTTCAATTATGAAACACTCAACAAGTTTTACTTTAGTCCTTGAGCCCAATAAGCATTATCACATTTCATCTTTTCATTCAGCATAATGGATCCCTTTCCTCTTACAGAACATGGAGCATCATTCCTAAATCTAAAAAATCCTCCATCATATTCTTCTAAGTTCTCAAACTTATTAATGTCACTAATCATGTGATGTGAACAACCATTATCAATTATCCATGGGTCAGTTTTGCTAACATGAGAAATAAGGGATTTTTCATCTTCATACCTCTCTTCTTTTGAATCATCCTTCATAGCAACATAGATAACTTCCACACTTTCTTTTGTGTCATCAAATTCATCATCAATTATTCCTTTCTCAACTAGGTAGCACGATTCCTTTCCTTTGTCCTTGAAGTCTCTAAACCTTCGGTATCGATTCTCCTTCTTGTCACTTTTATCATTCCTGTCATTATTGGGACACCTAGATGCAATGTGACCAATTTTGTTGCAATTGAAATATTTTAGAGGCAGTTTACCTTTGTACTTTCATTTTCCTCTCAGTAGCCTCTTTGCCAAAAATGCTTCCAATTATTTATGTTCTTTCTCTTCGGTTAGGATATTGTCATAGCCATTTCCACTTGAACTACAATGATTCTTTCTCTTTCTCTTCTTTAACTTCCAATGGTTAAAGATGATTTAATAGCTATTTCAATATTTGGTATATTATTATCATAATTACTAAGCTCAAATGTAGTCAGCGTACCGATCAAAGCATCAAGTGTAACAATGTTATTTGGCATGGATCTCAGTTCCTGAATAGCATAGACTCGAATAGAATACTTAGGTGAAAGAGTTTTGAGAATTTTACTTACCACTTCTTCACCAGTTAGTGTGCTACCAACACCTTTGATAGCACTAATAACTTATTTGATTCTGAAACTATATTGTGCAATGTTTTCATCTTTCATTCTCATCTCATAAAAATTTCCTTTGAGACTATCAACCTTTGTTTTTTGTACTTACAGATCACCTCCATAAACAAGTGCAAGATTATCCCACATATCTTTTGCAATAAGATAATCCTTTATGTCATTGAACTCAACATCAGTCAGGGAGGAAGCAATTTCAATCATTACTGAGTTGTGTTCCTTCTTTTCTCTCAATTGATTAAGAGTCATAGGTCCAGGAGGTGGTGGAGTGTAGTCATTATCCAAATGGTTGAGTGCATATTCTCCAATTCTATATAGGTTTAACCTCATCCTTCTTTTCCATGTAGAGAAACTCTCCTTGTTCAACTTAGGTACTTCTCTCTTACACATCTTTGTATCTTTTACTCAAGTCTTTCAAATTTATCCCTTTAGAGTACTTATCTCTGATACCAATTATTGGATTACAAAGAGGGGGGGTAAATTAGTAATCCTTGATTTCATGTACCTTAAAAACTTTCTCTGATTCAACTCAGTGTCAACTCGACCAAACACACTTCAACATTAACCAATAATAGTAAATTAACTTTATCAATTAGTAATAACATTCACAATAAATATTCAACACATATAACACCAATATTTAACATGGAAACCCAATTTGGGAAAAACCACTGTGGGAATTGTCACTCACTAAAGAAATACTCTTCTGAAGTATGATTGGTTAAAAGCCAATCTGATTAAAGATTACAATACACATTGTTAATTGTGACCTTGTTAGGGGATTTTCCTTAGATCTGTTAGGATCTTCACCCTGTTAGGAGTGGCCTGGTTAAAGGTCTTCAAACACTCTTCTATAATGTTACCTCTTGCAAGGATTTATAATAAGATGGTTAGGTCCACTCGGTTAAGAGATTTTTTTGATACGAATGTTAATAAGTAACAGTATATAAATTGATCTATAAATCTGCAACTACCTTTTGCTTTATCAAATCCCTTGTGCACTCTTTGTGTTCACTTCATTCCTTCACTATCCACTAGCTTCAAAACTTCAACAATCTCAGCTTTCTGACTTGGAATTCAACCTTTTCCTTCTTCACTACAATAGTCAGTGACTCATCAACCCTTCAACTTGCCAGTCTTTTCTTTATACAATTTCATCCTTTATATAGACTTTGTTTTGCCTCTTAATCTCCTTTATTACATTTTCCTTCGATTAACCTCAGCTATCCGATCATCCTCGCAAACTAATTCAATGAATTTAGAGCTTGGTTAAACATTTTACCATCACCTCAGAACTTCAACTTTCTTGGAACTTGTACCTTTACTTTTTGCTGCTTATATCTATACCATAGATCATCACCTTGAATTTTTCCAATTGCAGATCTCTCTAACTAACTCTTCCTCGTCATTATAATCTTCTAACTCATCATACCTCATCATTAAATGTCATTCTGATCCTTGTATTTAATTTTTGTTCTCTCGGTGGCTAACTTCTTTTTCTTCAACTAAATTTTGGTTGACTTCACTCGGTAACTAAAATATTATGCTCGGTGTCTTGACTTCCTTTCACTTTACCGAAACTTACTTTCCTTTTACCGAATGACTTTTTCCTACTCGATAACCAAACTGTTTTATTTACCGACTTGACTAATCTTATTTATCGACTTGAAATAATAAAATATTTAGTAGAAAATAATTATATCAACATAATCTTATCATAGTTTGATTTGTATCATCTTCCCAATTAAGTTCTTCAACTTCACATCATTTCACTTCTTCATTTTCTTAACTCACTCAACTTATACCATACTCCGAATGATATGGCAACTCAATATAAATCAAAAATAATTTTTTGACACTAATGACAATATAATAATTGATCTAATCATTCTACAATCTTGTATACCTCTAATCTTAGTTGATCATCACCATCAGTTATAGTAACAAATCATGGTCATTTTACCTATTCTTATTCATGTTATGTCTGATACTATTAATTATAATATTCTCTTAGGATGACCACAGTTACATGCTATGTACATTTTTCCTTCAACACTTCTTCGCAATGTGAAGTTCATCTATAACAATATCACATATACCCTTATCACTAATGATAAATCACAAAGTAACTTACGATCTGAATCTAATTCTTCATCCATTTCCATGTTATTTAAACAAAACATATCTTCTCCTCCCAAAGATACTTCTCCTAGAATTTACCTTTTAGAAGATGATTGGGGGTCATTGGACTTTATACCATCTTTTGTGGGTGAATACAAAGTTCCTAATTTCAACACAAGACCCTTTAAAGGGCCTAGTGTGTCATTTGTTCAACCTGATTTTCCTAACAATTCAATTGATAATCTTAAACATGGTTTAGGGTGCATGAAAGAAAGTGATGAGATTCATGAGAAACCTACCACATACTTCCCTCTTTAAGGGTTTGGTTTCCAATCTTCTCCTTTTTCCACATACCCTCCTTTATCATCTAACATTTCTTTTATATCTATCTTTAATAAAGAAATTATTTTGCCTAACCTTCTTCATGATAAGTTATTTAATCAACCTAAACAAAAGAAGAAGCATAATTACTACCTTATTAATCTTCCCTTTTGCATGCATCATCGATATCATGACTATCCTACTAATGAATGTTAAGCTTTGCATTGAAAAAGTAAAAAAAGCTCATTGATTATGATATCATTCATATAACATGTCGCGATGAGTTGATTTTCAATTATGATTACTTTGAATAACATTTAAGTTCCTATTAGGTTGCTCCACACTATGTGAAATTGTCAGCTTCTCCATTGGGGTATCATTATCATTCATGGTGGTACAATTTTAGGTACAATCATACTTTGTGAGTAATATAATAGGTCCTCTTTCTCCTTATCTTTATCTCCACACTTGGGGGGCAAGGGTAGTTGTAATACCCCAAAATTGGCACCTAATAAATTCAATCAATTTTGGTGCATTTTCATCAATTTTACATCTTCAAAGTCCTACTTGCTAGGCAATTTTCTCTCTCCTACCTGACTTAATTCGACTTGATGTCAATTGCAAAAACCCTAAATTGCATTAATCAAATATTAAAATTAATTCATAAAGTCTTCAACTTTTATTAGCTAAATTACCCCTATGATAAATTAATTTAATTCTAAAGTCCTAAGTACTTTAAATTAAATTAAACTCACCCCATTTGGCTAATATACATAAAAAGGAATTAATATTACTTGTTATTTGAATGGACACCTTTATTTGAATTAATAATTCAAATTATTCAAACGGTCACCCTTATGTGGCAATAAACATTCTTTTAATTAAGTAATTCATGCCTTTTTGTCTCAATTGGGAATGAAGAGTCGGGAGTTTCAAATCAAGAACCTCTTCATTCTCTCCCTGGGCTTGTCTATTTAATGAACCTCATTCTTCATTCGAAAGGGAGCAAGTTTTGAGAGTAACTAAACTATAGCGCTTTTTTTTTTGTCTCATTTAATTCAAAGCTTTTATTGCATATTAGTGTAATTTTCTCATTTTAGTTTAATATTGCATATTCATTATAATTAGTTTACTTACTTGCTCTTAGTTTAAATCTCATATTTCTTTCAATTTCTTTAGAATAAACTTTCATCTCATTTTTATTTCAAGTTCTTTAGATTAATTGCACTTCATTCTAGTTTAATTTCAATTTGATTATCTTAGTAAGCTTTCAAATCCTCCATTGTAGTACTGGTCTTATGGTTGTTGGCTCTTGTTCTGAGAGTAATTAAACACCCCGTCTACATAGGAGGCAACAGGTCACTTCACCATGGATTTCAAATTGAGTAATCAATACTCTCTTTCGTAATTCGATTGTGTGAGTAATGACTATGTTGCGTGTGTAGTTGGATTAGAGGTCCACATTCAACTATATACATTTTGGCACCCACCGTGGGGTAGAAAAGATCAATTTCTAGCCTCATTCTTGATTTTTCTGATAGGAAATTTGAGCTCTGTCATGTGTCCCTACTGTCTGTGTACAAATTCTCATGCGAGAATCCAAAGCATACCACGTGAAGTTTCACTCTCAGTAGCACTCTCTCACATGAACTTTTACATCCTCATGCGGCACCCGTGCTTTCTCATGCGCTGTGGAGAACTTCCTCGCGCATGATTTGGATACAGTTTTTAAATTTTTCAGTCTCTGTCTTTCCTGTTCTAGATTTCTGACAATTTTTGTTTGCTGTTAATTTCCATTTTTCTATTATTTTCACAGCATAACAGTTTTTTGTAGGACGTTTGACGAAGAACATAAAACATACTAATGGTTTGATTGTAGGACGATAGTCAAAGATCTCATAAAATGTTAGGTTTGTTTCTTGCTTTCATTCACATAGTCTAATTAGGGCTCCGTTAAAATTTCTTGAGAATTTTGATAGTGGGTAGGGAATTTGGCTCTTCATTACATGGAGGTGATGACCATGAATGAACCCAAAAACCTAATGATCCTACTAATATGACAAATTCTTGGGGAAGTGGAGAAAGGTAGTGAATCTTTACACTTCTACTTGCCAGGGGATTATGCTCTTCTCTCTTTGAGAGAACCAGAAACCCAAAACTTGTAGATGTGGTGGAGTGAAGCTAAATCAGTGATGAATCTTCTTGATGTGTTTGGGTGAAGTAATGAGGTAGAGAAGTATGCTCTTCTCTCTTTAAGAGAAATAGAAAATCAAACCCTCGGATCTAAGCTAAGTTGTGTCACCTTTAGAGGGCCTGCCGGAAGTTGAACCTCCGGGAATGACCCAAGTGAGTACGCACCTATCACCGGTGATTCCAACTCACTCTAATAAAGAATTTTTTTTTGAGTCTAAAGACTCCAAAACCATGTTATATTCCTTCTCAATATTTCGACTATCATCTTGAGAAGGCTCTGTTTGTTATACTGAGCGGCGCCACTCCTAACCCCGCTTGCGAGGGTGTATGACTTTCGGGTGTTGGTGTGGTTGTGAGGCCTCAACCCTATATCAGGGGCACCAAAGGTTAGCATGAATGGAAGCCTACTAAGAACTTTCCCTAGCTAGTGGCCTACCTGGTTCACCTCCGAAAGGAGGCATAATCTTTGTGCAGGGAGGGGGAAGAATCTCTCTCGTAGATTCCCATCATAGGCATACACCTAGACACTTGAAGGTGGTATATGACACTGGACCCTACCACAAGGGTAACCTTTGAACGTATACTATTGAGTCCTTGGGAACACCAAAAACACGGGCACCCTCTAGGGGGTGACACAGTTGTGTGAGGTGCACGTATGTGCATAAGCAATGGGGCAAAGGTTTTGTCTTCTCACCATTTTTTTTGTAGGACTAAGCTATGTGTTTGTTATCGAGTCTTAAACATTGTCCAATCATTATCAAACAAAGACTCCCCTAATGCTATCAAGTTACTTTGTCCTTGATAGGTCTGTTAACAACTACTTCTTGTATCACAACTGCTTGATCTAAACCTTTGTGTCTTTAAACGAATGCTTGAAACCTCAAAATGAGATTGTTGATTAAACTGTTCTGCAAACCTATCAGGAAACCGGATTTTCTGTCAGACATCAATTTAGGTTGTATCTCAGAATTCAACTTTTACCTCAAAAACTATGTCAAACTATCAGATTTTGGACTTTTCCCGCATGAAGTTTCACTTTTCAGAGCACTTTCTCACGCGAGACTTTGTTCTTTCATGTGAAGTTTGGTGTTTTCTCACACGGCCTGGTACTCTCTTACGCGAGACTGGAGCCCAGTTTTCAAAAATAGAGACTAGATTCCTATTGACTGGTCAAACTTTTTCCTGATCTACTTTTTGTTCGAGGTCTATTTTTCTATTTTCCTGTCGTTCACTATCAGAAATTGATTGTCTCAAGTTAGGAATCTATTGATCTTTACTTTGACTCATGTTGTCTCTTGTTGGTTTACCTTATCTCTTTATGCCTTTTGTATCTCATGTTGCAATAGTCTTATCTTGGCTATTCTAGCCCCCTCTTTTGATGATTTGTACCAGGTCCATCTCGCATCTTGGTTGTTCTAGCCATTTATCTCCTTTCTGTTATCTTAGAGATAGAGTCTAGCATTATCCTGAGTCTTCTCTTGTCACATCTTTGTCTATGACTATCACGAATAGAAGTGGAAAGACTTATCTCATTCAGAATACTGATAAGGTAGAAGCGAACCTCTTAATCAAGAAATAGATCATCCTGAATCTGTCGTGAAATCTGAATTTTGTGAGATATCCTCGATTTCCTCATTGAGTACTTCGAAAGATAGTCTGTCTCAACCATTACCTCCAGTATTCCAAGAGTGTTTTGATCTATTGTTTGAAGTGCAACCTAGTTTCTCATTTCAAGAGCAAGGCAAATCATTCTTCCAAGACAACTCATTGTTTCACAACTTTGGAAGACCTCTTCCTCGGACTAATCCTATTATCGTACATGTTGATCCTGTTGAGAATAGTCCTATCATTGAACCTAGTGATACTATTGACGATATCTTCTCATCTAAATTTATTAAATCTTTTGATCCTATTCATTCACCAAAGGTTACCTTAGTCACGCCCTTTTGATCTCGTTCACATCACTTTACTAAGTCTTCATGTACTATGCAAGTCTACAACAAGATGGGAGATCCATTTGATTTCCAACTGGGCAAGTACAGTCAAACTTTTGATCAATCTCAAAACAATCAATATCATGGTCAAACCTCTAATGACCCACGTCATGCTCAACCTCAGAATGAGAAGCCTCATGGTCAATCTCAACATGACCAAAATTAGTCCCACAATGATGATCAATCTCAAAACAAACCTCAAGGCAATCGACCACCCATGTATTTCTATTGCCCTCCTCCATTCGATCAAAACCAAGATGATCAACAACAAGATCAGATTTCGAGCATTTATGAGATTCTTGGGAATGAAAATGAGGTGATAAATCAACATGATATAAATGCTACCAAAGCTAATAAGAGTCTTATTAAAATGATGGAGATTCTCCTCCTAGAGGAGAAAGAAAAATACTTCCTTGAGTTAGCTAAGCAAGGGGCCAAGTTACCCCTAGACTATCAAGTTGAAACACTCGTGGCCAAGGAAGAAGAAACTAAGACCGCAAAGTTGCAAAAAATGGTCCGAGACATGCAAAATCAGATTAGTCAACTTGCGAAGAATAAGGACAAACCTGCTCAACAATTCACAATGGAAAGTATTTGTCCTTTCCCTTTTGATAGAAGTATTCACATGCCACCTTTTCCCAGAGGTGTAGAACTCCCTAAATATGACAAATACTTGGGTGCAACCAATCCCCAAGATCACTTGAGGGATTTTGGCACATTATCTATGGAATTCATGCATGATCAAACCTATCTTATGCACTTGTTTCCTCGTAGTTTGGGTGGACCTACGATGGAATGGTTTTCTAGATTGCCTACTGGCATTAAGACTTTTGACGAAATGGCTAATCTATTTCTCTAGCATTACTCACATAATATTCAGCATCCAGTCAACATCTGGGATCTTTGCAATTTAAAACAACGACAAGGAGAATCTTTCCTAACATTCCTCCAAAGGTGGAGACAATTATGTACAAGGTGTCCTCACAAGCTACCAGAGTCTGAAAGACTCGACATTTTCTTGGACAATCTTGTCCCAGACTTTGGATACCAAGTGCAATTACAAGGTCCTCTAACTTTTGATAGCATGATTAAACAAGCAGTGTGAATAGAGGCCTTTATGATCAAGAAAGGTGAACTGACTTTGAGTAAAGACAACAAGCAGGGATCTTCAAACTTGAATAAGGATAAAGGGAAGTTTGTAAATAAGAATAGAGATGTAGTGAATGATGGAGTGGTTGACAATGTGACCCCGCAACCTGATAAGTCTATTTTTAATCTTTCTTCCACCACACAAGCAGTTAAAGTGGCTGAAAAGCCTATGGTGGAAAATCAACAAACTTCAAGGTTTTCTAGAAATAAACCTTGGGCATCTCGACCCAAGCATGAATTTACCTCCTTGGGAGACCCACTTGATGTGGTCTATAAAACTCTTGTGCATAATCAGATTCTTACTCCTTTGGAAAAGCATCTTTATGACCCACAACCCCGACCTCATTAGTGGAATGACAATGCTTATTATGACTATCACTAGAATAAGGGTCATAAGACTTCAACTTGTCTTCAGCTGAAACATAAGGTTCAAGATTTGATCGACAGTGGTGACATTGTTGTGGATGGCCATAACAAGAATTCAGACCATCAAGCATTTAAGGATCCCTTCCCTCCTCATGAGAAGGGTGAGTCTTCAAACGCCAAGAATACCAATGCTAAAGTCAATTACACATACACTAATGATGACAATGTTATTGGTATGATCAAACCTATTGGAGTAGAGTACTGCGATGTCATTACCATTAAGGGAAGTAGTGATGTTCCCAAACCTAAGACTCCTTTCATGTTATGTAGTTCTGCATCTTGTTTGTCTGAATCTGAACAATCTCAAGACTGTGCTAATATCGTCACTCAATCATGAGGAAGAGTGGTTTTGAAAGGTCTCGATGCTTCTACATCTGCTCCAAAGCAAACTGCAGATAAGGGTCCTGATACTTCTACATCCACTCCAAAGCAAACTATGGATAAGACTGTTGTTGGCCCTGCCAACAGGAACACGAAATCTGTTCCTACAGCTAGCTCAGCCAGTTATAGCATCTTAGATCAACTCCAGTGAACCAATGCTCAAATTACCATTTTCAAGTTGTTGAAGATCTCGCCTGCTCACAAGTAGATTTTGGATAAATCCCTCACCGAGGCAAACATTCCCAAGGATCTCGATCTCAACTAGTTCCAATCTATGGTGGGTCATTTGACCTCACCTCACTATCTATCCTTCTCTGAAGAAGATGATCACTCTCTAAGTCATCCGCATAACACTCCCTTGCATATAGAGGTCATGATAGGTCCTAAGCACGTCTACCAAGTGCTCATAGACAATGGTGTTGGTCTTAATATCTGTTCCACTAAGCTGCTTACTCAACTAGGTTATGATGAGAATTGTGTAGACTCCCACAAAAAGATTACCATCAAAGCTTATGATGAGGAAGAATGCAAGTCCCAAGGTTTAGTTGTGCTACCCATCCATGTAGGACCTATTGAGAGAGATGTTACTTTTCAAGTTCTTGACATTCCTCTTGCCTACAATATCTTGTTGGGTAGGCCTTGGATTCATGAGATGCAGGCTATTCCGTCCATGTATCACCAATGCATTAAGTTTCCATTCCATGGGGCAGAAGTCATTGTGCCTGCTAGTACTAATTACTCTTGCAACACTCTTGCGCAATCTACAGATAGCTTTATTCTGGCTAATAGAGAATCCACTAAGTTTTATGATGCTAAGCTAAAGGAAATGGAAAAAACTTTGAGACTTAAGGATATAGGCATGGGAGAATACTGAATTGAACCTGTGCTATCACTTGTTGCTCTACCTCTGTCCCCATGCTCTTATGGGAGACCTTCCGAGAATAAAAAAAATTCTAATGCTTCTCCTCAAATAGTTTATGATGATTCCTTTGTAAGGGCCTCTATACCTTTAGAAGATGAGGATGAAGAAAGAGCTATCAGAGCTTGGATCTATAAGGGAAAAGAAACAACTACTCCACCTCCAGATTTAGAGCAAGAACCATACAATGAGGCCTTCAAGATCATGAAGCACTTTGGCTATAAGGGGAGTGGTCCTATAGGGAAGAATGACAATGGTTTGCTAAAGCCCATTGAAGCTACAGGCCGTAGCATGAAGGATACCACTGGCTTAGGTTTCAAGAAGATTTCCTTTCATTTAGGGATTAACAAGTTTGTACCTGAACTTAAACCTGAACAAGAAATTGAAGATGCCACTCCAGAGGTAAATCCAGAGGCCAGCTCTGATGAAGACACATTTCCATATCCTATTCCTCTGGATCTTGCGGCACTCTTTGCCGAACCTGATGAGCCTATCATACCTGTCCATATGGTAGAGACTAAGATTGATACTGATAAAACCTCTTTGGTATATCAATTCACATATGAGGAATGGAAAGCAACATTAAATGATGATCCCAATTTTTTAGGTGAACAATATAGGCCGCCATATTTTCAAAAATATCGTGAACAAGAACAACTTCAGGAAGTTGTTAATGCCACAAGGAATGAAGATGAGTCAGGTGATATAGCTAGTACTAATGAAATTCCCACATCAAGTACTGACTCACATGAATATGAGTTTGACTCTTTGTCTAATGCTACTTATGATGTAGACATAGATACTATTCACATGTATGAAAGACTTCTTGAAGTAGGTGAAGGGTCTAGCGCTAGGCCGCACAAATTAGATGCCACTGGTATTAACTTGTCCTCTACTTTCGATGTAAGGTCTTATAGGGATTCAAACGCTCCTTTGGATGAGATTTCTCTAGGTCTTGACTTTCTCATCAACACTTTTGATGGTTATACTATGAACGCAGTTGAACCAGTCACTACTTCCCTTTCACTCCATCATCCCGATCTGATAAACTGGAACTCCCCTTACTCATCCAATGAAGTCCTAATGTTCTAGAATGATTATGATCTAGCCTGTTACCTCCATGCTATTGAACCTATGATGTCCTCCACTAGCAAAAGCAGTGTCAGCATGACAGAGGTGGATATCAAGTATCTTAGTCAAAAAATTAAAAGAAGAAAAAATAGATGCTTTGATGGTGAAAACCACTTTGTGGCAGTATTAGAGCCAAAAATAGTAAAAATAAAAGATGTATCTGAGGGTGAAAACCTCTCCGAGGCACCCAAGGATGAGATACTTGATATGCTTGCGAGCCACTTTCAAGAGAGGTCATCAGTATTGATTGAGCTGACACAGCTGGTAAATTTGGGTACAGAGGCTGCTCCACAGATTATTCATCTAGCACAATCATTGTCTGCCAAAGAAAAAGAAGAGTTCACTAGCTTCTTTCAGAATAAGAAAATAAACTTTGCTTGGACCTACTCTAACATGCCTGGATTAGACCCCAATCTAATCATGCACCATTTGTCCATTGCACCAGGTATTAAACCTCTTAAATAGAAGCTATGAAAGATGCATCCACATGTAGCACTTTTGGTCAAAGCAGAGCTAGAAAAGCTTCTCAAGGTTGGTTTCATAAGAACTATTGATTATGCAAAATGGATTTCAAACATTTTTCCAGTCACTAAACATGATAAATCCATTCGTGTGTGTACATATTTCTGGGATCTCAATAAGGCATGTCCAAAACATGACTTCCCACTGCCTAATATTGATATGATAGTAGACATGACAACAGGTTATGAGATGTATTCCTTGATGGATGGCTTTTCTGGCTATAATCAAATAAAAATTGAGCCAAAAGATCAAGAAAAGACTGTTTTTACATGTGCCTAGGGAACCTTTTGCTGGAATGTCATGCCTTTTGGGCTTAAGAATGTTGGACCAACATATCAGAGAGCTGTCACTACTAATTTCCATGATATGATGCATAAAATGATGGAGGATTATGTGGATGATACTTTATCCAAAAGCATGCAGTGAAGAACTCACCTTATAGATTTGGGTCCCATCCTTGACTGCATGGAATAGTTTAGTCTTAGACTTAATCCAAAAAAATGTGCTTTTGGTGTCACTTCTGGGAAACTCTTGGGTTATATCATTTCAGCTAAAGGCATAGAAGTTGATCCTAAAAAAGTGCAAGCTATTATGGACATGCCTCCACCCAAGAATATCAGTCAAATGAGAGGATTACAGGGAAGGCTACAATCTATCCAGCACTTCATTTCATAGTTGGCCGACAAGTCACAACCATTCACTAAAACCTTGCATAAGGGTGTGACGTATGAATGGAATGAAGAATGTGACAAGGGACTCACTCAGATTAAACAGTATCTTGCTAATCCACCTATACTAATGCCTCCTATTCATGGGAAGCCACTTATACTATAAATCTTAGCCATGAATACATCTTTGGGTGCTCTCCTAGCTCAAGAAGATCAAAACAACAAAGAGAGAGCCATATATTATATCAGCAGAACATTGGTTTCCTATGAAATGAACTATTCTATCACTAAGAAGGCTTGTTTAGCAGTGGTATTTGCTTCTCAAAAGTTGTGGCATTATATGCTAGCTCATACTACAAAGCTTATTGCAAAAATTGATCCACTAAAGTACTTGTTGAGCAAGGCTTCCCTCACAGGTAGATTAGCGAAATGGGTGATGATACTTAGTGAATTTGACATCAAATATGTGGAAAGAAAAGCTATTAAAGGACAAGCAATTGTTGATCAACTGGCAGAAGCTCCTCTGAAAGATCACTAGCCTTTGAGTATTGAACTCCTAGATGAATCCATCATGCTTCTCACACAGCAATCTTAGAGCATGTTCTTTGATGGATCATTGACTCAACAAGGATCAGGTGCAGACATTCTATTTATAACACCTCAAAGATGCTCATTACCCAAAGATTATAAAATGTTGTTTCCCTGCACAAACAACATAGATGAATATGAAGCTCTCATCAATGGTATTAAGACAACCCTTGAATGGCGTTTGGATGAGCTCAAGGTCTTTGAAGACTCTCAGTTAATCATCAATCAAGTCAATGATGTTTACCAAACAAAAGATGACAAGATAGTACCTTACAAAAGAATGGTGGATGATCTCAAATAGTATTTTGCACACATTTCTTTCCAGAAAATTCCAAGGGCAGACAATAAAGCAGCTGATGCTATGGCCACTCTTGCTTCAATGTTACAAATGCCAAAAAATGACTTCAGACATGAATTCCTGGTGGAGGCATTACACTACCCTGCCTATGATATTATTGAATCCAGGATGATATGTTCAGTCATTGGACATGATTCATCCCACTACCACCAGATTTTTTCCTACCTGCATGACCAGATCATTCCTGACACCTATACCCAAAATGAAAAGTGTCACCTAATTTGTACTGCTTCACGGTATGTCCTCATAGAAAATGACTTGTATAGACGAGGTCTAGACGGTACTCTCCTTAGGTGTCTAGAACTTGATAAGTCCAAATGTGTGCTAGCTGAGGTACACAAAGGTGTATGTGGGTCTCATTCAAATGGTTTGGCGTTAGCCCAAAAACTTATTAGAGCTGGTTACTACTAGCCAGACATGGAAAAATAAGCTATTCAATATGCCAAGACTTGCAAACAATGCCAATTTCACGGGAACCTGATTCATGCTCCTACTAAAGAGCTTAGTCCTCTCATCAGTTTTTGGCCATTTCAGTAATGGGCCTTTGATTTGGTCGGTCAGATACATCCTTCTTCTTCAAGAGGACATAAGTTTATCATCACAGCTACTGATTACTTTACCAAGTGGGTTGAGGCAGTGCCTCTAGCTATAGCTGATGGCAAGTTTGTGGCTATGTTTATACTAAACTATATCATTTGTAGATATGGTGTACTCTCATCCATTATCACTGACAATGGGGGACAATTCAAGAATAAGGACCTGACAGACTTATGCACCAAATTCAGAATCATTCAGCATTGGTTATCTATCTATTATCCTCAGGGTAATGGACAAGCAGAAGCTTCTAATAAGACAATTCTCAAAATCTTGCACCGAACAGTTCATAAATCTAGTAGAGATTGGCATCTCTAGATTAATCTAGCTTTGTGGACCTACAGAACAAGTATTCGAACACCAACAGGGGCCACTCCCTTTGCCTTGGTTTATGGGGTAGATGTAGTATATCCTATTGAGGTCAAGATTCTAACATTGCGAATCTCTTTGAGGGGCCTCATCACTGATGAAGAAAATAGAATATCCTGGCTTCAAGAGCTTGAGTTACTGGATGAACGTTGGAAGGTGACATTTGATCATCTAAGAGCATACCAAAAGAGGATGTCTAAAGCCTAAAATAAGAAAATTAGACAAAGAGAATTCCAAGTGGGTGATCTCGTCTTGAGAAAGAACCCCAAGAATCAACAATAGCGAGTCCAGAAAGGAAAATTTGAACCAAACTGGCTTGGTCTGTATGTCATTACTGTAGCATTTAGGTCTGGCGCTTATCGACTCTCCACCATTGAAGGAGAGCAACTCAAATAGCCTATCAATGCTCTTCATCTGAAGAAGTTCTACAGTTGAGACATGCTCATGTACATACTTATTGGTCTTGAAAAAATCCTTTAAAATGGTATATTGCAAAAAATCCTAAAAATTGCAAAATGTCCTGAAAAAATGATCATCTTAGTGAAAACCTAGTAAATAGGCGCTTTGATGTATCTATTATCTTGGTGAAAACCTAGTAAACAGGTGCCTTGATAATAATAAAAAAAATTGAAAATTGAAAAAATACAAAAAAAGTGAAAAGATAAAAAATACAAAAAAAATTGAAATATTCAAAAATACAAAAAAAAATTAAAAAAGAGAACAGTACAAAAAAAAATTAAAAAAGAGGAAAATGTGCCATTGACGAAAACCTGGTAAACAGGCGTCATGGTAGCAAAAATAGAATCTCTGCCAAGATGGTGAAAACTTGGTAAATAGGCGCCTCTTGTTTCCTGAAGCTACATCTCATCTCAGCATCACTTGGCTCTTAGTTTCCTACTTTAGTTTGCTTTCCCGCTTTCCTGCTTTAGTTTGTTTCCTACTTTTAGTCTGTTTCTTGCTTTAGTTTTCTAGCTCAGTCACTTGCCTTCAGTTGTCTTTGAGATTTTCCTCAACTCTTCATGGATTGGAACTAGTTCACACTTGGGGGCACCTTCCTGGTCTAGGGGCATTGTCCTATCACTTTCGGAAGCTTTGTTCGTGCATTAGTCACCAACGATTCTTGATGCGTCCACCTGCTGATGCCTAGCTACTTATGAGATTTATCTCCTTAAGGATCTCTCATGTATCAGTCGCCAATGGTTCTTGCTATGCCTGCCTACTGATACCTAGCTTTCGTTCGATCTCTCTCTTTCAGGATCTCTTCATTACATCAGGCACTAGTGGTTCTCACTGCATCTGCCTGCTGATGTTTCATTCATGCTTTATTCTCTTTTTTGAGAATCTTCCTTGTATCGGTCACCAGTGGTTCTCACTGCATCTGCCTATTGATACTTGGTTCATGTTGCGATATCTTCTTGAGACTTCATCTCTTGCAATGGTCACCAATGATTCTCGCTGCGTTTTCTTGCTGTCGCTATCCCGTCGAGACTTCGAACATTATACGCTTCCGATTCGACTTCAATCCACTTGAACACAAACGTAAACCAAAATTAAAACTAAATTTGTGTTCCTTTAAAGTATGCTAAGCTTTTCATTTTCTTGTTTATTTGTTTTCTTTATCATTTCCCCTCGAGCGAATCTAAGATGTCTTTCTTGACTGAGAAATGCAAAGACTGGGGGCATGATCTTTTCTTGGCTTTCTGTTTGCTGGTTTAGTTCCAATGATCTAATAAATCTACAGAAGAGGGGTGTCCATCTGTAAGAGCCTTCATCTCATATTGGATGGCCATGCGTACCTTGACTCCTTTTATATGGACGCTTTGGTGAGGTTGGTTCTTCTCCTTGTCTGTTTTGAGTGACTTGTTTCTGCTACAAGTGAAATTGCAAATGCTCGTCTCGCTAAGTGAACGTAAGGGTCAATGCAAAAGAAGGAACTCTTGCATGTTTGGTGTGTCTGTTCACAAGAAACATTTAGGTCATTCTAGCAATTGTGCTTTGATGCTTATGTTAACTTGCTAAATCAAAAGGAATAGGTGTTCAGGTCATTCTTGCTTTTGTGCCTTAATGCTTACACCTCATTCTGAAAAATCTAAGACTTATGTCATATTCATATTATCATGATTGCAATGTTAGTGAGGATTTTATGGCATTTTGCAATCGTCTCGTGCCTAAACGAACTTGATGATGATAAAAACGGTGAGTCCAACAACCAAGTCCTAGGGTTTGCATTTTCATTCTAGGCTTGCATTTTAACTTAGGCCTACATCTTTCATTCTAAGCTTGCATTTGAGATGATATCTTAGTGCTCTCTTGATTGCTTTTTGTTCATTAAAGGTTCTCATCTTTTGTCCCGGTTTCATCTTGGCTGCACAAGTGTCCAGTCATCGCTCTCGATATTCAAAACATATCTTTTTTATTAGTACCTATCGTATATTGTGACAATCCTGCATGAGATGATTAGTACCATATACATTACATATCCATTTCATTTTTATTTCATTTCCATTTGCATTCATAAATTTATTTGCATCTACATATACATGTGCGTCCACTATAAGCATAACTCAAATCATACATTACACATATGCATACATTCTATCTATCTATCATTGCATTATCATAAAAAAAGAAAACATGTGCATATTCATATTCATAAAAGGAAACATGTGCATTTCATTTCTATCCATACATCTAAGCATATAGAACACATCTCATAAAACATCAATATCAAAGCAATATATCAATAAGTACAATGATATCAAAATTGTCGATCTCATATATATATCTCGAAATAATGTCATGTACAAAAGAGAAGGGTGCTACTCGAGCCAGTATCAAAAAAATGGGCTACACTACATGGATATCAAAATGTGCTAACTATGTCCCACACCACCTAGAGGAGGTGGTGGCAATGGTCTTTGTGGAAGAGGTGTTGGCCGCTGTAGAGGTGCTTGCTATGAGGTGCTTACTATGGGGGTGCCTGTGGTGGTGCCTATGGAGGTGCTGGTGGTGGTGCCTATGGAGCTCCAATGTACTCAAAAAATGGTGGTACCTACTCTGATAGAACAGGCACGACTCCATAGTAAGCTACATAGTAATAAGCTACCTGAGCAGCCTCATATCTTGTCTCAATCCTCGACCGTGCTAGCTCCTCCTGTAGCTGCCTAATCTCTGCATCTTTTTCAGCTACGTGGGTCTCCTCTCTGATGACTTGGGTATGGTAGTCATCCCGCTCCTGTTGGACCTGCCTCACTCTCTCACGGATCTTCCTAAGAGCCTCATCCAGTTGTGGTGTCCCTGCTCCTACCGGAATATCAGGCATATCAGTATCATCATCTAGAGGAGCCTGCTATGATGTATCACCTGCCCCCTGCCTAGTGGACCTCTATTGGGCCCCATTGCTCCCAGCTCCTACATCTGAACCCATGGTCCTGGTAGGGATGCCAGTCTGTCCAGATCTAGGTCTCAGCACTCTCTACTATTGTCCTTGTGGTCCCTGCTGTGCAACCTGCTACTGTGCAGGCTACTGAACTGGAACCTACTGAGCCAGTACTTGCTGCTGCTGCTGCATAGGATGTTGTTGCGCTCCCATACTGATAGGATCAATGAATCTTGGATGAGATCATGCTATCAACTAGTCCCTATATGCAGGTGTCACCCCTGCATTTGTGACATCCACCATGTAGTCCCATCGTGCAGCTAGTATACGTGCTTCTATTGCACATCATCTGGGATCTAGCCTCATGTGCCGCCCCTTCTCCTCATCGGTGAAGCGGGCATAGGGGCAGTACTCATGTGATATATCTTGCTGCTTACAAAACTGGCGCAAGACATGTGTGACAATAAATCTCTCAATGATAGTAACACTCTGTCCAATCAGTGGACGTGAAACAAACATTAAAGAAAGTTCTCGACGAGCATCATCCCAGGGCTCAATGGCAACCCAAGGTCTCTAGATAATAGCTGCCATGTCATCTAGCTATCCTCTCCACTGCTCTATCTTACCCAGTAGAGGCTGAGTCATCAGACCTATGTACTTGTAAATGTAAGGCTTCAACACCTATCATGTATCATGGAATATAGGTCTACAAACAAGGAGATGCTCCTAGGCCCAGATCTGTAAGACAAAGACACCTATTGCCATCATCCTCGCACTACGATATGTAATCTCATGAAGTTCATGGAGCATTTGTGTGAGCATGCACTCACCCCAGCCAAATCTAATTGCTAGTCTGGCTAGCATCCTCTACAACATCATCCCCCAACAGCACTCTAAACCATGCTGACCTCGATCTAGCACCAGGTAGCAGCTCAAGAACATAGCAAGCACAACAGCCAATGGGTGGGCACCACTGTATCTGTGAATCAAATAATCCCAAGAGATGGCCCGGCCCATCACTAGATCATCTCTGAAGATCATCCTTAATGCTACTGTACTTTTTCATGGTTGTGTATCGTACTCTACTTGAGCGCCATGGATGAGTATCCACAAGATCCTGTAAACATCCTCGAGAGTCACAGTCATCTCCCCCATCAGAAAATGGAAAGTGTTCATCTCTGAATGGAAACACTCTACGAGTGCACCAAGAAGACCATGATTTACCCTAATATCAGGTAGATCACGCAAGTATCCTAGACCGAGTCCCTCAATGTGAGCACTCTCTGCATCTGTCAGTCTCTGAACTAATGTAGTGATCACAAGATGGTGTGTCCTGAAGGCGACATCAGGGAAGTCAACTTGCAAAGCAAGCAATGACATGGGATCAGTATCTCAACATGATGGTTTTCAAAACAACAAAAACAAATGCAGCAAGGCATCTACCCTAGACATTACTTTGTGACGCTATACTTGGCTGATTTTATGCAAACTTGACAAATTTTGACAAAGACATTCAAACTCTACAATAACTTTTCTTGCGAGGAAACTATTTCCTCGTGCGAGACATGACTTGTTAGTGCACGAGCAGGAGAAATTTCACATGAGACCAACTTTTAGCTCACGCGAGCTTCCAAATAGAGCCCACGCGAAGAAACCCTAACTAATGCAAGGAAACTACTTCTTTGTGCGAAGGGCATGTTAGGGATTTTTTTTGTAGGGTCAAACTTGGAAATGGTATGGACTTGATTCTCAATTAAAAGGGACTTCAAGTTTGCAAGAAAAGCCTAATTAATGAGGATTGGATAAGATCCTCCTTCTTCTTCGAGCTCCACAAGACTCAGGCAGGTATTGCCTATGAATAGGTGACTATATTTCAAGTAAGCTCTTAATTAGTGGATTAGGTCTTCACTGTCATGCTATTGTGTTACTCAAATCTACTTCAATGAAAGATGATTATGTAAACAACTGAGAACAACCTGTTATAGAATATGACAAAGGAAATTACAAATGTAACAGCATGAACAATGGAAATAAGGACATAAATCCTTCTTCTTTTTATGAGTACAACTCGAGGAAGGTTAACCTCTGGATTCTCTCTTCAAGGAATCAACAAATGTGAACTGTATCACCTGGATACAGTCCCTTCACAATATGCATGAACTTAAAAAACATAAAAGAACTGGTAATGATTATTTTGTGCTTGATGATAGAAAGATGACTATATAAAAAACATCCAGCCAGTGCCTATTCCATTGGGCAAAAGAGTTTGAATATAAATGCACAGGAAGTTTTCAAAGAAACACAATAGGATGCCTTACAAACTACCTGCAATCTGGATAGGATGCCTTACAAACTATCATGTCAATCTTATGGTGTTATCATCAAATCCTAACACATATGTCTTCTCTCTGAAACTATTTATGAAATTTAATCCTCTCCTTGAGAGAAACTCATAAATAATTAGACAGACTACCTGGTAGCTGGTATGTTTTCAAAATGCTTTACAAATCAAAACATACAAGAGCAGAACACAGAGTAAAGAGATAGTAACAAGGTAAGATAGAGATTGCAGTGTATTCTATTGAAATGAACTTGTTTATTACATACAAAGCTTCAAAGTTCAGGAACTTAGACATAAAATTGGAAATATGTTATGCAAAAAATTTCAAATGTCATCATTTAGGGGCCTGCTCACAACAGAGCAACCATAGGAACCCTCCAGAAAAATAGGAACAGGAACCCTTACAACTGAGAAAAGAAGAGAATAAATAGACTAAGAGAGAAACCCTAAAATCACTGCTTGACCCCACACCTATCTTCTGCAATCTAATCTCAAAGCCCTCTCTCTGAAATCTGATATCCTCGGGCCCTTCAAACAAAATCTGATTTACTTTGTCTTTTCAAAACTCTGGTCTTATCCTTCAAATCTGATTTTATTCTTTATTCTTCTGCAAAAGATAAGACATTCCCCTTTGTCATATCTGCATTCTTGAACATTAAAATATCTCCCAAAATCTGATTCCAGATTAAAACTGATTATTGCTCTCACCTACTTAATCAGATTTGATTCTAACCACCATCATTGCATCCATCGTCTTCTGGCATTTCCAGAAAGGTATTATACTGCTATGTTTGGTTAAAAAATGGATTTCCCAGGCATTTTCCCATGAGCAGCTCTATCATTGAAAATTTTGAATTATTTCTAATGTTTCAACTTTATCACTTTTTAAATCTTTTATAAATCTGAAATTATGCACATGCCACCGGAACTCACCATGTGTCGCGTTGTAATTTGTTGCTCAGACTTGACATGTAAACTCACCCTTAACCTCAGTTGATCTATAGATTTGGAGACTACATTAGTCTCCAAATCTCTGGAGTTATTTCATAACTGTGGTTCCTTTTTGAGACTTGGAGAATGTCTCTAGTCTCTAGATCTCTAAGTCTCCAAATCTCTAAATAACTCTTCCAGTGACCTGGCGACAAATGCTATCTCTCAATCTCAAAACCATTTGCCTCTAACCGCTTGCATCATGAGATCTAGCGACTAGCCATTATCTCAAGGTCTCTAGAATAATTTAGCTTAACTGCAAGATCCAGCGACTTGGCGACTAACTGCCAACTAGGTCACCGAATGTCAACTTTAACCGCCGAGATTTGGCGACTAACCACCTGCTAGATCATGCAAACCTCACCTAACCGCTAGTTCCAATCTGCGATCACGCGACCTCATCTCTGTAGCCGGCCGTCTACAAAATTTATTTTGGCCCCACCAGCATGAAAACTAAGGTGCCCCACAAGGCAGTCGCGTGAGCATAGCCTCCGGGTTTCATCTTCAAACTATGTATTTTGTCTTTCACCTTATAAATCTCCTTAAACTTCTTCCCACCAGCAATGTGGGATTAAGTTTTTAGTGCTTTTAAATGTTGTATCAAAATAGTCTTATGATGTGCCCAACCAACACGCATACCAAGGAGGGCCCACAAAGACAAGGAGACCACAGCCTCCGCTTACTTCATTTCCTTTCAATGTGAATGTCAGCACATTTGAACGCAAAGAAAAACATCCACCTACAACATGTGGGATAAATACTGGCTCATAACCCTCCACCGTTTAGATTTCATGGTCAACTAGCTATGCGCTGTCAGGCTATTTATCTTATATAGGGTGTCCTTTGTTCATACCTATAGCCTCCTTTTAAGCGCTGGCAGCCTCTATATGATGCATGAATACTTTGTATTTGCTTGGGCTCCCCAACATTCTCACGTAGCAAAGAATCCCTCCATCCTTGCATTGTGTGAGGCCTCTTTGGACTGGTTCATGGGGCCTTCTTTCACGCACAAGGCACTCATCTGTGCAGGTTGCATCTTCCAACAGGCATGTGGGTATTCTCCTTCGCACCGATAGCCTTCATTGTACTACATGAGCCTTAGAATGGCTCCTATTTTTACTTTGCCAAGCGCTGGCTGCGTAAGACAAGTACATAAGTGTTGGTTATTCATGCAAAGTCCTCCAACCTGGTTTTCGTGAGGCATCCAATACCTTCATAAAGCCTCCAGACATTTTGCAGGCTTCTATACCAATGCGTAGGTCCTTCAAATTGGGCGTGAGATCCCTGCATAATACAGGCCCCATTGAATTACCGTGAGTCCCCTCCTTTATATTGCACAAATCATCAATACATTTCATGCACCCCCACACTCAAACTTCTCTCAAACCAGTGCGTGGGTGTGATCACTTACGCAGGGCATATGTTTGTTGGACCCCTACTGGCATACTCATAATTTTTTTTTATTATACTGGCATCCATAACAAATGCCAGGTTCTCTCCTTAATGCGTAGGCTAGGCAGACTTTGTGCAAGGCCTCTATAATGTGATAGCCTCCTTACCACTTGCGCAAGCTACAATCTTCTATTCATGTGAGCAGTCCCCAAATGAAATTTCAGGCATCGCATGAGGCCCTTGTCATGGGATGTGCCTGCATCCTTATTCTAAATATATAATGTCCTTCGATTATGGCACCCTCAAGACCTTAAACTTTGATTTGGATGCCTGCCTACACACGTTTTATGTTGTTCGGTCTCCTTTGGGTCCATACTTTGGTGTACAAGGTGTCACCATTGCCACACGGTGCACCAATTGTCAAAATGTTGTTTGCACAAGATATGCTCAGTGCTTATCTGGTATACACCCAAGTCTATAGAGACACGTGAGTTGGATGATCCGTGGAGTGTCGAAAACAATAGAAATACAGGGAAGCTTTTGTGTATGTAGAAAAAGAGAGTTTCAATTCTATTTTTGTATTTGTCCATGAATTCCCACATCACATATTTCTTCACTTGTGTGTGGATTCAAGGTTGTGTATTTTAATTGCACAATCTTCTTGATTTGAAATACCTTTCAAATTGGCTAGAGATGTTGTCATACCAAAAATAGCTGGCCTTTTATCTTTTGGAGTGGTATGGTAGAATTTAGACATTACCAATGAATAGGAATGTTTTTTACTACATGGTGGCACTCATCCAAGATAAGAAGATGAACTACTTCCATCTTTATTACACTATACCTTAAGATGTTCAGAAGAATTTGTACTATTATTACAAGCACCTCCCTTGACTCAAATTCCCGTTGCCATCTTCGTGCATCCCAAAAATCTTGCCCCATCTTACCACAGTAGTGGCCAACATTATAGCTAGTTTACTTTCTTCTCACTTCCACTTGCTGGTAAACAAGAGGAACCTTAGGTACCAAAAAATGCTAACATTTTCTTGCCTTCCTTATGCATGGTTCTGCATACACTTTTCATCCAAAAGCAAAGCCCTTTAATGGACTAACATTAACCAAAGAGTCCCTATTAGCAATTGAAAATAATTTATGTTGTAATGAATCTGAATCATTGGGATTTAAGTTGTAAAAAGAAAATTCCTCTCCAACATCATCTTGAGAAATGCTTGAGGATGCTTGTCGTAACCTTTTCGCTAAAGGAACTCTTCATCATTATCACCAACCTCTACATTTTGACAATTTTGAGCTTGAAGAAATGTTGATACACATGATGCCAAAATAGGAGTCTTGGACTTGATAACTTCCATGATCTTCCTTTAATGTCATAAAGGGAATAAATGCCAACCAAACATCTACCAATGCCAGCTGGGGGCTCTATGTTTATAATCAGATTTTGGCATAGAATCTACTCCAGAAGCATATGCCTTAGCGTGCACATTTTGACTCCCATAAGATATGACAGCCAGATTGACAATTTTCTTTGTAAAATTGTAAGTATCATTCTCCCCTTACCTTAAGCACCTCGGCACTTGAAATGCGTAACAGGCGTCCCCTTCATACTTGATGAAGATATCAACAGGGATGAACCTTGGATCCTCACATTCTCCTCTATCTAACAAGATGAAAATGCTCAATGAGAAGAACATGATGCACCTAAAGATGTCCACTATTCATTTTGACATCTTTGGAAAATTACCAAGTAACACTAACTGGCTTCTTGAGCTAGCTTTAAAAACTAGCGAAATGGCCTGACAAGAGAGCGCCACCAAGTAGACATGCTAAATTCAAACATCACAATACACCGGTCAAAGGAAAACTCACAAAGAGTCCCGAGTCAAAAGATATTCAAGATCAAACATAGCCACTTAGAAACAAATTTTGTCTGCGCCATCCAAAATCACTAAAGTTGCCTCTGGAACAAGCTTTAAAAACTGCCCCATTGAAACCTTCAGAAACTGGAATTACATGCACTGATTTACCCTCAAACAAGGAACACAAAACCACAACTAGCTTCCTCAAAAAGTCACATGGCGAAATGCATTCAATCAGAAAAGTCAGCCTACTAGATAAGTTCAGCATTTAGAACAGTGAAAAACATAGAAATTGGGTTCAAAATTTGCTTGGGAAAGTGGTCAGATGGATTGGTAGGGACCCCCAAATCCATAGGTAAGTAGTCTTCTAGGTTTACAATACAGGACAACTTTTAATTATGTCGGATCATGGATAGGGCACAAATTGGGATACCACAAAGTAGGCCACTTACAAAACTGAATAGTGCGCATTCAAAGAATTTTAACAAATGGCAAATGAAATGACATTGGCAAACAAGTCAAACGGGCACATGGGGGGCTGATGCCTACAATATGATGCCACAACTGGAATGTTATGATCAATCTTTGGGAAAAAGATACAATCAACCAAATAGGGCTTTCGACTAAACTATGCAACTGTCCATCATCAAATTGTTAGAAGCTGCATATGGAATCAGATTGGCAAACTGAGCAAATAGATTCGTCATGACCTCAAAATTGAAACATAGGAAATATTTGACCCCTAGAATATGATGCAAAAGGAATTTTCTCAATAGGGTCAACTAGGTCAAAAATATGACTGATCAAACAAGCCCTTCCAGAATTCTGAACAATTACACAAGTGCATGACAACAACAAATTACCAACTTTGAGGGGTTCTAAACCTAATTAGACATATTCAAAATGACTTGAAAATTGGAACATAGGTTCTTTGATATTCATACTAAACATCCTCAATGTGTTGGGTCATGAAACATTTTTGGACGCAAGATATTCAAAGGCAAACTGGGCTACTGTACAACAATTTGTAACTTAGGCAAAATGCAGATTTAAGTGGACACCTCAAAATGGCTACTCCCTAAACATGTCAAATTTGAAACTTAGGAGTTGGAACCCACTGCATATGTCAAATGAAAGGTGTTGAACTTATTCCCCAAGCTCTATTTCATGAAAACAATCAGGGTGTCTTTACAAGCACACCAATTAGGCCTTCTCACAAAAATTTCTAGGAGTACTCACCTTGCCTTTAGAAAAGTTTGAATTGGTCACTCTAAATTTGAGCTAAATTTGAGAGTACCAACAGGGCGATCTAGGTCGGCGTGAGGAAACTACTTCCTCGTGTGAGATTGGAAGAACATGCCCTAAAACTTGTTAGATCTATCCTAAATTGACCTAGAAAATGGTACAAATTGAAATGCAAGGAGGTTTATCGACTACTTACAGGTGTGTCATACTCTGGTGGCCGGGCATGTCATCGGGAGCACTCAAATCAATGCATATGCAGCGTAAGACCCTCCATTTCTCTCTCAGAGCTCAAAATTAGCAAGAAGACAAAAGTGAATAATGAATTGAAAATGACCCCTCCGGGCCTTATATAGCTTTTGACCTAATTTTCAAAAGTGCTCCATTTTGCACAAAAATTGTACCCTTGGCTAAATCAACTGCTCTGGATCCATTTTTAGGATCGAAATCGAAATCTGACATCTCTAGATAGCTCAAAATCACATTTTAAATTTTGGGACCCTTTGGGATCAGACACTTGTGCAGTCAGTCTTCTAGCGTCATTTTCCTGCCAGACCTTCATCATTGCATCATGTTCTCAAGATCTTTGCTCTTTTCATCAATGTCAACTCTAGTCAAATTTGGTCAACCATGGTCAAACTTGGTCAACAGGACCTTTGCATTGCTTCGATTTGCTTCTGCAACTTCTCGAATCTAGTCTAATTACTTCTGCTCTGCAACCTCTTGTTGTCAATCGTCCTTATGATATGTCATCTTTCGATTTTGCTCCCGAGGGGGCAAGATGATTGCATCATTTGAATCTTGTCGAATCAATTCTTGAATCAGTCTGATCTGAATCATCAGTTCTCATTGCTAGGGGCATCTTCATGCCTCGCATCTTGCTATCTGGTCATCTATCTTTTAGGTATCTGAGCAATCTAACTCGGATCCTCAAGGATCAAGCTTCGTTCTTGAGATGGTTCTTGAAATCTTTTTGGGTATTGGGGAAATCTAACCCTAATTCCTGGGAGTCGATCTTTGTTCTGGGGATAGCTCTCAAAATCTCTTTTAGACCATTATCTGGGCAATCTAACCTAGGTCTCAGAGGGCTAAGCTTCGTATTGGGGCAATCTAACCCTGATTTCGGTTCTCTTTTAGACCATTGTCTTTGCAATATAACTTAGACTTCAGAAAATCATGCTTTGATATATTCAATGTCTTGGCAACCTAACCCAGACTCCTGAAATCTTCTCATCATCTGTCACATCAAACTATTCTTTGAATCAATGCCCTGTTCACACATCAATTCAAAGAGGGGCAAATGTAATACCCCAAAATTGGCACCTAATAAATTCAATCAATTTTGGTGCATTTTCATCAATTTTACATCTTCAAAGTCCTACTTTGCTAGGTAATTTTCTCTCTCCTACCTGACTTAATTCGACTTGATGTCAATTGCAAAAACCCTAAATTGCATTAATCAAATATTAAAATTAATTCATAAAGTCTTCAAAATTTATTAGCTAAATTACCCCTATGATAAATTAATTTAATTCTAAAGTCCTAAGTGCTTTAAATTAAATTAAACTCACCCCATTTGGCTAATATACATAAAAAGGAATTAATATTACTTGTTATTTGAATGGACACCTTTATTTGAATTAATAATTTAGATTATTCGAACGGTCACCCTTATGTGGCAATAAACATTCTTTTAATGAAGTAATTCATGCCTTTTTGTCTCAATTGGGAATGAAGAGTCGGGAGTTTCAAATCAAGAACCGCTTCATTCTCTCCCCGGGCTTGTCTATTTAATGAACCTCATTCTTATTTCGAAAGGGTGCATTTTTTGAGAGTAACTAAATTATAGCACTTTTTTTTGTCTCATTTAATTCAAAGCTTTTATTGCATATTAGTGTAATTTTCTTATTTTAGTTTAATATTGCATATTCATTATAATTAGTTTACTTACTTGATCTTAGTTTAAATCTCATATTTCTTTCAATTTCTTTAGAATAAACTTGCATCTCATTTTTATTTCAAGTTCTTTAGATTAATTGCACTTCATTCTAGTTTAATTTCAATTTGATTATCTTAGTAAGCTTTCAAATCCTCCATTGTAGTATTGGTCTTATGGTTTTTGGCTCTCGTTCTGAGAGTAATTAAATACCCTGTCTACATAGGAGGCAACAAGTCACTTCACCATGGATTTCGAATTGAGTAATCAATACTCTCTTTCGTAATTTGATTATGTGAGTAATGACTATGTTGCGTGTGTAGTTGGATTAGAGGTCCACATTTGACTATATACAGTAGTACATCAATCTCTCATCCTTATCTTAAAGATATATTTTCCCTTGGTTAAGTTGCATATTTTTATCTTGTGATATCCACTCTTACATATAAATGTTAGCTTACATTAGGGATTCTCTCTTATTTAACAGGTATGCATCCTTGATCATAACCTCTTTTCTATTCACAATCGGGTATCCATGGTAAACAAATCCCTTACTTGGAAGCTAAAAGTGTATCATCCTTCCTCAAGAATATCTTTACTTAGCAATAGGGAAGGTGTGCATTCTTCCCTCCTCTTTTTAGCATCCTTCAAAAGGATCCCTTTACACTTATTATATGGAAACTCTTCACATTCATCCCTTCCTTGAACTCATAGGAATTGTGACCTCTTTGGCTTGGACTGGGTGTTGCTTATGGGATACCTCCTTGGTGTTAAAGGTGCTTTATACTCATTCTTTTTTTCCTTAAGATTTCAAAATAAGCCTATTTTTCCATCTTAAGGAGGGGAATATACATGGCCTCCTTATTGCATATATTCTATGTATTTTTAAGCATGCCAGGTAGAGTAAACTATCATAACACAACTTTCTAGGGCTGGATCACTCTCCTTTATACATTTTTGGTGGATTTCCTTTGATACAATGCTTTCTTTTGTCATCCTTAGGATTGGTTCAACTATCATAACACAAATTTCTATCCCATTTGACCTCTCATTTGCCTACATTTTCAAGATTGGTTGACTAGTGTAACACAATTTGCTAGACCATTTGACCTATTATTTTGATGGTTTGACTAGCATAACATAAATTTCTAGACTATCAATGACATATTTTGTATCAATTCTTTCTATTTGCATGGTCCATAGTAAACCAATACCTTGCTATGCTAGTGATCGTGCATCTCTCTCTCTCTCTCTCTCTCTCTCTCTCAAGCAATGCCTCTTTGATTTTGGTTTTGGATTTGAGGACAACTTAAGTCACTTGGGGGTTTGATATTTATTTATGTCCTTGGCCTTGATAAGATTGTTCTTATGCATTGATATAATTTACCATGAGCATGAGTTTGTCTCATACTCCTGCCAAAGTGGGGGCTAAATGTACCATCCTAACAAGTTAACACCTATAATCAGATGCTCTATTAGGACCCATTTTGGTGATTTCAAGACCTAATGTACATTATGTTTGGTATTGGAAACCTAATAACTCTTTTCCTACTTCTTTTCCACCATTCCAATACCTAGTTCAAATCAAGGATCAAATTCCTAGCTATATAATGACTCATTCATTATGTACTCGAGGTTTTTGGCCAAATTTGGCCTAGAGCACTATGTTAAGGTGTTAATGGGAAAATAGATCTTGTGGTCAACCTAGATTATTTTTTAATCCTAAAGTAATAGATGAGGTATATAAACACCCTATCTCTCCTCATTTTGAGAGACATTGATGGTCAACAATTATGCAATCAAGTTTTCAAGAGCAATTGAGCAATTGGATTCAAGATTTGGAGGCAAGATTCCAAGATATAGTTTCTCTAATTCATTCAAGTCAATTTCAAGGAAATATTATCCATTGAATAAATTTTCTCTCCCATGATGGCCAAGTAGAGGAATTCTCAATCAAGCAAGAATATCTTTCCTTCCATCCACATTCATCTCTCCTTCATTGCAAGCGATTATCAAGCATATCTATATTGAGGATATAGGAGTGGCATTCATAGATCTATACATTTATGAGGGAATACTTGATTCATATTCTACATTTTAAGGTAAAATCCTTGATTTTAAGCACACTCAAGCATATTCATCAGTATAAGCTATTCCAACATCTCTCCATGAGGTTTTATGCAAGGTGAATCAAACATTTAGCTTTTTACATACTTTTATTTATGAAATTTCCTTTCATTTTCAAGGTTGATTCCTAAATGGGAGTTTGACTAAGGAAAACCAATTTTACCCAACCTTTTCCTATTTTTTTAATGTGCAAGAACATGATACATAGTTGTTATAACTTTTATGGGCAAATCACGAACAATCAGAGCATCCCTGAAAGTTTTGGGTACAAACCCATGGTATGGAACGACTATGGCACTATGTACTTGGGTATAGAATGGATCATCCACTGTATATCCTCTAGATCCACCTAAAAACTGATAGGTAGATAGGTTACAACTTTGAAATCTAAGAATAGTTATTACATGTATTTTTGGGATTCTATCTATTTGTTATTCAAATACGAAGAAGAATATCTCTTATTTTTATTCTAAGTGCATATAAATATTTCCTATCTTATTATCATTTCCCATTTCAATTTTACATATTTAGCAAAGGATCTTTGATCCATTTATCACCCTAGACCTTCATATCCTATTGGGTCATCTTCCTTTTGAATGTGCAAATTTGAAAAGGAGAAGTGATCTCCCTCTTTTTGTTGCCTCCCTTTTCATATTGTACACTTTAAAAACCAAAAAAAAAGTTGTTTGTGACACACAAAATAAAATTCCTATAGGAAACAAAAGAAAAGTAGAGAGAAAGAGTAAGATTGAGCCCAAATAAAAATCACACATCCATATGTATTGTGTGGCAATGAAGAATTGCAAATATAAAGATCAAAGTTGGCCATTAAATTGAAAGATATTTAACACAAATGAAATGAGTGAGATGCTAAAAAAACAAATATTTTAGTTAAGACAAGATCACTAAGCGTCACCTAAATGATAAACCATAATCATACAAGTACAACTAAACTAAAGAGCAACTGATTAAGTAAGTCAAATTTTCAGGAGGGAAGGATAGCTAGATGTTGGATTACAGAGAGGGGAGGGGGGGGGGTGAATCAGTAATCCTTGACTATTAAAATGTTAAAAACTTTCTCTGATTCAACTCGGTTAGACAAACTTCAATATTAACCAACAAGAGTAAATTAACTTTATTAATCAACAATAAAAATCACAATAAACATTCAACATATATAACACCAATATTTAATGTGGAAACCCAATTTGGGAAATGCCACTGTGGAAATTGTCACCCAATAAAGAAATACTCTTCTGAAGTATGCTTGGTTAAAAGCCAATCTGGTTAAAGATTACAATGCACATTGTTAAATGTGACCCTGTTAGAAGATCTACCTTAGATCTGTTAGGATATTCACCTTGTTAGGAGTGGTCTGATTAAAGGTCTTCAAACACTCTTCTAGAATGTCACCTCTTTCAAAGATTTACAATAAGACAGTTAAGTCCACTTAAGATATTTTTTTGCTATAAATGTTAATAAGCAACAATATATAAATTGATCTGTAAAGCTGCAACTACCCTTTTCTTAATCAAATCCCTTGTGCACTCTTTGTCTTCACTTCATTCCATCACTTTCCACTGGCTCCAACACTTCATCAATTTATTCTTATTGAATTGGTTTTCAACCTTTTCTTTTCTTAGTGCATTAGTCGGTGACTTATCAACCCTTCAACTTGCCAACCCACTCTTCATAAAGTTTCATCCTTTCTATAGACTTTGGTTTGCCTCTTAATCTCCTTTATTACGTTTTCCTTTGATTAATCTCAACCATCTGATCATCCTCATAAACTAATTCAATGAATTTAGAGATCGGTAAAATGTTTTATCATCACCTCAGAACTTGAACTTTCTTGGAACTTGTACCTTCACTTTTTTCTACTTAGATTTGTACCATAGATCATCGCCTTGAATTTTCCTGATCGTAGATATCATCAACTAACTTTTCCTCATCCTTAAAATCTTCCATCTCATCATAGCTCAACATTAAATGTCATTCAAATCCTTGTATTTAATTTTTGTTCCTTGTTCGGTGGATAACTCCTTTTTCTTGAACCAAAATTTTGTTTGCTTTTCTTAGTAACTGAAACCTTCTACTCGGTGTCTTGACTTCCTTTTGCTTTACTGAAACTTACTTTCCTTTTACCTAATAACTTTTTCTTGCTTAGTAACCAAACTATTTTGTTTACTGACTCGACCAATATCTTTACTGAATTGATATAATCAAATGTTTAGTAGAAAATAATTATATCAACATAACCTTATCATTGTTTGGTTTGTATTAGCTCCCCAATTAAGTTTTTCAACTTCACAATATTTCACTTTCTCTTTCTCCTTAACTCACTCAACTTATATCATACTCCGAATGATATGACAACTCAATATAAATCAAAAATCAATTGCTTGACATTAATGACAAGATAATAACTAATCTAATCCTTCTACAATATTTTATACCTCTGATCATTGTTGGTCTTCATCATTATCACCATAAGTTATAGTAACACTAGATAAGGAAACAATTAATAAGTTTTACAAAGTATCTACCTTGTGTAGTATGTATAGCCAACTCAAAGGAAAAAAAAATGCATCCAAGAAGAAGCCACAATAATTAATCATAAGATAATAAAATCAGCTGCAGATGAAAAATATAACAAAATTGTCACCTTAATACCATAGACCACTCAATCATTAACCAAAGGGAAATGAAACATCATTCGAGCACAACCACGTAGAAGAGAGATAGACAATTCCCATGAAGGAAGAGCAACCAAAAATCTCCAATTTATTAAGCATTTTGACATATCAAACTCCAAGAATAGTAGGAATATGCCAGTGTGATCAAATAAGCATTTAAACCCAAGGAAAGAATAATTCAATTTCTTGTGAGAAAATGTTCCAAATGCAAAAGGGAATGAAGTTACATGATACCAAATGACAAAATAGTGTGATCATAGAGAAAAATACAAACATTATTACACACATCATTAAATCAAAGTATATCAGAAAAGAAAGCATGCACAAAGAAAATAATATTATGGCATCCCAACATTATGTTGGAAATATAATATGGTGAAGTGAGATACTAAGAGGGGGGGGGTGAATCAGATATCTCCAATATTTCACTTCTTCAAACTAATTCCACATGCATATCATAAACATGAATTTCAATACTAAAATAGATCTAACATTCTAACTTCATCCATCAAATGAAAGACATAACACATAAATTTTGGTTACCCAGAAACCCTTGAAAGGTAAAACTGGGGTGGGGATGACACCCACAAATCTTCACTACTACAGTATAAATTTTTCTTGTTAGGGCTACAATGTTTGATCACTTCAGATGATCTACCCTATGAGGGGTCTACTCTGTTAAGAGCTTATAGACTTATACAATCTATCTTGATTAAAGGATTGAAACTTACAACTAAGTAAGCACTCGGTTAATAGATTTATGAAAGCCTATTAGGACTACTATGTTAAGAGATTTACCCTGATTCACCTACTAAAATGTATCAGTACCTGATCCTTCGGTTTGCATTGAAAATGATGATAACATATCTCCTATTTCCACTACTTATTTGATCTCAAAATCAAATGTATCTATGTTATGTTCTTCACTGCTTTGCTTGGGAACTCTACCTGATCTCTGCATCAGATAATTAAAACACTTCTCTATTCTATGTATAGGAGATCTCCTTCCTTGCATACATACATACATACATCATTTTAGGGTTTATATCTCATCTTATATAAACATCTTATCAACCTCCAAGATCAAGATTAACGATCTAGATTCATTACTTATTCTGCTTAAGCATTCCCTTTTTCTGATAGGTTACATGGCTTACATAGGGATTAATGATTAGAAATACAAGGTGTAATCAACTCCTTGATTCCCTCAAAAAATATTAAATCTTGCATAGAAGCCAACCAAAATGGTTTACCTTGGTGTTTGTGCCATAACAAACACATATGTCAAAACTGGCTTTCTCGGCATATGAAGTCTCTTATGCTTGACATTTACTATTTTTCATATACAACTCAGCATAAAATGTTCGATGACTATTGAAGTACTTGGGGACCTCTAACTTGCTTGAAAGTAACTACTTCTCGGTAACTGTACAAGTGTATACATGACTCGGCCTTTACAAGATGGCTCAATCGCAGTGATGACCGACCAACATTGCCTAGAAAATGACTAAGTGTTAGACACTAATAGACAAAAAAACTTAGGGATCAAAAATCTCCCCCTTTGACATTAGTGGCAAAAACACTTTTTCATGACTTTTACATTACAAAATATTACTTAGTAGTTTGAAGACTCCCCCTAAGACTTTGAGTCGATCTTCAAAATATTCTACATATATATATGCACATGACTCTTTGACATACACTAAATATATATTTACATTACAAAATAATATTTCATACCTTTCTATATTGTTCATTGTATATACATTCCTCACTGTATCATGATTGATCTTGTTGTTTCCTCCTTGTGTTACTCATGTCATTTCATTCCCCCTTATGTCATGTCATTTCCTCCTTATTTTTTTCACTTAAAGTTGTCAGGGTGTAGGGGTAAGAAAATGCTTATCCAAAAAAGGTTTGTGGAGATGCATTATCATTTCTAAAGCATTATCCCATCTGGACCTTACAGACTCCAAAACCTGTATCTTGATTTCTAGCTAGGCAACTAGATCAATCAAACTTCCGACAATAGAGAGATGAGGATCTCTCTGTACTATTTCCTTTGCTGACACCAATTCTTTATGCATAACCTCCAGATGAGGTGTTAACATTGTCTATATGGAGATTAGTTTGGCTCTTATTCACCCATCATTAGCCATCAACTCAACTAATCTCCCTTGTGCATGAAGTAACCTTGTGAAATGAATGGAGTTGGAGCTTGCATCCATGCTCAGTGAATGACCGGTAGACTTCAAGTCTAGTTGTAGTTTGTCAATCAATTCTTGATTATCCTTAGTGAAGGTTTCTACATTAAAAATTTTCTTGTATAGAGAATGAACATTCTACACAACTTCTTCTATATTATTCACTAAGGTAGAAAGTTCTACCTGTTTGATTGCTATCTTGGTTGAGACCTTTTCAAGTGCCTTTGTCTCAAACTTTCATTCTGACCACTGCATAAGCTTCTCATTTACTTCACTATCATCACTATTCACCTTCTTAACAATATGAACCAATTATTCCAAAATAGGTGAGGTTTCATTCACTTCATCCATTTCAAAGGCTTCTATAAATATACCTTTGATTTCATGCAATACTTGTTTATGATAATGCTCTCTTCTTAATTCTTCTTGCTTGCTTTTCTTCTTCAAAAGATCTTGAAAAATTTGCATCTTCTCATATGTTGAGTTATTAGTGTCCCACTTCAGAATCACTATAACTTCATCAAGTGTTACCTGAGTGGCAGGAGACTTCTCCTTTTTCTTATGCACTTTCTTCTTTGGGGTATTGCCACTCGGCATCTATACTAAGGCTTGAATAGCCTCTTGCTCCTTGGGATGTGGATGATCCTTAGTATTCTTCTCTTCCTCTATATGAGGTCCTATGACCACTGGTGCATATTTATCTGCTTGATATTTTAAGTTCTCCTCTCCTTATCCTTTATTACCTTCCTCGACAGATGCACTATCTGTTATTATTATCGACTTGTCCTATTTCTCGACATTGGTACTTTGTGAGACTTGTGGTTTAACTGTGATTTTGTGAGAGATTAAAGGTTCATTGTCAATAGATGATGTACCCTCAATTCTTGGATAGTCATGTACCTGAATTAGAATGGGATTGGTACTTGGTAGAAAGGGATCTGAGGTCGCCTCCTTAAGATTTTGGTTCTTTATTTTTTCCTCAGTCAATGCATTAATGTTAACTTGTGTATCCCTAGGGATATCCTCAACAGTGATCACATCCTGTGATGGACTCTCTTCTACCTTCTATCCTTATTCTTCCTCAATATTTTGAGGCTCATTTATGTCTTCTTTATTATCCAGTTCTACCTGACTGGATATACCTTCACCTTGTTGTCGACTCTTATCAATTAATAACCCAAAAATGATCTTCCACATCCTTTTGCTTTGTTCAAAAAATTCATCAACTTTATGCTTTAGAATAGAATAAGCTCTTAGCTTGGGTATGAATCTATTTCTCTGCTAAGCCATAATTTTTTCTACTTTCTTGGGTGTTAACTCAGGCATAATATGAGTTAAAGTACCTTCCCTTATTTGTTTTTCAGTCATAATGGCATACTGCCATTTCTGATCAATTTTGGTATAAAGTTATTCAGGGATGAGATTCCCTATCTCTAGAGGTGTCATCTTAAATGTTCATAACATTTCTAACATTGCCTCTTCAATCTTATCTTTGTCCTCTCTACTTAGTTTCTCAAATTTTATGAACTTAAAACCTACTAGACCTGTTGTGCTCTTGATTTTTTGGCATATCTCATCCACACTAGTTGTATGCCTATGTGATGCCACTTTCAATTTGGTATTATCATCTGTATCAATCATTTCTTCTTCATCATCATTCTTCTCCAATACTAATTTTCTTCTCGATTTCTTCTTGGGATGACTCGACACAACTTTAGTTTGTACTTGTTTTCTTTTACCTGGCCCTTCCCCTTCTATTTTCTTTGCTAACGTCTTTCTTTGGGGATTGACAACTATGGCAATTGAAGCTTCCCTGGTCCTTGATCTAAGTATTGTAGGAGTGGGATTTTATTTTTGCAACTTCTTTTTACTTGGCTCGACAACTGATATCTCCTTTCCCTTCCTTTGAATTTCAATTTCCTCCTCATCACTTCCTTCAGATTCACTAGATTTATCTTCTCCTAAACCTTGTGTTATTTCAAGAGGTGCATTTTCCTCTTCACCTTCTCCTAGCATCTTTTCTAGGTTCTTGACTATTTTATTTCTCTTTCTCTCAAGGGTTGCAGACTTTAACCCCATAGTTATTTTGGACTTTGCTTCTTCATAGTTTCCAAAAGATTTACCTTTCCTATCAATCTCCTCTGCTAGTAAAGAAGTTATTATTTTTGATGTCTCATCTACATTTACCTCATAAGGTAATGGCCTTATCCATGCTACCCTAGGCATAACAGCCTGAACATAAGTATGGTCGGTATCCACTAGAAAGCATATGTCACTATAGTGCTTATCTACTAGGGATACGAGAATTCTACTTCTTTTCCTCATCTTTTTCTTGAATTCAAAAAAGTAGCTTTCCATAATACTATCAAAATTATCTTCTAATTGATCAATAAACTCATTTATTTTTTGGGTTACTGGTCTTTCGTTACTCCATACAAAATCTCCTATGGTAGGAAAACTATTTTGCACATAGAAGAATAAAAAAATGATCAGGGAACTAAAATTACACATAGAATTCTTAGCCTTCCTGATTGATGTTAGCTTCTCAACAAGCTAGGTCAACTACAACTCGGTAAGATCATAAGTATGATCTTTCTTTACTATCTTCCATTCTTGATCAACTACGATGGAGGGAACACTATATAACCTGCTTGACTGATAAAATTTGTGAGAAATTACTCTCACTGTGGCACAAAATCTATCTATGGATCTATGATCATGGAGATTGTCATTCCTCTCTTACTCCATACTACCTGAGTATTTGTTTGAATTATTTCTTTACTCTGGCATCTCATTATTTTCTTCTCGATAAGATTGGGATAGTCGGTGACTCGGTGAATCATATCCTTGGTGATCTTGATCGGCCCATTCTCCAACCATATTTTCATGTCATGAACTCTACTCAAGATGATCTTAATCCACTCAACCTTGAAATTATGTGGAAAATCTAGGGCTCGCACTAACCCTTTCTCGGTAATGTGTTGATGCTCTGCCTTCAACACTTTGTTGATACATAACTTTTTGTAAGCCTCCCTCAGCTCATAAACACCAATCTCTCCAATTTTGCACATGTAACATATGCACACATCATGTATCATCAAAACCCTTGGCAGAATCGATGATAGGGCTCCCGTGAGATCTCCCTTCACCACGCTTTCTAGAATGGCTTGGAATTTCGATGGATTACATGCATCACTCCTTACAAGTTGGACATTGAAAACTTATTTCCCTTGTTTCCTAACTACTGCAGATGAGGTAGATGCCATATTTCCAAATAGAGGGTTCAAATTATAAGTTCAAGTAGCTCGGTAATACCTTATTTCAATTAGTCCTTCATGATGTTTGTCGATGACATGCTGTAAAGATCTTCACAAACTTAACTTAGCACAAATAGCTCTTCTGAGCTTCTTAGAAATTGCTCTGTAAATTCCCAAATCACTGGGTGAAATGAGAATGAACAATAAATTTTCACTTTATAGACTCAAATGGTAACTTTTAGGGCTTCATTAAATGATTCATACACTTTGTAGGTGAATACAGTTGTCTCAACCTTCACACGACCACTCAGTTATCATGTACTCATACTCAATTGAAACCATGACTCAGTCAATATTACCATTTAGTTTAGCTTGGTAAATATGATATCTCAGCTATTACAGGAGCTCAGCACACGCTGAGTGACTCGGTCACAATAGACTTAAATACTAATGCTCGACATCAAATATGCAATATAACTCTTTTCTCAAATATGTCATAATGCATCTTAATTCATGCAGATATGGACTTTAACATATCAAATGTCAAGAACTGGTGTAAAATATGAAACTGGAAAATTTAGTTCCTTACATACCTTCTTTGCTTAGTTAGAAGTAGTGTGATCACCTGATCAATTGGATTGGGTGAACTCAAGTTCACTGGATCCACTACTGATTTCTTCCTCTTTCTTTCTCCATGTCTTGTTGATCTGATTCCTTATCTGTTTAACAATTTCTTCATTTTTGAATTGTTCATTTCTCTATGCATGTGCTCTACAGTCTCTTTTTATGTGACCAATCTTGTAGTATTTGTATAGACCAAACTTCCACTCAGCCAACTCTTGGATTTACCTCTAACATGTTTCCTCACATAGTTTGTTCCAATATGACCATATTCTCCACAATAATGACAACTATACCATGTATTGTAATCCCAATTGAATGTGTTACCTTTCCTAGGTGCTTTATTCTACTTATTGGATGTCCACATAGCATTGGATCTACATTCTTGTGCTTTATGACCATATTTCTGATAGTTAAAATAATGTCCTTGAAATCTAGGTGTAGTAGATGGATTACTAACCTTTGACCTGCATTCATGTGCCTGATGTCCATGCTTTTTACATTTAAAATAATTTCCATTGAATTTTGGTTTAGGATTGCACTTACCATTCTTGCTTCTATAGATGTTTTTTGTGTGTCCTAGCTTTCCACAATGATGGCATGTAGGTTTGTTTCCCTTTAAATTTTCATTCCTTTGTTCTCCATTCTTTGATGATTTGCCTTCTTCAGTGGATGATAGGTGCTCATCAAGTCCAAGTCCAGAAGTATCACTGGATCTTCTTGGTGACCTCTGTAGACACCTAAAAATCCTTTAGAAAATAAAGTATTTTTATTTTCTGAAAAATCCCCGATGACATCATCATTTATTAATTAATTAATTATTTAATTAATTAATTTATTTTTATATCATTAAATCCCTTTTTCTTAATTAAAAATATTTAATTAAGAAATCCCTCCCAAAAATGTTTAAATCTTATTTAAACATTATCTCCTTATTTATTAATTATTTTAATTAATAAATTGACCAAAAATCCTCCCAAAAATAATTTATTTATTTTTTACCCAAAACTTGGCCAATTTCCTTTAGACCACTAACCTCTTCCAAAATCTTCTAATTCCTTCTTAATCTCGATTAAAAAGCTAATCCCATCTTTTCTAACCCTAATCCCAAGGCCAAATATTTAATTAAGATTAAATATTTAAATTTCATATTTATTGAAAATATTTCAATAAATATTCCCAAAACTTAAGCTTTTGGAATGAATAACTTTTATTCCATGAAACTAGGGAGAAATCTAGACTCTTCTAGAATCTTCTCAAATCCAACCTCTTCACCCATCCTAATCCTATTTTGTCCTAATCTAATCCTAATCATACCCTTAAACCTTTGTGCAATCCTAACCAAGCTTAAGACTTTCCTAAACCAAAGCAAAGTCTTCCCTTCCAAATATCTCAACCACAAAGCATTTATTGCTTTCCCAAAGTCTTCAAAGCCTCTTAAAGCCCATTCATTGCTCTTACAAGCATTTATTTGGAGAGTTATGAGCTTGGAGCCCCCTTTGTTGACTCCTTTTTGCCCTTCCCTTCATCCACTCACCTTGTGACATGTGTCACCTCCTGATTGGCTGAGAACTAGCACAATCCATGTGCTTCCCTTTGAATGAATCTTGGCCTCTCTTAAGGATTTCAATCTTGGCCATTCATTCCTCCTACCCCAAGCCTTTAGAAATCCTATAAATACCCATCCTTTCAAGAGCAAATCAATCCACTTTCATTCTCAAGCAATAGCAAACTTATAATGCCATTTTCATTCTAGACTTAACATAAATCATCTTAATTAGTTTATTTTCAAAGTATTTTAGCTCATCATAAGCTTAGAAATAACGGATTAATCTAGCTTTTCATTATTGTTTTGCATAGCATAGCATCATATCACATCTAATTTGGTCTAAAATCAATCCTAGATTACTCATCATGTAGCTTAAATCTCCATTAAAGCATAGCTTGGGTTCTTGAGGCCTTAGGGGTAAATCAGGTGTTCCATACCTGTTTTGTGCCAATTTTGGGGTTTTCATGAGCTTCAAATCATCCTAAATGCATTAGAGCATGCTCCAAATGCTTAGAGAGCACATCCACATCCCTCTAATCTGAGCAAATCAAACAGTGCATGGGTGCAAACTGTTTCTAGCTCAATCTGAGGTGGCTTTGCTTAGAGCTCTTTGTTTTTTTGTTTTGATTGTATGCTAGACTAAACTCTTAATGTTTGATTGATTTGAGCCTTTCAAAATAGATAACAGGTACCCTCGAAAGCCTTGCTCACATTCTGGCACGCCCGGTGGGACCAAAACCATAATCATTTTGATGAGATTATACTTTATATGCTTGTATTTGCAGGAAACAAATGAAATGTCGCCTTCAAGCAATTAAATGTCGCCTACAGCAATTAAATGTCACCTTGAAGCAAAGAAATGTCACCTTCATGAAAAGAAATGTCGCCTACACAATAAAGTCACGCCTTCAAGCAATTAAATCATGCCTTCAAGAAATCAAATCACGCGTACAGACACTGTTTTCACGCCTGGTTACTGGAAGATTTCCGCCAAGCCATAAATTCTATTCTGCCTCTACTTCTTCTTCTGTCGCCTGAATGTAAATAAATCATGCCTTTGACGAAAGAAATCACGCCTCTACATAGTTATCTGTCGCCTATAAAGGTACAGAATGTCGCTTGTAAGAATGAAATGTCACCTCTGAACTTTCCAGCGTCGTCTATAAGCTGGACAGTGTCGCTTTTTGGTGTTTTTCTGTCTAGGACTGGATTTATTTTTTATTTTGCAAAAGGTCAAACTCAATCTTGAATGAAACTAAAGGAAAGAACTTAGGTCCTAAGTGTCATTGTCAATTTGAAAATCAAACCAAATCTCGAATGCACTAAAAGGAACGAACAACTCTATTCCCTCTCTTGTTTCAGATTTCAAAGCAAGTAAACAAACACAATCTTGAATGATCTAAGGATAAAACAAAGCACATTTTCAAAGTTCCTAAATCAACTCGCAAATATCAATCTTGAATGCCCAAAAGGAAAGAACTTGCAAACGCTCAAATCATTTACGTTTTGAGGAAAAGAACAAATCAAAATCTAAACACGTGTGTCTTCATTTTCAAAAGTTCAAACATCACTTAATCAATTTGGAAAAATGAACAAACTTGCTTGATGTGCATCTAGGAGCTTTTATTTTCTGTAAATCCTTGTTAAAGTAAGCAACGTAGAACATTTGGACTCGGACAAGTTCACTTATTCTACTTTTAGCGAGGCCTGTCTGGGGAGAAAAGCACTTCCTCCTCAGAGAATGACCTCAAACCGGTATCCCCCTGGTCGGTATATAAATAAAGTGAAGGCAAAAAGTACTCACTTACATCTCCTAATCGCCGGGCGTCTTGTGCCAAATACAAATGTCTGGGGAAAGGTAAATATTCCTCCCCTAGCGTTGTTGGCTAGGCTCTTAAGTGAGTCACAGGCGGTCAGCATAACTGGGTATGGAGACTCCACGAAACTATTAAAAACCTGATAAAATAGAGGCTACCCTATCTACATCCGAAAGTATCAAAATCCTTGTGCAAGGACCGATTCCAAGGGGTTTACCGGGTCGCCTCAAGATTACTCACCATTTGTATTCCCTTCTGGGGGATACCAAGCTGTGGGCAAGTGATTTTTGATACTCACCTTCCTTAGGTAGATCTGTTTGAAGTGCTTGACAGTCAAAGACTCCGTGAAAACACTTGTTGAAACATACACTTTCAAAGCTTTATCAAAGTCAGTCATCCTGTTTGTATCTCACAAGGTTGCTTTGCCCTTTGCGGAGATTGCTTTGTCAGAAGTCTTTTTAATTTATCCTTTGCCACTTGAGAAAATCAAACCAATCAACAAAATTGATATTCAGAAAATCTTGCAGAAATCAGATATCCAAAGAGCATTTTGTTCTCAAACCTATCAGAATTTTCCAAAGATATGCCCAATTTGATCAAACATCCAAAAGCCAAGTTGCCCAAATCCAAAGATTATCAAGAGAAGAAAGTTGCAGAGAGGAACCTTAAAAGCCATCAATCCTTTGTCCAAGCAACCCAAGCAGAAGAAAAATATCAAGAAAGGCTTGATAATATTGGCTATAATGCAAGAGTCAAACAGTTTGCCTACCATTTCCGAGTAAACCATCGCTACATCAACCTTGAAAGAGAAGATTAGCTGGATCCATAACATGTCCATTCTACCTTCAGATCTCACAATCTTATCTCGGCAGTCCGTCATCCTAGCTTCATCCTAGTTTCATCTTTGCATCATCACCAAACCTTAGTTACATCCTAGAATCCTTCTTAGTTGCATGCACCATCATCCTCCTAGCAGCATCATAGATCATCCATCCCAGTCGCATCTGCATCATCCTTTTAGAAAGAGCATTTTTCCATCATCCTCCACCATCTTTTCATCAGCAATCCACCATCAGAATCCCATATCCTTCATCCAAATCCAGCATCCATCATCTAAATCAGAACCCACCATCTTTTGTACCAAATCCAGAGATCCAAAATCCACAAACACTTAGTGTTCAAAACCTTTGAGTTGTTTCCATCCCTTATCCTAAATCAGAAAGCATCCCCTTTTTGACAGAGCATTGTCTAAAGGAAATCCAACTTGTCCTTGCACAGCCTCATCATCTCGAGCAAGAGATTGGCTTGTATTGATAAGCATCCAGTTAACCGAAGATCATCAGTCTATCCTAGGTTGGCCCAAATCCTATCACTGATCCTCCATCAGGGAAAAATAACAACTCATTGTTGACACTTAGTAATCTTCCACCAGCATCCCACCAATCCTCCACCCAATCTTGACCTAAATCAGAGCATCCCACCAATCCTCCATCATCACCAAGCTTTTTTACCAATTTGCCACCATCTCCCACCAATCTTCCACCATCCTTGATCCAAATCCGAGCAGTTCATCCATCCTTGCATCGCATTCTAGAAATTCATCATCCTTAGAAGTTCCTTAAGCTTGCATCCACCATCCTTTAGAGTCCTTTAGGAAACATCTTGCATCCATCTAAGCATCTGCATCTCCATGCCTGTCGAGACAAGATCTGGATCTAGGAAGCGAAGGCACATGAATCCTTATCCAATCACCAGCTCATCTGATTCGAACATTGTTACCAGTGCAATGGTATCCTATGATCCCGAAATACAAACTGGAAATACATGGGATGATCCTAATATCCCCTCAGCTCCTCTGGCAATAGAAACATTTGTGAATCACCCAGAGAATCCACCAGCAGTCAATACACTCATAGCCCAAAACCAGCAGAGCATGTTCACTAATTTGGCACAAAGGCATACTCCCATTCCGCCATATCTCCATCCTCGTATTCCCATAAACACTATCCAAATCCCAGCACAAGTATACTCTCCATTCATCCAACCATTCCCTAATCCCACCTTGCAAACATCTCAAGCAACCTCCACCATTCCCCTTCTTCTGCAAGGAAGCTTTGCAAGCCCCGTAACACAAGCTGTCACACCATCTACTCCATTCCCTATCACAGGTACTTCATCATCTACCATGGCCTCTCAAGCTCTTGCACAAATCCAACACTTGTCACAAAATCAACTCCCACCTCTTACACATCCATTTACACAAGCAGCTCCATCTCCTTCCACACCATTCTTTTCAGGAGGGATGCAATCATCCTTCCCCCTTGCTCCACAAGCTTCAACATCCATACCATCTTTCCCAGGGTCAACACAATCATTTCCCCCTTTCACCCAACAAACGCTAGCATCATCTATTCCGGGGGCAGCGCAATCGCTCCCCTTTCCTCCTCAGCAAGCTTCTGCATCAACATCACCCTTTTCATGGGGAGCGCAAACGTTCCCTTCCTTTCCCCCCCAACAAGCATCTACCCAGGCACAAGCCCATCAAAATTCCTTCACCACAGGGATGCCTTCCATGGGCTTTTCCAATCCACCATTCATATCCCAAACTCCCATCACATCCACCTTCCCGACGTCCGCTGCAACACAATTCCCACCACACATTGGCTCTCGTTGGGGCCTCACTCAAGAAGAAATGAAAGCTTGGGGCATACCAACCCATTCTCCTACATCTATGTTTGGAAACCAACAAGCCACCTCCTCACAAGCAGCACAACAACCATCACAACTTCCACCAGCTTCATCCTTTGCAAACTATCCATTCACAACGCCTAATGCCTTTCAGCAAGTTCCTCCACCTCAGCAGCAAAGTTCATCCCATTTCGCAAGTTATCTTGCCCAGCCACCCTTTGCTTCAAGCTTCCCCACATCAAATTCACCCTTAAGCAATGCAGGAATGCACCCGACCTACATTGGTCAACCACAGAGCCAAGTTCAGCAAGGACCACCTTACCAGCAAGCAGTGTCATTCCACCAACCTCCCCCACAACAAACCCCTATCATCCCCCAGCAACAGCAAGCTTCCTCCTACCAGGCACAGCAACAAAATCCCATCATCCCACAACACCAGCAAGAAATCCCATATCCATCACCACAATATCCCCCTATGCCACATCAGCAGTATCCTCCCCAGCAAGCATCACTCCAAGATCCACTCCAATATGCCTATCCCGCTGGGCCATCTCCATATCCCGCTCCACAATACCCACCTCAAATGGGAGTACCTGCTCCAACACCAATCAATGTCGAGTGGGAAGCTATGAAGAACGCTCTTAAAGAGCTCCAAACTGGTACTGAGAGCAAAACCTACAAGTTTGAAGAGGTGTGTCCTTACCCATTTGACCGATCCATTGCCGCTATTTCTTTTCCCAACCACTTTGAGACACCTAAGTTTGATAAATATCGGGGGAAAGGAGATCCAGTCAATCATGTTAAGGAATTCTATATGGCATGCCAAGAAGTGGCTTACAGTGATAACTATCTCTTGTGTTTATTCCCCAAAAGCTTGGGAGGAACAGCTGTTGAGTGGTTCTATAAAATACCCAGTGGGACCATCACAACCTTTGCTGAACTCTCTGAGAAGTTCATCAACCACTATGCCCACAATGTTGAGAATGAGTTGACCTTGTTAGATCTCTGCAACTCAAAACAAAAAGATGGAGAAAGCCTAGCAGAATACTTGCAACGATGGCAGAACCTTACCACCAGGTTATCATACCAACCGCTAGAAAAGCATTTGACCAAAATCTTCATTGATAACCTGCATCCTAAGCTATCCCACTTCATGCGGATGAATTGTCTCCAAACATATCAAGATATCAAGAGCAAGGGGATAGGTATTGAAAAGGCCCTCCTAGATGAAGGCACAATCCGACACTTAAAAAATGATGCCCAAAAACCCAACAATGATAAATCCCGTTACTGGAATCGTAACAAAAATGTTGTTACTGATGGAGCCACTGATACCAAGCATGTCCAATTTTTTGTAGCTAGTCCTCCGTCAACTCCTACATACCAACAACAACAAGCACCCATCCATCAGCAACCTCCTCAAGTCCATCAACAACCCATACAGGAATATCCTTCTCAGAATAATCAGTAGAATTATCAGTAGCAAGCCCATCAAGCCTATCAAGGTAACCCAAACAATCAAGTCAATGCCGTCAATGTTGCTCCCAAGCAGAACAAACCCAGAGCTCAAAATTATCCAAAGAAGACCTTCACACCACTAGGTGAACCTCTGGATGTTATCTTTCATCGGATGGCCAAGGCCAACTTAATTACATATCCACCAATTCAGCCAGTTGATGATACCACCCCCAAGCCTGATTGGTACAAAGATCATGAGTACTGTGATTATCATCGTGTCAAAGGACACACTACCCTGAAGTGTATGAGACTCAAGAACTATATCCAAGATCTCATTGATCAAAAAGAGATTCAAGTAGATACACCTGCTCAAGCCTCACCAAATGCCAATTTACAAATTTATCAGAATGTGTTCCCACAACACAATGGTGGGAAGAATCAAGCTAATACCAATCATCCCCAGAATCATGGAAAAGGCAAGCAAGAAGATCACGCTACTACCTACATCAACTATGATAAATTTGTTGGATGTATAACCCAAGTTGAGCCCACAGTCAATACCATCCATGTCAGAGGAGCAGACAGTCAATGTGCTGTTACCGCCCGTAGGGGTCGAATAACTGTTGCTGGTGCCCGTCCAAGGCCAGTACAAAATGCACACAATGCATAGTACAACCTCATAGAACATCTTGGGAATACACTAGCCCAAATATCCATCTTGGACCTTCTTTGCACTTCACCTCTCCATCAGGAGATACTCGACCGAGCTCTCAAAGAAGGACATGTCCCCACAAACATTAACACCACCTAGTTTGAGACACTTGTGGGACATCTTTTCACAGCTTGTGCTTTATCCTTCAAACCATCCGACATGCCAGTCATTGCACCTGACCATACTCTTCCTCTCCGCATTGCCGTCATGGTCAGAGACTTTGCCATCAAACGGGTCTTAATAGATAATGGCTCAGCTCTAAACTTGTGTACTTTAAAATTCATTCAGCAAATTGGGTTCACCCAGGCCGATATAGCACATGAAGTGATCACTATCAAAGCCTATGATAACTTGGAGCGTACCTCAGAAGGTACCATTACTTTGCCCATTCAGCTGGGCCCAGCAACACAAGATACTATTTGCCATGTTGTTGATCTTGACCTACCATTTAATATCCTCCTAGGCCGACCATGGATTCATTCCATTAAGGCTGTACCATCTACTTACCATCAGTGCATCAAATTTCCGCATCAAGGCACTGAGGTTACCATCCATGCTGACCCCCAACCCTTCGCATACTATCGTGCGATGGAAGCATCATTCCCTCACTCCAATCATTGTCCTGGAACTGACATTGGTACTTCTATTGCCAGCTCATCCCGATCCCATTGCGATCCAGAAACCATTCTCACCTCCACCCTCTCTTCCATCAAGATCAATAACCAGGGTTGTGGTGAATATAGCCTACATGATGCATTTGCCGTAGGGGCCCTTCCGCTTGATCCACATACTCAAGGGCACCCAGATCACCAAAGCAAGCCTATTGAAGAGCATCATGAAATCAAAAAAATTGGATCTATGACTTTTGAATCCCATGGCAACATAAACAGTCAAGAGATGGATCCTGACATAAATAGGTGGTTGTATAAAGATCCCCCATCCCCTGACACTCAACTTCTTGGCTATTTCAAAGATAAGTATCCAAAACAATATAAGTATACCACTGAACAATGGCATTATCAAGGCGGTGGTCTAGGGCCATAAGAAGGCGGCAACCAATATCCCATCACACCATTAAAGAATCCTGAACATCAGGATCTTGGTTTTAATACCCCTCGCCTAAATATACAAGGGCCCAATACCGCAACTGGGGGCACCAACATGACTAGCGTTCCCCTCTTAAATAGCCAGGATGACCTCATAACGATCGAAGACATCCCTGAAGAGAAAGAAATCAGATCCTACGATGATATCTTTGACGATGACACCCTCCTGGGGACTTCTGTCCTCCGACAACTCGCCATAAATCTCATAGAACTTCCCCTCACCCACCCTGAACTCATAGACTAGGACCAACCAAGCATTACACACATCGATGAGTTCCAAAGCATGGAAGCACTCCTAGAATTCATGGGGGCATCAGGCCCACAATCAGTTCAAGATTCAGAATCATCTCACATCTACAAGCTTGACCCAGAGGGATACTTTGGGGAAGAGGCAAGCTTTAGCTGCAAAAGAGAAATCGAAAGAGTAAAACATGAGTCCTTATGTGAAAACCCTTCTAGGGCACATTCTGATTCCAAAAAAGTAAAAATAAAGAGCGTATCTTCTAGTGAAAACTTGGCAATTCAAGCACTAGAAGATGAAGACTTGCCTCTTCCTCCCATCCAGGATTACAGACCTGAGCAATCACCTATCATTATAGAAGAAACCAAGCCAGTCAACTTAGGTACAGAGGAATGTCCGAGGATCACCTACATTGCAGCCAACATGACAGAAGGTGAAGAAATGGCTTTTACTACGCTACTTCAAGAAGCCACTACGAACTTTGCATGGTCATATGCACACATGCCTGGGCTTGATCCTAATCTTGTCGTTCATCATCTAGCAGTGGATCCTAATGTCAAGCCAGTAATGCAGAAGCTACGCAAAATGCATCCCAAAGTAGCTCTATTGGTAAAATCAAAACTAGAAAAGCTCCTAGATGCAAAGATTATCAGAGCTATAGATTACTCAGATTGGATCTCCAACATGGTACCTGTCACAAAGCCTTCAGGAGACATCAGAATATGCACAGATTTTAGGGACCTAAACAAGGCATGTCCTAAAGATGATTTCCCGCTACCTAACATCGACATGATCGTAGACCTTACAACGGGCCATGAAATGTTGTCACTAATGGATGGATTTTCAGGCTACAATCAGATTCGTATAGCAGAAGCAGATCAACATAAAATAGCATTCACTACTCCATGGGGCACCTTCTGCTACAACATGATGCCATTCGGGTTAAAGAATGCAGGAGCCACATATCAAAGAGCGATGACAGCAATCTTCCATGACATGATCCACAAGATCCTAGAGGACTATGTGGATGATATTCTTGCAAAATCAAAGACACGCCATGGACACCTTAACATTCTTGAGAGTGTGTTTGATCGCCTGCAACACTATGGGTTATGGCTCAATCCAAAGAAATGTGTCTTTGGTGTTACATCTGGAAAGCTCCTAGGTTTCATAGTATCGCTACGAGGCATAGAGATAGACCCCAAGAAGGTCAAAGCAATAACAGAGATGCCTCCACCAAGAACACTCAAACAGCTTAGAAGCCTACAAGGAAAGCTTCAATCAGTGCGTCGGTTCATTTCTCAGTTAGCAGACAAGTGCCAACCCTTTACGCATCTCCTATGCAAAGACACAAGCTTCAAATGGGATCCCATATGTCAAAGAAGCTTTGATAAGCTCAAGGAGTATCTTGCCAATTCTCCAATCTTAGTACCACCAATTCCAGGACGCCCTCTCATACTCTACATCTCGGTAACCACTACAGCACTGGGGGCACTCTTAGCTCAACATGATGATGACAACAAGGAGAGAGCCATCTATTACATCAGTCGAACTCTTTTCGGATATGAGCTTAATTATTCACCTATGGAAAAAGCATGCCTTGCAGTGGTCTTTGCCACTCAAAAGCTTAGACACTACATGCTCAGTCACACAATCAAGCTCATTTCAAAGGTGGACCCCCTCAAATATCTACTATCAAAGACAACTCTCACAGGCCGTATGGAAAAATGGGTCATGATACTCAGCAAGTTCGACATCCAGTATATTGATCGCAAAGCAATCAAAGGGCAAGTCATTGCCGATCAGCTAGCAGAAGCACCACTGGTGGATGCCTATCCACTAATCATGGAATTCCCTGATGAACACTTATGTGTGATCGAAGAACAACCCATGTGGAAACTACACTTTGATGGCTCCTACACATCACATGGATCAGGGGCAGGAATCCTATTCGTCACACCTCAAGGTGACTACATCCCAAAATCATTCAAATTGGGATTCCCATGTACCAACAACATTGCAGAATATGAGGCACTCATTTCAGGTCTCAGAACAGCCATTCAGTGGAATATCACAGAATTACAAGTGTTTGGAGATTCACAGCTGATTATCAAACAAGTCCTAGATGAATATCAGACAAAGGATGACAAGTTGCTACCTTACAAAGAGCTGGTGGACAAACTGCAAGAGCATTTCCTACATCTACAGTTCACACAGATCCCAAGACTTCAGAACAAAGCAGCAGACGCAATGGCAACCATTGGATCCTTGTTAGAAATCCCACGCGACGCTTCACAGTATGAATTCCTAGTCGAGCAGCTACATATGCCAGCTTATGAGAACGCCGATGCAAAAATGGTGTGTGTCTTGGTTGGTCCTCAGTCCCCATGGTACCACGACATCCACGCATATCTAAAGAATGGTATCATATCTCCCCATCTCACCAATAACCAACGCCAAAACCTTATTCGTAGAGCTTCCCGCTACACTCTTGTAGCCAACACCCTTTATCGTCGTGGGTATCACAATATCCTCTCTAGGTGTTTAGATTCAAACGAGGCCGTCCTGGATTTACAAGAGGTTCACACTGGAATTTGTGGTGCCCACACGAGTGGCATGGTTCTAGCTAAGCAGTTGCTTCGAGTTGGGTATTATTGGCCAACCATGGAACATGATGCTTGTGAATTTGTCAAAAAATGTTTACCATGTCAGCAGCATGCAAATCTGATTCATGCACCAGCACAAGACTTGCAGCCCATTGCGCCACCTTGGCCATTTTCATGTTGGGGCTTTGACCTTGTCGGCTTAATCACTCCCCTTTCCTCAGATGGACACAAGTACATAATAACTGCTACAGAATACTTCACCAAATGGGTTGAAGCGATTCTGCTCACCCTAACTACTGGCATCCAAATATCCAAGTTCATCCTTTACCACATCATCTACCGCTTCGGCATACCATCTACCATTTTCACAGACCATGGCACACCTTTTGAAAACCAGCATGTGGATGATCTGTGTGCCAGACTCCACATCCATCACCATTTCTCCAGTCCATATTTCCCTCAAGGAAATGGCCAAGCTGAGGCAACCAACAAAACTATCTTGAAAATCCTCAAGAAGGTTGTCAATGATTCTGGTCGTGACTGGCACCTCCAAATCAATCCTGCCCTTTGGGCCTACCGCACTTCCTATCGCACTCCCACAAGCACCACCCCATATTCCCTTGTATATGGTGTTGAAGCCGTTCTGCCGATCGAGGTCGAGCTCCCATCATTGCGAGTCTCCATGAAGAACTACACCACTGATGAAGATTATCGTGTAGCCCGTCTCACACAGCTAGACCTATTAGATGAAAAGAGACAACAAGCATATGATCACCTGGTTGCATACCAGAATCGACTCAAAAGGAGTTATAATAAGAAGGTCCATCCTAGACAGTTCCAGGTCGGTGACATGGTTCTCAAAGAAAATCAGAAGGTCCAAGCAAATTGTGAAAAGAAAGGCAAGTTTGAGCCTACTTGGCTGGGCCCCTATGTGGTCACCTCATGCTTTGGCTCCGGAGCTTATCAGCTATCTACACCAGAAGGAGAGCCTTTGAATGATCCAATCAACATCATACATCTGAAGAGGTTCTATGCCTGAACCAGATCCTACATATTCAAAAAATAAAAAAATAAAAAAAAAGCAAAAAAATAAAAAAAGAAAAAAAAGAAAAAAAGAAAAAAAGAAAAGAAAATAATCGTCCAATGGTGAAAACTTGGCAATTCAGGCACCTTGGACAAGTATGTTGGTGAAAACCTGGCAAACAAGCGCCATACATGATGGACCGAGTCATTATCTATCAAACTCCCATCCCCCATCCCACCATCTCAGTCCTTTTTCTCCCATCCCCATCCCCATCCACCATCCCCTAGCATTCCTTTTTCCATCAACCTTCAGCAACACCACAATTCCTCTTGCACCTATCTTGTCCCATATCTTGCACATATCTTGTCCCATGTCTTGTATCCACTCTTGTATATCTTGTACACTCCCCTGTGTCGCGCCATCCTTCCTGTATAGCGAGATCTTCCTATCCCCAATCCTGAGCTTTTGTACATATCCATTGTATATCTTTTCCCGTTTGTTGTACATCAGTCCTTGTCAGTCCTGCAGCAGCATTTTGATCAGAACACTTTGTCCTACCCAGCCTTGTACTTCAACAACATCAATTGTCGACTATTCTTGATCACCATGATTATTCTTTGACTTCATCATTTGCCAGCGAACACAAACACTCATTCTCTCATCAATTAGCGGGTCCTTGAGGATGTATCCTTCCTCCTGTCCGATCTAATCTTCCCCCCATCAAATCAGTCCAATCAAATCTCTCTCCTTGGCAAAGGATGTCTTTTTGGAGTTATCATTTTGACCTTGGATTTTGTCCTTTGGGTCTTGTTAATCTTTTACAGCTTCTCATTGTTCTCTACTCAACGTCACCACGATCCTTTATATCCTGGTGTGCTGCGAATGAGGATAATCTGGGGCAAGGTCTTTTGATCTTTTGCTTCTGCCTGTGAGTCAGTTGTGTGTTTGTGGTTTCTTTAGCATCATTTCCACCATGCCTCCTTCGGGTTTCATGTGTGATGCTGGGGCAACCCTGCGTGTCTTTTTAGCGTCAGTCCTCTGCAACGCTGGTGACAAGGCCTCGTGATCCTAGTATCCTTGGCAAGTCTTTAGCATTGCTATATTAAACTAGGTTGTGCTCTCCACATTTGCACTTGGAGCTTCCCCATCTCCCCTGCATCCTGCATCATATAGATTAATCTTGCATCCTCATATAGCTGCATCCTGCATTTTGCATTCCCTCTCATCTTGCATTCGCCCATCTTTGCTCTTGGAAGCTTGGTAATTTATCTCCCCTTCTTCCTAGACCCTTCCTTCTTTGTTTCCTTTCGAGAAAATTCCACAACGTTTACTCCTTGCGTTATTTTCTCGAGGGGGCACACCCCTTATTCCTCCAAATTCTAGCCTTGGGCATCTTATTTTCTTATCTTTGATGCCATGCCACTTGCGGCATCGCATCAAAGAGGGGCAAAATGTAGACACCTAAAAATCCTTTAGAAAATAAAGTATTTTTATTTTCTGAAAAATCCCCGATGACATCATCATTTATTAATTAATTATTTATTTATTTTTATATCATTAAATCCCTTTTTCTTAATTAAAAATATTTAATTAAGAAATCCCTCCCAAAAATGTTTAAATCTTATTTAAACATTATCTCCTTATTTATTAATTATTTTAATTAATAAATTGACCAAAAATCCCCCCAAAAATAATTTATTTATTTTTTACCCAAAACTTGGCCAATTTCCTTTAGACCACTAACCTCTTCCAAAATCTTCTAATTCCTTCTTAATCTCGATTAAAAAGCTAATCCCATCTTTTCTAACCCTAATCCCAAGGCCAAATATTTAATTAAGATTAAATATTTAAATTTCATATTTATTGAAAATATTTCAATAAATATTCCCAAAACTTAAGCTTTTGGAATGAATAACTTTTATTCCATGAAACTAGGGAGAAATCTAGACTCTTCTAGAATCTTCTCAAATCCAACCTCTTCACCCATCCTAATCCTATTTTGTCCTAATCTAATCCTAATCATACCCTTAAACCTTTGTGCAATCCTAACCAAGCTTAAGACTTTCCTAAACCAAAGCAAAGTCTTCCCTTCCAAATATCTCAACCACAAAGCATTTATTGCTTCCCCAAAGTCTTCAAAGCCTCTTAAAGCCCATTCATTGCTCTTACAAGCATTTATTTAGAGAGTTATGAGCTTGGAGCCCCCTTTGTTAACTCCTCTTTGCCCTTCCCTTCATCCACTCACCTTGTGACATGTGTCACCTCCTGATTGGCTGAGAACTAGCACAATCCATGTGCTTCCCTTTGAATGAATCTTGGCCTCTCTTAAGGATTTCAATCCTGGCCATTCATTCCTCCTACCCCAAGCCTTTAGAAATCCTATAAATACCCATCCTTTCAAGAGCAAATCAATCCACTTTCATTCTCAAGCAATAGCAAACTTATAATGCCATTTTCATTCTAGACTTAACATAAATCATCTTAATTAGTTTATTTTCAAAGTATTTTAGCTCATCATAAGCTTAGAAATAATGGATTAATCTAGCTTTTCATTATTGTTTTGCATAGCATAGCATCATATCACATCTAATTTGGTCTAAAATCAATCCTAGATTACTCATCATGTAGCTTAAATCTCCATTAAAGCATAGCTTGGGTTCTTGAGGCCTTAGGGGCAAATCAGGTGTTCCATACCTGTTTTGTGCCAATTTTGGGGTTTTCATGAGCTTCAAATCATCCTAAATGCATTAGAGCATGCTCCAAATGCTTAGAGAGCACATCCACATCCCTCTAATCTGAGCAAATCAAACAGTGCATGGGTGCAAACTATTTCTAGCTCAATCTGAGGTGGCTTTGCTTAGAGCTCTTTGTTTTTTTGTTTTGATTGTATGCTAGACTAAACTCTTAACGTTTGATTGATTTGAGCCTTTCAAAACAGATAACAGGTACCCTTGAAAGCCTTGCTCACAACCTCAAAAGTTCTACAAAGTATTTCATAGCTTCATTTGGCTTGTTCATCCTTTCATTAAGTTATTTTTTAGATCTCAATTCATTCTTTAGTTGACTATTCTCTGATCTCAAATTTGTGATTTCCATATCTTTTCTACTCAACTCTTGATTGGAAAGTAGAAGTTGATTTACCATGTCCAATTGATTGTTTGTCAGCCTCTGCATATCACATGTCCTTTCATCAAGTCTTTTGGACATTTCTCTTTTGTCTTCTTCTACCATTGTCTTATCTTCTTCAGCTTTCATTTTGTGTTCAATTACTTCACATAGTCTTACTAATTGAATTTCTTGTTCTCTCTTCAGACTTATGACATCTTCATTCAGTATGTTGTTTCTTTCTAACAAATCTACTATAGTTGCATCACTTTCAGTAGAGTTTCCATTGTCAAACATACCTTTAGTGTCTTCTTCTTGATATTGTGTATCATTCAGTTGGATTGCCAATTCTTTCCTTCTACTTAAGGATTTCTTCAATTCTCCTCTGGGTTCTTCAAGTTGGTATAATGCAAGTTGAATTTCAAGGTTCTGATTCTCTATGATCTTTCCCAACTTATAAACCTCCATCTCCAAGACCTTAAATCTCAAGTGATTAGATTCATTTTAAGAGACCAAAGATCTGATACCAATTGTTGGAAATCTAATATGGGAAAGTGAGATACTAAGAGGGGGGGGGGGGGGGGGTGAATCATATATCTCCAATATTTCACTTCTTCAAACTAATTTCGCATTCATATCATAAACATGAATTTCAATACTAAAATAGATCTAACATTCCAACTTCATCCATCAAATGAAACACATAACACATAAATTTTGGTTACCCAAAAACCCTTGAAAGGTAAAACTGGGTTGGGGATGACACCCACAAATCTTCATTATTGCAGTATAAAGTTTTCCTGTTAGGGATACAATGTTTGATCACTTTAGATGATCTACCTTGTGAGGGGTCTACCCTATTAAGAGCTTACAGACTTATACAATCTACCTTGATTAAAGGGTTTGAAACTTACAACTAAGTAAGCACTCGGTTAAGAGATTTATGAAAGCTTGTTAGGACTACTCTGTTAAGAGATTTACCCTGATTCACCTGCTAAAATGTATCAATACCTGATCCTTCAGTTTGCATTGAAAATGTTGATAACATATCTCCTCTTTCTACTACTTATCTGATCTCAAAATCAAATGTATCTTTGTTCTGTCCTTCACAACTTTGCTTGTTCACTTTGCCTGATCTCTGCATCTGATAATTAAAACACTTCTCTATTCTGCGTACATGAGATATCCTTCCTTTCATACATACATACATCATTTTAGGGTTTATATCTCATCTTATATAAACATCTTATCAACCTCCTAGATCAAGATCAACGATCTAGATTCATTACTTATGCCGCTTAAGCATTCCCTTTTTCTGATAGGTTACATGGCTTACATGGGGATTAATGATTATAAATACAAGGTGTAATCAACTCCTTGATTCCCTCAATAAACATTAAATCTTGCATAGAAGTCGGCCAAAATGATTTACCTTGGTGTTTGTGCCATAACAAACACATATGTCAAAATTGGCTTGCTCGGCATATGAAGTCTCTGATGCTTGACATTTACTATTCTTCATATACAACTCGACATAAACTACTCGGTGATGACTGAAGTACTCGGTGACCTTTGACTTGCTCGACAGTAACTATTGCTCGGTAATTGTACAAGTTTATACATGACTCAGCCTTTACAAGATGGCTCGGTCGTAGTGATGACCGACCAACATTTCCTAGAAAATGACTAAGTGCTAGACACTAATAGACAACAAAACTTAGGGATCAACACATTAAAATACAAACCAAGACTAAATAATGTGAGCACTACCTATTAATACCAAGGAGAAAGCATGCAAGACATGACATCCACCTCTATCTAGCTCCAGATCAAACATGAATGGAATGTCAAACATGTCAAAACTTGGCATAAATCTATAAAGCACATTATTTATCCCTGAAGTGCCAAACAATGGAGGAATACCATTTGAACTAAGATTACAAGTGTTTTGAGAATATATAAATTATTCAATTTATTAGGAACATTATCTAAGAGGGATAAACCGTGGTATTAAAAAAAAAGAAAGACATTCCGTAGGAACCTCTTAAATAAGAGAATCATCATCAATAGCTTTATTGGCTAAAAATGTGCCATCATGTTAGCCTATCTATAACAATGTTTAATCTCAAAATAGGAAAGAGCTTGTATTTATAGTGAAACTTTGTCTAAAAGATATTGCAAATGCCAACAATGCATTCTTTTGTTTGAAAATACATAAAACATGACCATTGAGTCACCTTCAGTTATTAACCTAGCTATATCAATACCCAGGCTTAAAGCTTCCATTTCTGTAGTCTCATTTGAGCCTATATGAATCTTTTTGCAGACAACTTTAATAATTTTCCCATTTATATCCCTAATGATAGTACCAATATCGGAGAAGCCCAAATTACCACGAGAGGCCCCATAAAAGTTTAACTTGTACATATCCAAAGGGGGAGGGGACCATTTAACTCAAGATAGAATCATAGATTTAGATGTGATATACACAACTCATTGGGAAGGAATAGTTTTAATCATGGACCAATTTGAGTAACCAAATTGTCCCTAGAGGTAAAGGATTTCAAATGATTAACATTTTTTAAAAAAAAACTCATAATAACTTTTGAAATAGATTGTTCAATTTTCAAAATAACATTAGATAGAAGTGAAAAATTGTTCTTGAAAATATTATTGTTCCACTCAAGCCAAATTTTCCAAATAAGCTCATCTTCTTGAGGTGAGTAGATAATCGCTTTTTTGTTCAACTCAGTTTTAAGATCTTGTTTCAGATATGAAGACATAATCAGAAAATAAAAATCCTTTCAATTAATTAATGGAGGAAAACAAGAATTATCAATAACAAAATAATCTTAAATGTGAATTCATTAGGATTCCTTTAAAGGAACTTCCAAAATGGACAAGTCTCTAATATAGTTCAAAGGAGTATGCCCATACCAATAATCCTCCCAAAAATGAGCTTTGCAACCACTGTGAACTATCCATGACAGATGATGTTGAAGAACACTCCTACAAGATTATAGAAAATTCCAAATCTTTGAACCTTTGATCAAAGATTCAACAGTGAAAAATATTTCACGAGAAGGGGAATAGAGATATTTAGAAAACATTAGTCTTCTCCACTTGAAGTTAGGATTCTGATACAGTCTCCAAAGTAATTTGGTCCCATTGCTTTATTTTGAAGTGTAAGATTTCTTATACTTTCTCCTTTGAGCTCTTTAGTGCCATTTTTTACTTTTGAGTAACATTTTATGACCATAGAATAGATTTCAAATCTTTCACATATTTCTTTGGCATGTTTAGTATAAATATTAAATAGATTGGAACAACATTAAGTACATATTTGATCATCATAGTTTTACCCAAAAATGATAGCCACCTGTGTTTCCAAGATAAAATTTGATTGAAAATGGAGGAAATTATTTTCCCCCAAAAAGGTTCTTTTCTGATGCAATAAAGAAGGGTATCCCCAAATATTTTCAAGGAAAAGAACCAACCATGAAACCCCAAAAGTGAACAAGATATTGTTGCACTAAAGGAAAAACATTTGTAAAAAAGATCTTAGACTTTTGAGAATTAACAAATTAGCTTGAGGAGCTAGAATAGTCATCAATGATATTATTGATAAATATTGATTCCTTAATAGTAGTCTAGCCAAATAAAAAAGTATCATCATCAAATAAATTGTGAGTGTAATTCTCATCTAAATTTCCAATTTTGAAACCCTCCCACCTACCAAACAAATTGGCTTGTTTAATGGCCCAACTAAGCCCCTCAACCATAATAATAAAAAGGAAGGGTGAAGGGGTGACCCCCTTGTATTAATATCCTAGAGGATGAGAAAAAACTACAAGGGGAGCCATTAATGATGATAGAAAACTTGGGGCAAGGCAAGTGACACAAGCAACAATCCATTTAATCCAACTTCTAACAAAACCATTTTTTTCCAAAACTAGAAACAAAAATTTACAATTAACTCTGTCATAAGCCTTCATCATGGCCAATTTAAAAATCATAGAGATTTTCTTCTCCAAGGCTAATGAATGAAGAATCTCATGGGCAATAATGGCCCCATTTGATGTTTCCCTACCAGGAACAAAACCACCCCGCTCTTCTGAATTAATTTTGGGAATAATCTTAGCTAATCTGATAGAGATTGATTTAGTAAATATTTTATATAAAGTATTGCATAAATAAATGGGTCTAAAATCCAAAAAGGTCCTTGGATTATCAACTTTGGCTATAATTGCAATCCAGGTATTATTAAGTTCTTTTAACATGGTCATATTTCTCCTACATTCTTCTAGAGTAAGTAAGATAACTTTCCCTAGGAAATCCCAACATTTCTGATAAAACAATATGGTATACCCATCTGGACCAGACCAGAAGCCTTAGTAGATGCCATAGAGAAAACAAGTTGTTTTTATTCCTAAAGAGAAAAGGCAGCCATAAGTACAATGTTATCTAGATTAGAAACACATTTCATAATAACATTAAGAATATATCCTTAGGTTCAATAGGCTTAGTAGTTAAAAGATGCTTATAGAAAATAATGGCTTCTTTAGATATTTCATCCTCTTCTACTAGTATTATAGTATTACTTTCACTGCTAACAATTGTGGTTTTCAACCTTCTAAGCTTAGTGGATGTGTGAAAGAAAATAGTATTTTTGTCACCTTCTCTAAGCTAGACCTCCCGTAATTTCTGTTTCCAATAAATTTCTCTTCTATGAAACTCCTCATCAAGACACTTCCTTAATGATTTCTCAGGAAATAAAGGTTGTTGATCCATGCCATGATCAATAATTTGGTCATTTAAAGTAGACAATTCCTTTTCTAGACAAAAAATTTCAAGAAAGATATTTTAAAAAATGATTAATGCTCCATTCTTTAATTTTTTATTTTAAAAATTCAATTTCTTAGTAATTTGATACAAACAAGATCCTTCCAGGGATAACTTTAAGGAACCCCCCCCTCCCGAAAAGTATAAAATTGTGGCGAATCACATGTGATTTGGGTGAAAAAAAATTAATAGTGTTGGCGAATTATGCGTCAATCTATGGATATTTGGTGGCAAATTTTTTAATAGTTTACACAATTTTTATAAAAAAATGGCAATTAATTTTTTTTTTAAAAATAAATTTATTAATATTGATGGTGAATTATGTTTTGAAATATGGGTATTGGTTGGCGAATATTTTAATAACCGATACCATTTTTATAAAAAAATGGTGAAATTATTTTCCAAATAGTTGAATTAATTTATTTGTTATTGGAAATTTGAATATTGACACATTGCATCGGGTCCCACAGTCCCAGTCCCATCACCCATGACTATGATAATGACGTCAAACTCAAACGACAAACGTCCATTGGATTTAATACGTATCAATGACCAAAGATGAATTTCGGGCATATTGCTGGTCCTTATAACATTTACTGAAAACTATCGGCGGAAACATGACACGTGTCATGTTTCTGCCGATAGTTTTCAGTAAATGTTATAAGGACCAGCAATATGCCCGAAAAGTATCATTCTTAATTTGGCATTTATTAGATAGAAATAAAGTAAAGTTTTAAGTAATGTACTGAGTATATTACCATTTACCATAGGCAATGTGTAGAATTAAAGCAATGTACTAAGTATATTTATTATCATATCGATTTGAAATTTGAATTAATTGTAGAATTAAAGCAATGTACTGATAGATACATATAATCTATTCATTACCTCGATAGAATAATTGGTTAGAGTTAAGGCTTGAATGAAAAGTAAAACGTCATCTCATCTTAGAGTTAAGGCTTGAACAATTGTCGCATGATCACATAGCCAGGAAATGGGCTATGCGAACATGCGACATACCTCCACGTCACCCTTCTACCTTGCCGTATGACCGCCACCGCCAAAACACAGGGTTTGTCGCATGATCGCAAAGCATGAAATTGGTTCATGCAAACATGAGACAAATTGTCACGCCAGTCGTAAATCTTGAAACACGCTGGCCAACCCGCAAGCCCCTCTGACCACGGCCCCATCGATAATTTCCATGTCTCTGCCACATCAACCAATCAGAAAATGCCGCATCACCATCTACCACCGGGCTGAGGAACATGTGTCAACCAGTCGCATGATCGCATGTTAGAAAACTCTGACATGCAATCATGCGACAACCACCCACAAGATGCCACATAACCACCAGTGGGACCACTGCCCTCCCCTCCAAGGGACCCAGTACAAGAAGTAACCAGTCGCTTGTTCGCATGTCAAAAATTTCTTACATGCAATCATGCGACAACTGAACATTTTACCAGCTCAGCTAATCACAACCTAACACCTCGATGATGAATCATCACATGGTCCCATTGCAGACAAACCAACGGCATCTAATCGGATGGTGGGTGCATGATCGCATGGGGAGAGAATATTCCATGCGATCACACACCGACCGTCAATCAAAATCTCTAGCCCAAGCCCCGCTGACCACACTCCATCTCTTTATTTCCTTCGGCCAATAGGGGAGTGCCATTTGTGCATACATGTCACCATGGCCCACAGTTTGAAACCCTACACCGTAAAGAAGAATCAATGGTCGGCGTGATTTTGCATATCTCTGGCAACTCCCTTGCGCTTTAGCGACCACCGTTGATGCTCTGACATGACAAGACCGTCTGACTCATCTGGAAACTAGGCCCCACCATTGAGATTTAGCAATAAAGGCAAACTCCCATTCGCTGGAGACTTTCTCCATTCCCTAACCTAGCGACGACTAACATGATGAAGAATTGGGCCCCTCACAATCGTAGCAGCACACATACTCAATGATGAATCATCATGTGGTCCCATTGCATACAAACCAACGACATCTAATTAGATGGTGGATGCATGATCGCATGGGGAGAGAATATTCCATGCGATCACACACCGCCCGTCGATCAAAACCTCTAGCCCAAGCCCTGCTGACAACACTCCACCTCTTTATTTCCTTCGGCCAATAGGAGAGCGCCATTTGTGCATACATGTCACCATGGACCCACAGTTTGAAACCCTACACCATAAAGAAGAATCAACGGCCGACGTGATTTCACAGATATCTGGAAACTCCCTTGCGCTTTAGCGGCCACCATTGATGCTCTGACATGTCAAGACCTTCTGACTCATTTGGACACCAAGACCCACCATTGTGTTTTAGCAATAAAGGCAAGCCCCCATTCGCTGATTTAGTGGTTAGATTCAATGAGCTCCGTTGAAACTCCGCTGACGTCGGATAGAATTTTCAAATTTGTTCCTCTAGCTGCCAGGTCAGCCAGCTCATCTGCTTCATTAATATTCATTAGTGTATATTAAATTATTAATATTTTAAAATCATGACAATCGTTAGATTACGACAGATGAACGACTGAAGTTGTATTTCAGAAGTTCTATGGGTTTCAAAAAGCTTTTCTAAAAACTCACTCCGGAAACGTGACACGTTGAAAGTTGACGTGTAATGTTTTAGAAAGATTACAAATGTTTACGTTACACGTGTATGATGTAGAAAGATTACTTTACCATTTAACGAAAGGTTTTTAACATTTACTTTTTAAAAACCTATCGACTCGTACTCGTAGCAGCAGAGTTAAAGAACTGTTGAACAGGAACCGTCACCGAAGATTTGGAAATCGAGACTGTAATTTGTGAGAGCCTTAATCGTTCGAACTTATATCTATCCTAATTTCAAAATTCAAAGTTTAATTTCAGGTAAGTACTAAGTTTAACTTGATTTTGAAATTTTAATTCTTGCATGTTCTATTGGGGTTTTCTTCAATTGGGGTTTTCTTAATTAGTTAGTTAATATCTGTGATATTATTACTATTAGTAAATATCTGTGAATCTTTGTTTTTTAATTTTTTCGAAGAACAATGGGAAAAGTGAAAACTCAAGGCCTAGGGCAAGCAGAAGGGAAAACTGTAATGGACTTCAGAAAACTAGTACAAATCCCTGGTTTCACCGATGAGTATCATGATGTTTATGATCATGTTATCGAAGGTGAAAAGAGAGTTATAGCAATTAAACATACATTGTGCAATAAGGCAACTAGGCCAAGGAGGTCCTGAATTTATAAAATTTAACGCAGCGGTAGGTGCAACAACCAATAAAGTTGCTTCCTGGGATGTTGGTCTGGGTAACATGCTGTTACCCGAAGTTTTCCCTTGCCCAGAAATTGTCAAGATTTGTGCAGAAAATTATGATGAAGAAAAAAAATCAATTGTGAATAAAAAAACTTAGGAAGAAATTTTAACAATAACCCAAGAAGAATTTGTCAGTTTGCTAGACCTAGGGTTTGAACCACAAAATTGTAATGCCAAAATCGACCTGGGAGTGCTGGCAGAGCAATATGAGGCAGTCCCGCAAGACAAAAAAAATTCATTTGTAAAGGGTCTAATAGTTGTAGAGGCAAAGGCTTCATTGGGTGAGAACCATAAGCCTCCTTATGATTTTAAGGTTTTTGTGCCATGGGTTCAAGATACTATATCCTCGCTATCATTTTGCTTGGGATTGGAAAACAATAGGGAAGTGAGTGCCAACATTCTTCAATTCATTTGGGATATCCATTGTCTGAATGAACCAGTAATATATAATTTTTTTGGACATGTGGTTGAATCGATGCAAGAGCAATTAGCATTGATTAAAAGAGGCAATTGTAAGACATTTAGGTTCACAACCTACTTGTGCTATCTTCTGCTAGCCAAGAATGTTGCAATATTAATGAGCAACGACAACAAGCTTGAAATTCAAAGGGGGACAGGTACTCCAAATCCAATATATAACTGGACACCTCAGATAAGATTGTATGATAACAGAAGGAATTACAGTAATTTTGTAGACTTCTTTTTGGCCCCATTGTACAAAGAAATAACAAGCACTCCAATGCCCAGATTGTCTGCTTCATGTAGGGATTGCATCCAACTTGGAAGCACAACTCAATTGGCTGACTGGTACTTAATGGAAGATTACACTGCGCTAAGGTTTTACGGATCAGAACTACAACCCCACAAACTTCCAATGCATGTGACAGACAGGGTGTTTGTAGTAGAATATGTAGTACAACTAGAGAGCACAGATAGACTCTTCTCTGGCCAATTGAAGAAGAGCATATTCCCTTCCTTACCTTTCTCAATTGGAGGGTTAACATTTGAGAGAAAGGCTTTCCAAGTGGCACAATTTTTTTAAGATATTTTTCAATTTGATTTAGAGTGGTACTGGAAGTATGATCCACTCAACGTCATTCAAGAAAGGCTTGTTGCTAATAAGAACTCTGCAAACTTATTTCAACATGAAAGTAAACCATTGCTAGAGAAGTTCAAAAACAAGGATAGCTGGGATGACGTTAGAAAAGAGATGGAGAAAGTTTCCGTTGAGGAAAACATTTTAGTTGAATAGTTGTCATCACAAATCATGATAACAATAAATCAGGGCATTGTGCAGCCTAGGATGTCCTTCAATTTCTATGAAAAAGCTGCTCAGCCATCAAACATAAAAATAACAAAGAGAATAGCAGAAGCTTGTAAGGATAGAAAATGGACTAGAATGAAAATGGATGATTTTTGGAGTATGAGAAAGGCTCTTGGTGAACCAAAGACCAGTGCAGATCTGGATGACATAGACGAGGATATAGAGTTTAGCAAATTGTGGAATATGGAGCATCCTAACTCCACATACGACACTGACAGCAGTGATCCAAATGATCATGATATTGATAATGCATGTACTCCACAGACTGGGAGTCACTATGCAATCTCCGAGGACCAGAAAAATGTATATAGAAAAGGGGCAGTCATTCTTGAAAAAATGGGTTATAAAGGTGGTGGTTTGGGTCCCATAGGAGAAGGCATCTGGAATACAATTCAGACAGAAAAAATTGCTCATGATCGTGGTGCAGGACTTGGCTCTGATAGTGGACCTAGTGGTAGTACTAGTGGCATTCGTGGGACTGGCATTGGTAGGAGTGGGCACCTTATAGAACAAGTTCCCTCTCTAAAGAGGCCACTAGAATCTACACAGAATCCCATACAAGAAGATAGTGTCAAGAAGCAAAAGTTTTCCATTTCCAGTTCCAGTTCCAGAACAATGACATTAGATCATAAAGAAGTGTTGCCAATTTCAGGTTCAGCAAAACCCTCTAGAAGTTCAAATCCTCAAAGAGCATTAGTTAGATCAACAGCCATTGCAAGCTCTGTCTCTTCTTCACCTTTCAAACATTCAAATCCTTCTGCAACACCAGATTTTCATTACAAGGATTTCTATAATAATTTTGTAGAAACAAAAACAAAGAATAAGGAATCAAAGAAGGCATTGGAGTCTGGTGCCCTTACTGCAATTGCACAGGAACAACCTGCATCCAACAGGGTTTTTCCAACATATGACCCAAAGAGAGACATGATGGAGTTCATGGTTGTTATTCCACCAAACAAAGATGGAAACCCACCAGAGAGTCAGATAGATCACTATGAATTTGAAGTTAGCACTCTCCAAATGGATTTTTCCAAAGTAAAAAATGTGGACAAAATCAATGTCTCAAAGTCTACAAACCAAGTGGTCTACAGTGCATTGCTAAAGGTGGAAAGAGAGAAAAGCAAGCTCGAGAAAAATATAGAAAAGTTATAGGCAGACATTGGCAATGAAAAAGCAAAGAGGAAAGCTTCAGAGAACAGTTTGAAAGAATTGCAAAAAAAGATTAAAAAATCAGTAGATATAGAGCAAGGACATGCCGAGGCAGTAGTGAAGGAACAGGAGCAGGAGCAGGTGAAACTGAAGGAACAGGAGCTGAAGGAACTGAGGGGAAAATTGGCATAGGAGCAGGTGAAGGAACAGGAACTGAGGGGAAAATTGGTAGAAATGATAAAAAAAACTTGACGAAGAAAGAGCTAGTTCAGAAAAGTTATTTAAAAATTTGGAGAGTAATGCTGCCTCTCAGGCGGATAAAGCCAATCATTGGGAACAAAAAGCAGTAGAAGAGAAAAACAATTGTGAAAAAATGGTAGAAGAACTAAAGAAGGCCAATTGTACAATTAAGACTTTAACAGATACTAGTCATAATTTAGTGAAGATTACAAAAGAACACATTTGGGGCCAAATATTGGCGATGTCTAATAGCTTGTATGACTAGTTTGAAATGCTTCAAAGTATGAGAGTATGTTACTTGAAGCTCCAAAACAACATTCAACAGAACATGGATGTTGTCAACAAAGAAAAGACAGCAAAAGATATTATGCAACAACTCTACAGTAAGAGTGATAGTTATCTATCAAACAAGGGAATTAGCAACCGCCTTGATGCATCAGTAAAGGTATCAAGTATCATTCGCAAATGTGAGAAGCTACGGGAAGCACAAGAATTGGATGACAAAGCTAAGTAGAAGATCACAAAGATGGAACAAAGGAAAGCAAAAATGGAAAGTCTTGGTTTGCCTAAGGGATTTGAAGCAAATCAGTTCATTGGACGAGAAAATTACAAAACAAGGTTGCAAGACAAAATAAATACTGATGTACGCTTTCTCCTTGCAGACATATTTTGTGATGCATTCTTGGATTTCATCAAACCAGTGAGAACTTTGAATGGACTTTTAGAATCAACAGTGCTGTCAAGTCACACTTCCAAATATGAATTGCTAACGAAGTTGCCGGAGTGTGACTATACTATGAACCAAATTGTTCTGCCATCAGAGGATGTTTGGAGTGGCCTACAAAGATTGCTCTGAATTTTGAACTACTTTAAATTGTAATATATTGCAAATGAATACAAAACAAATTGTGCTCTATGATTCTATCTAATTTTCATGTTTTCCAATTCAATGTATGTTGAGTTACTCTATTTTATTCATGTATTCTTAGTTGAGTTTAACTAAGAATACAAAATTACTCTGTTATATGCTATTGGAATACAAAATTTCATTCAGGAATTTCAAATTCAAATATGAATGATCATTGATGACATGATATAAACTACACTCTACAGTAATAATACTCTTTGTTCTCAAATTTTAATGATGAAACATAATACATTCTTGCTTTTCTAAAATGAACATTGAATGATAGGATATCATATAGTAGTTAATAAGTTCAAAAAATACCTATTGGCTGCCACTGCTAATTTAACAGAAATTTCCTAAATTTGCCAATTCATCTCTGTGTCGTCATCATCATCCAATTTTGGTATTGCAGTTGCTTCATTGTTCTCTTCATTTTTGTTTGTGTCTTCTTCAAGTTCACTCTGACCTCCGCTTCTATGACTCCCAATCCCATCGCCAGTGCCACTGCCAACTGTACTTGTCCCACTTGGAGTCACTGTAGGAGATTGGTTAATGGTGTTGCCCACCCCTCTTCTTTTGCATCTTTTCTTCCAAATTTCCATTGCTTTTTTATAAGGAAAAGTATTGACATCATACCTAGATGTGTATACCCTCAAGCATGATTCCAAATTCTTGTCTAGTTTGTTTCTTAGCTTTTATTTTAGGAAGCCCAAAGCACTGAAAACTCTCTCATCCTCCACTGAACCCAATATCATGGTTTGACATAGATCAGCAAGCTTGAAGTACTCTAAAATTTCTTCACGCAACATTGTGCTCTATTTTAGTTCTGTCCAAAGCTTTGTTGTTGAGCCCTCTTCATGTGGGTTATGCATTAATTGATATTGATGCTTCATAGTCCTTGCAAAGGTGCCTGATTGCTGTCTAAGAAGACCCTCATCTAATATTCCTTTGATAGTCACTCCATTGAATTCTACAGATTTGCAAAATTCCTTTATCAAAGTCAATAGCCTTTTACGATAATCTTCCTTACAGTTGAAGGACCAATATTGAGGAAACACAATTGCCATGGCCTCAAGCAGTTGATCATATGGGAATCGTGATCTTATTTTAGAGGAAACTCTATAGGCTATGTCCCTTGCATTAGCTGTTATAGACTCGGCAATCTTGTTAAACTCTTCCCTTGTAACTCTTGTAGCTCGCTTCTTTGGGGCACTGTAGTACGTTGGTATCTGAAATCCCCTTACACAAACACATAAATCTCCATTTTCAACGATCTTTAAATAATTATCAGGATCATCCAAATCTATTAGTTTTCGCCAGTGATTAAATCTATCATCGAATAAATTTAGGTCAGTACGATAGAGACTATCGAGGGCTTGGCATGACATTTTACGCAAGTGAGCATATTCTGCAATATACATGGCTCTTTGCTGGGCTTTTTTCATAATTAACGTCATTTCTTATAGCATGGGAAGAAGAGATGCCAAAGTAAAAAATGTCTCTAAATTGCTCAACCTCTGAAGCAGGTCGCCACATCTTTGATTTTCTACATTGTCCCGATTTTCGTACATCAGTCCAATCAAAGATTGATATTCAGAAAATACTCGATGCACTGGTCCATCCAAAGAGATCCATCTGGTATCAACATCTTTAAGAAGCTTGTTTCCATCGGTAATTCCATCAGCAAAGTGCTGAAATTCCCTAAAACATTTGGGACTTTGACAAAAATATGCATACAACTCTCTTACTAAATCTTCAACCTTGTTTACTGAAGGAAACTTCTTCACAACTCTAAAAGCAAGATTCATCTTGTGGGCCATACAGTGAATGCCAACAACATATGGTGAACAAGAAGCCTGCATCTTTGTGCAAAGACCATTCCTTTGACCTTGCATTACTGAAGCTCCATCCGCTCCAACGCAGATCAACTTCTTCGCTATTGTCAATTCATCCATAGCTCCATATTCAATTAAATGGCTCTTTACTAACTGAAATAAAGTTTCTGTTGTCGCATTGTCTCTCAATTTAGCAACAGTTAGTAGATGTGGTTGGTGGACATTATTCTGTACAGTATAAACATGCATGCATACCCACGACGTAGTATCTATTGTCGTAACTTTGTCTAAGGACAATGCAATAAAGGTTGACTCTTTTATTTTTCTTTGTACATCCTCTATTTCAACCTGCGCAATACAACTTGCCCATTCCCATCCACTGTTTATCGACCAATGACTGACAGGATAGTTAGGAACTTTTAGAAAGTGTAACAAACCACTCATTTCTGGATAGTCTGTCATTGGACGCCCTCTGCTCAAAATATGGAAAAAATTACTTAATTGAACAGCTTTTCCGTGTTCTTCTACTTCACTTGCTTTTGCAAAAATAACATTAATAGAACCTTGAACTTCACCAGGCTTCATCTTAAATTTTTGAAACAAATAATATTCCTCAGCATTCCTTTTATGTTGACATTGCTCCTTTGTTTTATATCTTACCACTTTCATTTCCCTTCCATCTACAGTTGAGGTTTCGTAAATCTTACCAACATGTTTCTCTATGGTGTCTAGTTTAAGCTGCAACCGCTTTTCCTTTTTATACTTCCAACTACAAATCATACATCTGCATTCTACTGGCGGCTCACCTACAATTGGATTGTCCATGGGCTCAATGAATGGATATTTTGCTACCTAATCAAATTTAAATCTCCTGGCCATCTCCCATTGACGATCAGTTTTTTCTTTCGATTTTCCTCTCCCTTTAGTGTTACTGTTAATTGCACCATCATCATCACCGAAGTCGATTGATTCATCCTGGTACTGGTTATTTATTGGATATTCTTCGTCAAGGTCATCTTCATTAGAGATATCAGGTTCTGCAACTTCGTCACCAGATTTATTAGGCTCCCCAATTTGTTGAATAGACTCTCATGTAGGTTGAGATTGTACAGGTTCCTCTGATGATGTACCTTCCTCACTTTGACCAACACTGTTGCGTCTACCCCCGCCAAAGTATGAAGATATATTTCTGCATTTCATTGGCCTCTCTTGGACATCTCCACCTTCATTAGTCCTCTTCCTGTTTAAATTTGACTGTGACATCTCCATCAAATTAAGGCTGCAATAAAATACTATGAACTCGTAGTCGTAGTCATTCCGGCTCGCTACCGATCGCAATTGTGAGCTCTAAGCTCAAAATCAACTGAATTATTATGCTACTAAGTACTAAATGAAAATCTCTCGAAGGCTCCTTCTTTCCGGCATGTTTCAATAATGAAACTCATATATCTTAAATAGACAACTACAAATAAACCGTTTTCATATCAACCATCAGATTTTACCTCATAATCGACATCGTCCATTTTGGCGAATGGGCCGACCGTTACATATGATAAGAACTAATATTTGGCGAACCCCGCGTAATTTCAAGTAATCGAGTGGGCGAATAGGGTGGGAACTTGGGACCCCATTGCGTGTGATGCATGGCGAATTGGGTCCTAGGAAAAATAAAAATTTCACATAGGAAAATGGGAATTTGGCGAATGATGATCCTCGAAAGAGACACTCAATTTAATCCATGGTGAATAAGAGTAAACAGTAAAGAGAAATATGGGCGAAGAACCCGACTACCAAACTGAAATTACGTAATAATAGTGGTGAACATTCCGACCACTATATGACCATTTTATAAAATCTGGGCGAATGATCCGACCTATATTTGATTATTTTATTCACCAATTTCTATCACCCGATCGTGACATATTCGCCACTAAAAAAATCCCTGGATCCTTCCCCAAAAGGGGTAATTAATCCACCATGATTTTAAAAAGGGTAAGAAAGAAGGATCACAAAACCACATGGGCTCAAATTTAAAAGAAGATTTGTTATGGGCTTTATTTTCAACAAGATCAAGTAGTATTGGAAAGTGAACAAATCCTAAATTAGGTAGTATAGAAGAATAAAAATAACTATCCACGGAAAGCCAATTATCAAAGATGAGAAACCTATCAAGCCTTTGAACAATCTAAAAAACTTCTCTTCTTTTGTTAGTCCATGTAAATTGTCCCCTTTTAAGGGGAACATTAATTAATTGGCTGGACAAAATAAACTATTTAAAATAATCCATTACCTTCTTAAATGGATAATTGCACTCATCTTTTCTTTAGATTTGTAATAGCATTGTAGTCTCCTCCAAAAACTTTAAATTCATCCATTAAGACCTTAGATACAGAGGATAAAAGGTTCCATAATCTCTTCTTATCGACAATAGCAGAAGGGCCATATATGTTGAAGAGCCAAAATTTTATATCTGTAACTCAACTATTGGAAAGCACAACCATCCAATTAGGAGCTGAAGAAATCACTTGTATTGAAATTACATTATCCCATAATATAGCCAAGTCATCAAAAGAACCAGAGGTAGGAGAAATAAGAAATTTCTAAGATTTCCAATTACCAAAGAGTTGATTAGTAACCGAAGAGGACAATTTGGTTTCCTGAAGCATAGTAATATCAAATTTAATTAATTCAATTTGGCACTTAATAAAGCGCCTCTTGTTATGGGCATTTAAGCCCCTAACATTCCATGAAATGGTCCTCATTCTCCCGTACAGGAAGAATCACTTCCCCTCTTCTTTTGAGTCTTTTTTGAGGTAATAGACCCCCCACAACATACTCAGGCTTCAAATTCCTCTTGGTAATAGAAGCCCTAGTAAGTGGAGGGCTAAAAGTAGGTTTATTCTTTTTACCATGACCAATAGGAGAAAACTGCGTGGATTGAATACCCGCATCCACCTCCCTTTAAGTTTTTATACTGTTTGAAGGCCTCCCCTACGTTTTCTTGATGATGAGGGAGACTTCAGAGAGGTAGTGGTTTGAAAGATAGGACTAGAAGGCTCAGATCTCATTTTGAGGTTATCCTTAGGAGGAATCTCCCCAATAATGTTGTCACTATTTTCTAAATCTTTGTTAGGGGATAAATTTTCAAAAACGCTAACAATCGTAGGTATATGTCCCTTATCATGCAACCAATTTAAATCATTATCAATAACATCAACCACAGTGTCAACAATCTCATCAAATAACACCACATTGGCCTTAGTTGCAATATCACGTACTTTTAAAATTAAGTGCTCTTATGGTATAATAGACAAGCTATTCATTTTAACTGTAGTAGGTGTAATGTTAACAAGATATTTGAGAGCAGTGGGTGACAAAGTCAAACTAATTTTTGGAGCAATCAGACTAGATGACTAGGCCATAGTATTAGAAGACTATAACTTTAAAATATTATTAAATAATAAAATGTATATTTAAATAAAATTTAAAATAATTATCAACATATACATTATTTAGTGTCGATTTAAATTCTTTTCTGGATATATTTTTATAAATGTTTGGTTTTTTAAATCAATATAAAATATTTAAATTCTCAATATACAATTTTTATAATATCATATTATGTTAAAACTATTTTGAATATAATATTATTCTAAACTATTTTTATATTCTAATATTTTTATTTATTTATTTGAATATAATATATAATATGTATAATATAAAATTATAACAATAAATTAAATTCTTATAAGCTAAATAGATTAAATACGTTAATTAAGGAAACTAAAAAAATTAAAAGGTTTCATTCATCTCCATCTATATTGAGTATTTGTTTTTACAAATAAAATGTCATTCCCATGTTAAATGTGTCCGATAAGAAAAAGGAAAAAAAAGGTTAAAAGATGTGAATGAAGGGATTAAGTTGAATACACAACACCTATTAATTGTCTAATTTTATCTTCATAACATTTACATTGTTATCAACTTTTCGATTAATGAAATTCCAGGAACAAGTTTCTCACATGTTACAAAAATACAATTATATTTTGAAATTATTTCCTTATTTTTTCTCTCCTTTTATTTTGTATTATTTTATTTTATTTTTATTTTATATATTTATTTATTATATTTGTATTACGTATTGTAATGTGGTTAATTATACTATGCATTTAATTTAATCATATTCTTAATTTTCGACAAAACCCATGATTCCATCACTTGACACATTTTAAGTTTGAATCACACAAATGTTCTATCAACCGCTTATCTTGACCCTCACCTCCAAGTTTAATCAGATGTTTTTCCTTGGATGAGATTTGACAATTTCCGAATAGAAGTCCTCCCCTACAATAACCTATCAACTAAAAATCATCTAAAATTTGTCATGAAAATGTGAGAGATGATGCCCAAACTATAATGAAAATTAATGGATGATTGTTGACATCCTCGTACAGAATGGATGGCGTGTGGGCTCGCATGGCTCATAAACTCTAATAATATGTGAATTCCATTATCACATATACATATGATTACAAACAAAAGTGGGTACCAACTTAATATCACCACATATAGAATAGTAGTTGGTACCAACTTAATATTCTCCTTTCACATGCGCTATTTATAGTCTTGTCTCCTCCAACCTCGGCAGCTGAAGTGCCTTCTCCTTCAAGTACGCTAATTTTAGTATTGGGTGCCAACATTTTTGAATTGATTTTTTCCTACAAATGTACTAGAATTATTATGGATATTCAATGAAAATAGTGAATGTTTGATAGAAAAACATATCAAAACAAGATGCTACGGTTTCCTTCAAAATTTGAGTCTTAAGATGAGGTTTGATTGTGCCACTAAAGAATGTAGGGCTTAGTTGGTGCAAAGATTGGTTTTAGAAAAGGGTGTTCATTCTTTCTTAATTATTTAATTGTCGGTTGTTAGCTTATATTTTTAAATATATTAAGGTTGAAGGAGATTTTAAATTGATTATCAATGTTTAGAAAATGATTTTTTTTTTAAAGGTTGGGAGTCATAAAGCATTATTGATTTTTTTAAAAAAAATTAATATTATTGAGTTCAATTATTGTCATCGAAAGTTGATGTGGTTGGTAGTAGGTTAGTAAAGAACAAAATAGATCTATTTTCGTCTTCTAAGAACAATATTATTTTAGAAAAGTAAGATGTGATGTCACTTTTAAGAAAATGATATTTCTATGAGAATTGATTTAAACAAGTTCTACTTTTAGATCACAATTTAATAAGCATTTAAAAAATTATTATAATAATATTAAGTTCAAATATTGCTATGAGGAAGTTAACACGGTTGATGATTAGCTAGCAAGAGACCAAGCGGATTTATGTCCGCCTTCTAAGATGTGTCATTTTAGAGAAGTAAGTTTTGATCTTACCTTTAAAAAATTATGTTCATGTGGGAACTAGTTGAAGTCATTTTAATTTTAGATCACACTCTTGTAATTAAAAGATAATATGTTTTCGTATTAGATGGGTCTATGTTGTGCTTAAGTGAGAATATTCCCAAATCCTTCACATTTTTGGCTAAACATTTTACTATTCTTGGCTCATGACCAAGCCCTTTTATTTTTACCAAAGCTCTTCCAAATCAAAGCGATTTTTGTAGTTTGTTGTCCTTATTTTAAAGGGTAGGTATAAATAATTTAGTAGGTATTTTGATGGTGGTGAAGGGGTGATTTGAGAGGGATGCATTGTATATGTCTCCTTTCTAACTAAAAAATTAGTAAATTTCTCAACATTCTAAATATTTCAACTAGGCACCTAATTGAAATTATTCTAGAAGCATATGGGGTTTTTCATTTAGAGGTATAATGTACTTGCACCTAGATCACCAAAGATTTTTAATAAAATAATTTCCGAGTAAGGCTTACAAGGGTTGGGTTCTAATTAATTCCTAATGATGATTTGGTTGTGCTTAAAGATAAAAGGAAGCTACGTAAAACTATAAACCTTCTTACTTAACTCTCATGCAGAAGATAAATTCTAAATTAGATTTAGATATGTTAGTTTCAACAAGAATAAATGACATGCAATAATATCAAACATAAAATAGGAAAACAAATTCACAAAGTATGCATTGGGAAACATCCTTTGAAGAAAAAAATTAACATCAAATGAGCACCAAACACATTATCTTCAAACGAGGTTATCATATAATTTCAAAGTTATAGCTCCTTTAATGAAGACCTTAAATGCACGTTCAAAGAAATTTGAGGAGTACAACCCTTACAAATACAACTCTTACAAAACTTCCATCTTAAGCATCCTTTGTAACCAAACACAAAACTAAAAATGATAAATAGTTTCCAAAATAATGTGTTGATGAGTGTCCACATATAAGGCACAAATTTCAATTTCCAAATCCATCATGATTAAACATTCTAGAAAAAGGAAACAACTCAATGTGATAAAATTCACTACTAAATGGGGCACTCCATTTTTTAAGTCTTCCACCTTTTAAAGATGTCATATGTTATTCTTGCACATCAAAAATTGGTTAAGAAGTCTCCAACAAATTTTCTATTTTACTTTGTAACTCCCTTTTACATGCTCTTATGTCTTATAAAATCACTTATGTAACTTACAATATCATAAATTATCTTTAATACAAGTGGCAAAGAGTCCCACAAAGAGAGATTCACTTTTCCCATCAACTCATTGTTTTAAAAATAGTGAATAAATAAACAAAATTTAAAATTTGTAAGGTGTATGCCACCTAATCCTACCATTATCCAACTTATTCAATAACTTATAAGAATACAAGGGAAACCAACAAAAATTGAACTAATTACAAAGTATTTCATGCCACTAGCCTTACTATGGCATCTAAAGTTCTATATTCTCACAAAAATTGTCAATGCATCTACAAATTTCATTGAGCTATGCACCTTATCAAGAATAATACATCTATCCTCCACCATACTATAAAAAATGGTACTTTAAATCAATGTATTTTTATCATGCATGAAACACATGATTATCTACTGAGATAAGTTACTCTAACTATGATTGTTAACACCCACTACTCCTTGACTCAACCTAGCCTATAAAAACAACTTATAAATCCAAATTGCATTCTTATAAGCATGAGTAGATTCCACATGATCTACCTCTTTAGTTGAAATAGTGACCATATATTTTTTCTCACACATCCAAATTTAATTGAGTGACCAACTAAGATAAAAAAAAAATTCCATTATTGAACTTCCTACTATTCACATATCTTATACAATCTATGCCCATAAATCTATACATTTTCACCATCATATTGGAGATATTTTATATTATTGAAGTCCCAAATAAAAAATATTCCTACTATTGAATTTCCCTATTACTAAATATACTTGCTTTTAAATTTAATAATAATGAAGTTATTTGATTCTAAAGATCCTTGTTGGGACTCATATATATATATATATATATATATATATATATATATATATATATATATATATATATATATATATATATATATATATATATATATATATATATATATATATATATATATATATATATATATATATATATATATATATATATATATATTATCATTCTTGCTCTGGCTCGCTTCTCCTCAACTGCTGGAATGGTAATGGTTCTCTTTGGTCGTTACTGGGTCTTCTTCAGGATGTGGTTGGCTCTGCTGATATCTTGGCGGCTACAGGGAAACGTGAGAGTCTTGCACGTCCCCTCCCAGGTTTCATTGGTTATTAGTGGTTATATGTATGCAGAGAGGAGGTCCGCACTTCTGGTGGTGTACGGGGCTCTGGTGGTGTGGCTTGTTTGATTCGAGACAGCCTTTTTAGTGCTACCCCTATATTTCTTTTAGATATATTTTCTAGATTCATGTGGATCCAGGTACATCATGTTGGTCACCGCCAGAGAGATATCTTCATCGTGGTTTGCTACTTCCCATCGGCCTCCTTGCCGTATGCCATTCATCGTGTTGAGGATGGGGATCCTTTTCAGGATCTTCTGGAGGGCATTTCTAGATTCAGTGGCTTGAGTGATATCCTCATCCTTGGAGATTTCAATGCATGGACTAAGGAGTTACAGTCACCTATACATGACCGGGACACTGATTGGACCTGCACTTTCGAGTTAGATTCAGCCAGTCTTGGGCTTCAGCGTACCTCAGAGGACTACAACGGGCCGTTATCCACTTATGGTCACCACCTCCTCCAGCTTTGTGAGTCTTCTGATTTGATCATTCTGAATGACCTTTCTTGCTTTCCTAGTTCTGAGCATTTCACATGCTGGCCTCATTGCAGTGGTGCTAGTGTGGTCAATTATGTGTTCACTGTAGCCTCCTTAATCCCCTCCATCCGCCACTTCACCATCTCCCGCCTTCCTTTGGTTGATCATGCTCTTTTGAGCCTTGTGCTTTGTTTCTCTTCCCTTCGCCCGCCTCACCCTCCCAGCCTCTCGACTATTTTGGGACACGCCCCTAACCTTGTCCGCTTCCTCTATGCTGAGGGGGATTATGACCTTTTCACCTTCCACCTGCATCGACTCCTCTCCCCCATGAGCTTTTCTGAGTGTAGCCATGTTACATCCATGTTTGATCTACTGACCAAGGCCATTTGGGAGTCGACTTTCCTTTCCATCCCCCATCGCCCTATCTTTAGATCTAAACATCAAAACACTTGCCCCATGAACCATTGGTATGACGATGACTGTAAAGTTTTCCACCATAGATTACATTTGGCCTTTGAGTCCCTCCCTTCAGATTTTGTTGATCTCTATTACTCCTACCATCGGTTTCTCCGCACGAAGAAACATTCTTTCATTGCTTCACAGTGCAAAGCCTTGTGTAACACACTTATCCAAGATCCTAAGCTCTTTTGGTGTACCTTATTCCCGTGGCACCCCCCTCTGCCCTCCACCATTGACCTTGCCTCCCTCATCTCCCACACCTCCACTCTCTATGACATCCCGAGCCAGCCTTCTCTCCACCTCATCCCACCCCCTCACTACCATATCTTCACCACATCCAGCATTCACGAGGCCATCAGATCTATGAGATGAGAGTAGCTGATGATGATGGTTTTCAGGCGGAGCTCCTTAAGCTCAGTATCATGGTGCTAGGCTCTTATCTTCCCACACTCTTTAATAGAGTGGTTTGCACTGGCTTCCCTAAGGCTTGGTCGAGACATGTGATTCATTCGATCCACAAGACTGGATTAATCTCAGACCCCGACAACTACAAAACCATCATGATTGGGCATACCTTTGCCACTCTATGCCATGGCATTGAACACTATTCTTTCTTCACAGCTTGACAGGTTGGACTACAGGGCTAGAGGTCAAGCTGGTTTCCATGTAGATTACCAAACCATGGACCACATTTTGACACTATGGACAATCATTGACGAGGCTCGCTATTGCTCTATGAAAGTCTATTGCTGCTTCATTCACTTTTGTAAGGTGTTTGATTCCATCCCCCGGGTGGCCCTTTTTCAGAGACTTAGAGACATTGGGATATTTGAGATTCTTTTGATTTCCATTATGAGACTTTATGAGCATGTTGAGGGTAGATTCAGGACTCTGAAGGGCTTCTCAGACCCTATTCAGAGCACTATTGGGGTGAAACAGGGATGCCCTCTTTCCCCCACCTTATTTGGCATCTACATTGACGAGTTCGAGGGCTTCATTAGAGACTCATCTCTCTGAGGTGATGGCTGCTATTTACACTAGGTCTTAGTTTCCATTCTTCTTTTTGTTGATGACGTGATTCTCTTAGCCTCCTCACTTGAGGGTCTCCAGAGATTTCTTGATATCTTGACCTCATTTTGTGATTTGAGACAGCTTGTGGTTAATCTAGGGAAGACACAGATCATGGTCTTCAACTACTTAAAGACCTCTCATCTACACTTCTACTTCCAGGGATAGGAGATCGAGATTGCCTCTGCATACACATACCTCGGGGTCAAGTTTTTTGATCCTCGCTTCAGTTTGAGACCTACTATTTAGACCAGAATCAGCAAAGGGATGGGTTCCCTCACCCTAATCGAGAGACAATTCTTTAGACACCACTTTCAAGACACCTCATCCAAGTTATCCCTCCTGGATTCTCTGGTTAGACCTACTGTACTCTATGGCTCTATTGTTTGGGGACCATCTCTTCTTGATTTCAAGTAGGCCTCTATTGAGTGTATACAGACTCTCCTCCTTTGGTGTATCATCAAATTTCATCGTACCACCTCCCATAGCATCATCTTGGCTGAGTTCGAGGCTCATCCCTTTAGGTTGGGAGCCATCTTCGACCTGGTTTGGTTTCTTCACTACCTACGTTGCTTTGTAGACTCTTCGAATGACTGGAGTAGATACTCTTACCTCACCTATTGCTCTTCTATTGAGCTAGCTAGATCTGACACCTCCCCTAGAGCTCATTGTTGGTATGCTTAGGCCACTTCCCTTTTGGGTTCCATCGGGATTGATATTGTTCACTTACCCCCCTTTCAATTTTCTTTGGACACTCTAGCTCATCTTCTCCCCTCTAGACAGGAGTTGAATGAGCATGTCAAACTTGACATCTATATTCAGTACATCATCTCGACCTGGAGCAACCGTAGTGGGTGCTTACGTCTGAGGATGGATTTTTATGTTGAGCACTTCTTACACATTTAGGATGGGATTACCATTCAACGTAGATATTTATCACAGCGTTGGTGCCATGCTCTTCAGATTGCGGTGGGATCTTTCAAAGTCGGCTCTCATCGCCTGCGAGCGCAGACTAATCATCACATTGATAGAGAGGATTGCATTTTTTGTTTATGCACATTGTCTGAGATTGAGACTGAGGCACATTTCATTTTCTGATGCCCTATATACTATGAGATTAGAGGGAGATTTTATTACTTATTCAGAGATTGCAGCTCCTCGACTTCCTTCTTTTGTTACTCTGACCAGAGATGTCTGGCACTCTATTTACGGGAGATGATACAGCTTTATAACTAGACCGTACAACTTCTATTTCCCCAGAAGCAGGTCACCGAGCAGCTCATTATAGATTTCTTCTCACCCTCACCCCTGGCTCAGGGTGTGAAGCGGCACTCATGTGCCTTTGCCATTGGTCACTCCAGATTTGTGAGACCTCGTAGTGCTTCTACCCATCAGCGGCAGACCACCAGTAGATCACGATGATGGGTCCATACCCATATTCTTCCGGGTCACTATCCTTCTTTGTTGGATTCCTTTCCACTCAAGAAGGACCCCTAGTCCTTGCCTTGGTGGTTCTTGGTTCTTTGTTCTCTGCTTCTTCTTGTTTGATTCCTTGTTCTTTTAGCATGTTCCCCCGACCACTATTTGGTGGTCCACTAGTTTCTTGCTATTTTGGCTATTTGATTCCTATCCCATAGACCCTTGTTGGTCTTCCATTGGACATTAATAAATTTATCTTATCTATCTTATCTTATCTTAAGTCTCTTTCATAGTTGTGTGTCTTATTCTTTTTTTGTCCACTATTTATAAATTATTTGAGAACATCAATCAATTACAATCACGTGTTAGTGGTGTTTTCATGAAAGATTGCACTTGGTATACCAAGTTTAAAAACTCAGTGATCCCATGAAACATGGAAAGATCTTTAGGTTTTTGGGTATGCCTATGGTGAATATCAATCTCTGGAGAAGGTCGGTTCTTTATGGTACTCACCTAAAACTATCTCTTTCCAACAAAAGGATAAAATATATGCTCAAAATTAAAACCTATCTCTAAATGATTGATGCACCAAATATGTATAATCTCCAACAAACTATAAAATCTACTTGATTTCACAAAGAAACTCAAATGAAAACCCTTTAATTTATCACAACCTAGATAAAAAAATTATAAACAAGATAAGAAGGCATACAATTTTAATGATTATAAAAAGGCAATATTATTTTCACAGTTTAAAATAACTAAAAAAATTGAAGACACAACTCACAACCTATCATTAATAACACATGACTTGAGAAGGAAAACCTTGATTTTCATTCAAAATTTCAAGGAACAATGTTGCTAGAAAATTTGGAAATTATTGCGCCCAATACAACTCTGAAGCATGAAAGAGCTCTAAAAAGATACAATACATGCCAAAGAAAATAAACGAACTCTTAAAACAAGATCAAGAAATAATTATTATAGAAAAGACTTTCACAACCTCCAAAGTAATCTACAAGGTAAACTGAACTCAAACTGTTGTAGAATTGAAGTCTATCCTTCTTCTCTCCTCCAAACTCTAAAAATATCACAAGGGTCGAGATCACATAAAAATCCCTTTAAATAGGGGGCTAACTACCAGAAAGTAACAATTGATTGTTTCAAAGACCTCTTGGACTGATGTATGACCCATCAAGAACTCAAAACTGCCATGAAACTACCTATAACTCCCTCCTTACCTCCACAAGACATGCAATTCCATCTCAATTCCTCAGCTATATCCACTTGAATAAGTCAAGGGCACTTGCATTTTATTTTTACATTATTAATTATATTTATTAAGTAATTTGGTATAAAATCACTTAATAGATATATTACACTTTATATTCAATGCAAAAATAAAATATTAAATCTAATATACTTTTACATCTGCTCTAAAAATAATATCGACTAAGTGTCTCAAAATAAAACCCTCAACAAATATCATATACATTTGCTTGTGCAAAAATAAAGGTGAATCACACTTTAATCATCGTGGACATTAGTTGAAAAGGGTTTATTTCAAACCCAAGGCAAAAATTCCCTTTCTCCATCGCTCGGTCATTAGGGAAAAAGTAAACTCCAAAGGCTAAACCAACTTGTAACCTCATTTCAACTTTTCATTTTCTCAAATTTGTATTACTTATATGGTGACCATGGCTATAACTAAGGGTTTTTATGGTATTGGAAGCTTTTTCTGAGATGTATTGTTACAGATTCCTCATCCCTGTACATGTATTTACATCTATCATCGAAAATAATAGAATATTTACAATCTCTCTTTATTTTTTCAATACTCAAGCATATTTATTTTGCCACAAGGGCCTCCTATGAAGATGAAGTCATGATACTTGTTCAAAAAACCTTGAGATATCTATGTTTCTATGAGGCCACATGTTTTCAAATTGTCAACTACTTTTCATAATGATTCTTTAATTGAAACCTTGCTATGTCTACACCATCTTGTACCTTTCTCTACATATTTACCTTGGAGTTTAAGATTTGACACTTTATACATTGTAGTTCTTGTCTCAAAAACCCTACGAGATTAATGTGCTTTTTGTATCTTTGCAGACTATAAAAATAAAATAGTCAAACCTTTCTTTTCTTTGTAAATCTAAAGATGAAAGAGTCTCAAATTTATACTTACTGTTCCTCCACATTTGAAGCTCTATTTCTCAAGGATTTTATGATAAATTGTGGTTCATTTCCTTTGGAAACCCCTATCGTTGTATATATTTTATCTTTTAAAGCTTTGCTAAAATATAGTGAAGATGCTCGACGTGGTGTGAACTTTTCCTTAACTGAAAATGATGGAAGAATTTAATTTTTTTTCATGTTCTCATATATTTCTTGCATTTGTAGCTTGACATGATCTATTTCCCTTTTGGAATATTTTTCAATGTGTTCTTGAATTACTAGTTGAACCATCTTCAACCATTATAAGCTATCACAAGCTCTATTGAACTATCTAAGACTGATGGGCCCTTTCTTCAATCTATCCAACTCATATAATATATTCTCAATAGGTATATAGCTTATAAAATGATATATATCATCTTTATCAACAATCTTCTATTCATCAGAAATAAAGGGTTCTAGTCTAGAAAATTTGTTATGAGTAGTTTGAATTGCTTCACTATTGTTAATAGCAAGCCCTTTGAGCTCAAGTAGAATTTTTTTGGTGAATTCATTCAAATTTGATAGTTTCTTTCCAATATCAATATCTACACAATTCACGAGAATCAAAATAATTGTCTGAGTTGCACAATTAGCATTGTTAATCACCTAGCTTGCAAAGATCAAAATTGGGTTATAATCTTCAAGTATAGGTTGATCATCTTTCTCTCCTGACCTCCACTTGAAAAGGAATACTAAGCCATTAGCAGGTTGAATATTTCTTAGAGATTCCAAGTCTAGCAAATATATCTCTTCAACCCCACTTATGAATTATCTTCACACAAATATCATGCACGTCTTTTGTCTTGCCTTTTCAATCAACAGTTTGATTTTCTTTCTTTCAGCCAATATTTTGAGAAAATTGAACAAAAAGGGTATGCAATTATGCTTCCTACAAATATTCTCTGCCCCCCATTTCTTGAATTTTTCTTCCTCAAACGATATCTTCTCCTTTCCTATATTAATATCTGAATCTATTTCCATGAGAGACTTGTCAAGCACATCAATAGTAGCACCATGTTTTCCTAGCCCAAAATCTACATCCATCCTATCTTCTCCATCGTACTTTATGATCTGATATCAGTGATCATAATTTTTTTGTCACATGTTACTAGGCTTGTGGTATTCCATTAATGATTGTTTTTATTGAAAACTTTCATGCTCCTACAACATAGTTCATTGTGTATTTATTTGATCATTGTTGTCTTTCAACATTGTATATCATTGTAGGTGAACCACTGATAAAACTATCCCATGAATGGATGTTCTGCATCTTCAAATATAATCATTATCTTTGGCTCTTTGCAAAAATTTAATATGTACCATGGAAAATATATGTGTGTTTTTTAAGTTGTACAATGTATTTCCATGGTAAATGATTGCACATACCTTCTCACACATTACTTTCACTCTTTTATAGTAGTGAACTATTTCTCTCTGTGATGCCCATAGTATATGGATTTACCTTTAAAATCATTATGCCTTCATGCTTGATGTTTGCATCTTTGTTTGTTGTTATAGATGATGCACTGATGTACATTTAATTATCTTTGAATGCTTTTAGGTGCTGATCCTTAGCATTCATGTTCTAAAATTAAAACTCTTATAGTGCCACCCTTGATATGACAATGAAATTCATGCATTTGTTGTCTTTAGTAACTACTTTTTGCTTTTAAAAATATGCTCTACACTCTCCTTTGTTCAATGTATTCTTTTTGTTATGCTACTACAAGATTGTATACCTATTCCCATGATAAGGATTACCACTGTCATTGTCTCATTGCTTACTTTGAATGTCCTCATCATTGCCATATAGTTTTTCATGTTTCTGGCACTATTTTGACAGGAAACCATAGATGTAATTTATATCCTGTGTTGATACACCTTATTATTATTATATATGACATCATTTAACAACATGTTGGGCTCAACCCTCTAGGGAGCCCATTTCCCCCACATGTTGTTTATCATGATGAATATGTACCTATTCCTACACATGAAACAAAATTATTAGATAAAATCATGAATTCAGATTTGTTCATTTTCCTTCCTTTATGAATTGATGCATTGTGAAATATGAATATGCATTAAATGAATTTGCACATGATTTGATGAGGATTGTTGAGCTCTAATAAATTTTCTCTCACCCTTGCAGATTACTGGATAGTGATGCAACTATGGGAGCTGGGGAGATGAAGATATCAACATGCAACCATGAGACTAGTCATTCAATCGGAAATGATGGCCCCCCTCCTTATTTTATATGCCATTCTTTTAAATGTATATTTTCCTTTAACAGTATATATTTCAATTTAGTCATTCTCTTAGCTTGTGTGAGAAAGAATAATATTATTTCACTATGAATAAATAAACATATTAATTTGACATATGAGAATTTGTTGGAGGATATGACCAAAATAAAAAAGGATCTACAAGAGAAAGATAAAATGATTAAGATTATGGAAAAGGTTAGCATTGGTGATAAACTCCTCTATGTTTGTATTGATGAGTTGCAGAAACCTATTGGAAATTCTAAAGCTATGGGGGCTACGATGGATAGATTGGAGGAAAAAACTAGGGATAAGGAAAATTATTATAAAAACCTGGAAAAGAGGATGGACAAAATTGAGGAGACTATAAAGAAGATTGGGGTTCAAAGTCACAGTTCCCTGAAAGCTAATGTAGAGAAATTTAAAGTTCTGATGGATAATTTGGAACAACTCAAAGGAAAAGGAAGTAGGGAGAAAGATGCTAATAAGGACTTGGATATGGTAAATTGCTGGTACCATGAACCTTATGGTGAACCAGGTTGAGGAAACCATGAAAAAGTTTTAGTTGGTCTTTTGATGTCTGGTTGCTGTCCTATTTTGTTGTGTTGTCCCTATTTATGTTTCAGATGAATGGTTGTAGCCTTTTTTTGTTTGGTCTCATGGCTTTTCTGTTGATGATGTTTCACAATTGTTTCTTGAAATCTTAAGCTCTATCTTTCGTGCTATGTACAAGGTTTTGGGTCCTTTCAAAATCCATTTTTACTTAATCAAAACATATTAATTTGAAAATATGTGTATTTCTTTTCAAGCATTTACTTTTTTTATTCTTTTTCTTTTTTTCTTCTGAAACTTGGAAACCTATAATGACATATAATCTCCTAAAATCAGCAAACTAAAAGAACAAAGAATATACCCTTTAACCTTAACTGAAAAAATCCCCTCCAGATCTACTCAATTTAGCTGGATGCTAAATTTGATAACAAGTGGGTGATTTAAGTTTGTCTTTCCATCTTCTCATCTGCAACCACAATGTGTTTATTTCCCTCTTTCATCCCTTAGGACTCTTTTCACACTTGGAACTTTACATTCCAAATCTAGAATTCCTTTGGCTCCTAACCATTATTTGATTTCTTCATGTTGGTTCCTATCAAACCTCAATCCCTTAGTAGAACCAATAACTACTTTGAAGTTCCAATCCCCATTGGAGTTTGACCTACATTTGGGTGCCAACAAGAAGTTGAGTCCACTTTTTGGCCAAAAAGTGCATGTGTTTTCCCAGTTTTTAGATATTTTCCCAATTGACCAAAAAATTTGAAGCACTTAAAGATTTAATCTTAAAAAAAGGTCAGTAATAGGAAATGTAGTAGTCAAAGTCTAGCTTCCAAATATTTGATTTATTTTAATACTCAAATGATGCAAATTTATTTTCAATAGACATTTCTAAAGAGGAAATATAGTACTCAAAGTTTAGCTTCAAATGTGTAATTTATTTTAATACCCAAATGAATTAAATTGATTTTCAATAGGCATTTATTAAAAACCACTCTTTAGAAGTCAATTTTTCAAGATCATACCATTCTGTGTATGAAAATCATAATTTTTCCTAAATGAATGTATTTTTCTAAATGATTTTAAGAAAATATTTGTAAGGCACTCAATATTATTGAGGATTTTTTTTTAAAAAAATTCTCAATAATTTTTTATTGGGAGTAATTGTTGTTTTGAAAACCCCTCATGTATAACAAGCATAAGTTGACCTAAACTTATCATTTTAAAAAATAAAATAAAAAGAATTGTGTATAGTTTGTTGTCATATAATTTGTTTTTCAAAAACTGCAAAAAAAGAATTTAAAAAATAAGAAAACCTGTAATTTCAAGTTTTAGACTTGTTTCATCAGAAATTATTTTTAAAATAGAAAAATTGATCTGATTAAAAAATTATATATTTGAAATCTACACAATCTCATCTATAATAGGCTTTAATTTCATTAAAAAATTCTACATAAAACGTCTTCCATGACAAGTGGATTTTAAGTCTGAAACTTCCAACATAAGTGGACTCAAATTCTTGTACTTACCCATTTCCCTCTTCTTTAGTATTTGTTTCAAATTCTTCTTGGCCTCCCAATCCCAACTAAAACCTGTAACCTTAGATTCCAAGTTCTAGTTTCCTCATAATTTGACCCCTAGCAAGTGTTCACCTTAATCTCTTTCATTCCTTACTAGACCTCGAGCCCCAACAAAAATTAGAAATTTATGTTCTAGTTCTCAATTTGTTGTCAAAGTATACCCCCCGCCTATCTTAGGTTTGGGATCATACCTCAGGTCCCAATAAGAACCTAAAACATAAGGTTTGAGATTCCCATTTCTACACAAAGCTCAATCCTTTACACCTCCTTTACATTTAATTCCTATTAGAGCTCAAGCTTTCTTGAGGACTTAGAGTCTAAGCTTTTATGTTCCTATTTTCCTCAAAAATTGACTCCCACCACCCTTTGGTTCTAGTTGTCAATATCTCTTCCTTGCCCTCGCCCCCAGCCTAGATCGGTCCTAGGTATTTGTTCAAATTTTTTATTTGGCCTTGATGCTTGTTGGTTCTAACTATATTTTTGGGGCTTACTATGATTCAATGCTTGACTTTATCACCAAATAAGTTGAAGGAAACATCTGTATATTTTGTAAAATCATCTATGTACAAAGGGAAAAAAAAATTAAATAAACATCTAATATGTTCATTCTAATGATGCAACATGGAGCTTGATTTAAAATATTGAAGAAATTCTTACATAATATAATCAAGAAATATTCAATCCAAAAAAGTTGGTATAATTAATCAATACATAATTTGATGTTTAACTAAGTTAAGATATAACACCTTTATGAATTCAATAGATGTTTTTAGAAGTTTTGATATGGATATTTAGAATATAATTTTCTTAAGCTACTCAATAAGGTTCTCCCAAATGGTATACTATTTTTGTTTAGTTCAATTCTTAGGTTTCCCCAAGGGATGTTAATATTAAAATATTTTTTAACGATTCAAACATGTTTAGAACTAGTAACTCCAACATCAATCATCATCCTTTTCTTGGTAAAGAAATTCCCATTTTTAGATTGTGTTTGGTTTTGAGATTCTTTAGTGAAAGGTTTGGCTACTACTTTATAAATTAGGCTGTTTCTTTCTTTCATTTATGAATTTGGATCTCTTTTTACTACGAAATCATCAAACTAGCACCAAGATGCAATAAGATTGAAAAAAATCTAGTTCTTGATTTAGGTTGGTGGTAAAGATGTCAATCAGTTATTTTTTAAGGAATTACTAACTAGGAAACCAACAATCTAATGTTCTAAATCTTTGGAGAAATAAAGATGAACTTTCCCCATTCCTTAGTGTGGTGTTATAAAAATCTATCATTGTAGCTCATGTTCACTAATCTATGAAAAGTTTCATAGTTTAGCTAAATAGAAAAAAAAATGGTGTATTCTTAAGAAGATGCAAGAACCATTCTAAAGTTCAAAATCATAAATTTTTAGGCGATAATCACCTTCTAGGGTGTTGGGGGATTAGGTCACAATCTTGCAACACAAGTCAGGTGAAATTTTCCTTACCTCTCTTGAAAAAGCTTATTAATTTTTAATCAATCATAAGGATTGGGTCACAATCTTGTTGTTTTTCCAAGTGGCCAATGTGGATTGTTTATTCAAGGGGCACGTGGTTATCTACTAAAACTTTATTATTGCCTAAAATATATCCTACACTAGGAGAGATAAAGAATAACAAAAGATAAAATGGGAATAAGAGGGAATGAAAAAATGCTCATACAACTATCTTAATGCAATTAAATACTAAAGAGATTGATTAAATTGAATATTGAGATCTATATTCAGAGAAAGATTCAATAGTTTTTTTTAACAGAAATAAGCATGCAATCCACTTTTTATTACCATATTTCATATGTAAATTATAAATTGATTAACAAAAATCATTTGAGCATAATCATCTCTTAGTATTTATTAAAGAATATCAAGCGTTAAAACACAAATGCAAGAAAAAAATGTAGAATTGTAGAAACTTCATTTTATATAAACTTCTTCTTCATTAAGAAATTACAAACTAGCAAATATGATGTAGGGGCACCCTCATGCAATTATGTCCATTTAATTTTTGAGTTTTGTCTTATCTTGGTAGGTTTGATTAAAATAAGGTCATTTGAGACCTTTGGAAACCCTATGGGACCATTTTTAGTATTTTGGTACAATTTAGGAAAAAGATGTAGAAGTTGGTCAAATGTTGTTAACTTTGTCAATGTTGTAATGACAATTTTTTTCAAATTTTATTAAAGGATAGTCATGGATTGGTTGAATGTAAGAAATTGATTGTAATAGCATAAATGTGTCTTGTGTAATGCCCCACCTGGGAACCCATGAAGACAACGTCTAAACTAGACTTAATGATGATGCAAATATTTTCTTCTTAATATCAAAGTGCATTACATAGTACAATTATAATTTCATGTTTGAAATAACAAATGCATAAGTAAAAAAAATTAACATTGAGAACTTTAATATCATTAAACCCTTAAAACATTAAGGAAAGATAAATCCAATTATCTAACCTAGGTCCTCTAGGGTCCCCTTGACGTCGCTACTTAAGAAACATTATTAAAAAATCCTTGGTTTAACTAGTCCGTAACAAATTACTAAGAAATAATTATGAACAATATTAATTTAATATTTCCATGTTTATTTTAGAACACCAAATCCAAAAGTTATCATTTCTTTCTTTCAACATAACAATGAGATTGCCTAATCATAAAGCAACTGAAATATGCATATATCTCAACTAACACAACTAGGCATTACCTATTAAGTACACAATCATGAATAAAATTACATCCTTAGGAGTGCAACTACATATTTATCATGGTATAGTTCAATACATCAAGTAGTAAAATGAAATTGCATACATAACATGGTACCAATATAATGAAGCATCTCCTACAAATGATAATATGATATCAACACCATCACAAACATGAAAAAAGACCACCAAATATCAATAGAATAAAAATCACTACCACCTGATCATGTGAAACCCTAAGGCCCACCCCACCATGCTAAGGAGATACACACTAGGCCCCACACACACAAACATATAGAACAAGACTCTAAAAAAAATTCAATTTACAACTACTAGAGACAACCAAAATAAATAGAGGAAACCTAGATCACATATAGGGAAGTATCATCACATAACCCTTCCCCTTGGGTTACCTTGGACGGTCACTAGACCTTGGCCTCAAAGTCTCTTGTGCTATCATGGATGGTCTTTGGACCCCACTCCCAAGTGGGAACTTATGTGGAACAAGATGATCCTTTCATGTGGACAAGGAAATCTAATTGTGCTAGCTCAATATGTCTCATGGACGAACATGCACCATCTCCCACTCTCATCCTTAGCCTATACTAGCACTCAAGGCATGGGCGAGGCACTAATCATGATATTTCTAATGTTTCCCCAATTAATTTTTATTAGGTTATCACTTAATTAAAAAACCCACGATAGGTTATCCTAGATAACCACTTTGAGACCTCGACCCCTATTGCGAGCCACTTCCCTACCATGCTCCTAGATAACCTATCCCTAAGCTCCAAATTGAAAACCAAAAGTTCTTAACAAATAAATAACCATAAAAGAACCTCAAAGATTCATCCAATCCAAAGATGACACAAAAGTAGAGTTTGAATAATAAAGAATTGATCTTAAATAAAAATCAGGATCCACATTTGTCCAACCTTTATGTGGACATCAATTAGGTCATCATATACCCATCTTGATAAAAATCTCATAGGAAAACTTCTAATTTCTTAAGAAAATTCAAATTGCTAATTTCACATAATCCACATATTTTGAACTAGTAACGCCTTTGGACCCAATCCATCATTAAAGAACCAAAACAAGATCCCCACATGATATCAACAACACAATTAAGCTTTGGTACACCATGCAAGTATGAAACTAGATAAATCCTCATATAGGATCAATGGCTATAAAGAAACCATTACACACCAACACAAAAGACTTATATTTAAACCCATGAAATCAATAACACGTCAATAATAAAAGAGTATACAAGATTGAAAAAGCCACAACTTCCTAGCCTCTGGTAGAAGGGTTGAACCAAAACATCAACCTATGGACTAGGTTGCTCATTCCTACAACAAAATACATGTTCGAAATATTTGGTATTTTAACCACATATAAATATATTTATTAACAAAATTTTCTCAAGAATTATTTTACTAATATTTCCAATTCAAATAAAAACATACATCAACCCTAACCTTGTAAAAATACAGTTCTTATCAACTACATCTATCATTTTCCTTAAAACAAAATAAGAATTTTAAATAATCTATTTATATCTAATTAAGACTCTAAATAAATTTAAAATTAATTAATATAAACGAAACTTTATTTCCAAAGTTAAAAAACAAGCTGACCAAATCTATGACTAAAAAATAAATTATTCTAATATTATTTTTTAAGAAAAAAAAACAACTTTTCCAGATTATATCCACCACACTCATTTAAATTAGAATTTCTAAATATTGAAGAATCTACTCGTGAGTAATAATCTATTCCTATTCTAAAATAAAAATAAATTAAGAGCGTAAAAGTGCAGATTTATAAGCAAGGAAAAGTACAGGATCTAAGGCAAGAATGTGGTTTACAAAGGAGGAATGCAAGAAGCCTATAGAAAGTACACATGCAAATAAGAAAGCCAAGTTTATTAGCAAGGAACTACACATGCTTCTTCTCTATGACAGTATAAACCAAGAGTAAAACATTGATTTAGCATGTATAAGATAACAATGAATCTAAAAATATATACAATGTAAGGATGGAAAATATGGTAAAAATAATAATGTTTAATCAACAAAAAGATTAAACTTAGCCACCTAGAATATACTAATTCACGCATGAAGGAAAAATACCAAAATCAATGTTAATTGCATAGAAAGAGGGTTCGAATGGCAAGAACATCCATCAAGCATTTAAATAAAAACATGGTTGAAAAGTATGAAAATTGCAACATACAACTCTCATGCAATAGAAATGAAAAAGAGTAAAACATGGGTACATAAAAGTGAAGAACACACAAATAATTTCAATCCAAACAAAGATTAAATTTAATCTTATTTCCTAACAAAACTATTGCAATGAAATATATAACAATTTCATTTTATACTTGTGATTTTAGAAGCAATCAAAATATGATAGAAAGGACATTTTCAAGGCAAAATGAGAGTGCACAGATTCAAAAAGTATTTATCAATGCAAAGTATGAGCGCCTACCTTAACTATGAAAGTGAATCTGAGACAAGAAGGATGAAGAATGTCAAATCCAAGCTAGAAAACAATCACCAATTCTCCCTTCGAGCCAAAAGAAAAATTGAAACCCTTTTGTGTAAAATAAAAACATCATCTAACTGAATAATCCCCAATAAATGACCATATTCATCCTCTTATAACAAAATTGAAAGAAAATAAGAGTTTGTAGAATAAACTCGAAAAAATAAAAAAATAGTTCGAAACAAAAAAACTCAAAAAAATAAAATAAAATTCTTAAGATTCTTAAAATAGAATTTAATTATTTCTTTCACAATTAGAAATATGGATGTTATAAATAATATAAATATTCATAATAAATTAAATTAAATTAAGAAGCAAATAAAACTTTTTCCAAAAATCTACACAAAAACTTTAAAAATTAAAAAGACAAAACTCCAAGATAGAAATTCCCAAAAAAATAAAATCTCTTCAAAACAAATACTTACCATTTCACCAAAAACTCATAGATTTTAAATAAATAAAAGCTCTATAATTTTTAAATCTATTAATATTTATAATTACCAATACAATACTGATATTTAATATTATCTTTTACTTTCACAATTAAATATTCATAATTAATAATAAATATTAATATTTTATTATTAAAACATCAATAAATATAAAATCATTGATTGCATTCAATTTTTTGTAACTCATGGACTCTATAACAACTCTTGTAATCATTCCAATAAATCCTTTGGAACCCAACTCAACACATAACATATGTGGCATGTGGGAATTCTCTCAAACATAATTAAAGGACATTTCAAAATTAAGTTTGGCCTTAGGTTTCAAATTTTTGATGATTTTGGCTCTTTTGGCACATAAAAATCTATATTTTATAAATCATTAAACAACAAAGTTTGGGCCATTAAATAAAATATCAAACACAATAGTTTAGCCCCATTTTCACCTTATGAGAATATTAATGCCATAATTTATTTAACCAAAAGGATAAATAATTTTCTTATGCTGAGAAGGTCTAGGAATCAAGTGCTCAAAAACTACCTATAACTAAAGTTAAAAAAGAAAAAGAAACATAAAATAAAATACTCTTTTGGTGATGCAAGATTGCAATACACCACTGGATGCTCTTGCATCATGAAGTCTTCACAAACCATGATATTGTTTTCTAGGAGTTAATGCATACTTTCATTCATGGAGGAATCATAAACTTGATCACGATTGTTGAGCTTGAATGCTCAACTTTAGATCTCCCCTTAAATGCCTTGAAGATGTCTCATTTAAATTCTTAATTGGATTGATAGGAGTGATCAATTGAAATAAGTATGTAAAAATGAGGGGGAGGAAGTTGAATCTATAGACAACTTACATGTTTTGGGTCAAAATTTAGAAGAAGGATGATATTGGGCACCACCTTCACGCTTCACATTTTATCAACCACTATATGTTCAAACTTGGGCACAAAAAGGATAGACTATGATGCTAGGCACTGTAGTCATGGCTTTTTGAGCCAAAACCAAGGTCAATGAGATCAAGATTGTGTTAGGCTTCCAAATTTGGTTATGGATTGAGCACAAATAGTCATGAATTGGAGATATTAGGGACAACTAGGTCCAAGGGAGCCCAAAATGAGTGTGAAACTATAGAGGTGTATAATTCACAAAACTACAACATCGTATATCCTACACTCACTTTAGTGTTCATTTTTTTAGTATAGTTTAGGTCACACTCAACATGTTTCATAAGTCTTTACCTCACTAGATTGTCAAACCTCAAACTTAATTCCATCTTGTAATTTCTTCTATGACCTTATGTTATCCTATCTACATTTGGATGTATTAGTAGCTACATAGCCATTTTCATAGTCATGGCTATGTTCATGATAGATAAAGTTTTAAAATATTTTTCTTTTTTGCAACAACTAAAATCCTAATTTTATGACTTATTTCACCAAAGATTAGCATTCCATCAATAAAAGACCCTGTTTGGATATATTTTGATAGTTAGTAATAATCATTATACCTTGATTCTCTCTCTATTATTCTTCATTTTCCATCCCAAGTACCTTCATTCTTCTTCAAAGATTGTTATAGGTTTCCAACTTCTTCGGATATATATTTAGATAATTATATATTTTGGATCTTCATTTCAAGCTCCAAAATCTCTCATTGCAACTTTTAAATCTATCAATATATTATTTAGTTATTATTTTTATTTTTTTTTATGATATTTTGTATACCAACAACACCAACTTTTAGCCTATGTGATTTCTATGTAAGGTCTTCTTCTTGGCATCTCCATAATCACTTGAGATTACTTCTCTTATTTCCAAACTTATTTTCATTTGACAACAAAATATTTTTGTCTCCTTAAAAAACCCATGTAAATAGTTTGCACCCTCTATCTTGGATCCTCAAGAATATCCAAGTTTTTTCTATGATTGCTCATCTATATTTTATAAAGTAATATATTACTTGAAGCCTCTATACATATCTCTTCCTTCTTAAGAACCATAGTATGTTGATCTGTCTTAGATGAAACCTCTTCTTGTCCGATCCTATACATCTTATAGCCAATTCAAGATTTATTTTTCTTAATTTATGCACTCTTTGAAGACCCCAAGAACGTTGCCTTTTCTTCTTTATCAATTCTTGAGATTTCATTTGATTGTTCCCATTTTCTTCAAAGAGATAACAATACTTCATTTCTCTTTAAATTAACCAAAGTTTATTATTTTACCAATTACTAAAAGATCAGAATTATTTAAAATCTATATTACTTATTTCTTCTTTGTAATACTAGTGATCTTTTATTTCCTTATTTCTCTTTACATGTATACTATCACAAAAATGTCTTATTGTTATTTATATTATTAAATGTTGTATTTTGATCTTGGTCATAGATTCATTTAGTATGAGTATACGCACAATATGCAAAAATCAATTTGATTGAACTTGAAGGTATCAAACATCTAAATAGGGTTTGCGCATTTTAGTATGTGATCACCTCTTTTCCATTATTTTTTATGTAGGTACACCATTTGTAATAATCCAATGTTTCAAGTACCTCTCCTAATAATTATTTCTTTTTATTAATGTTCAATTCAAGTTATCTAACCTTGAGAAAATATAATATGTTGCATTCTTTATGCTTTGTGTGTCTTTGTTTGTATCATTTTGTAGTTTTTGTACACTATACTTATAGTTTTTATTCCTCTAAAAATAGACGACTTGAATGTGGTCATGATAAAATACACATAGGTCCACTAGATTTGTAGTGATAGAAATAGCTCTTGTTCCTCAAAACAACAATCTTAATCCATTAGTCAACACATTAATCAATAATCGTGTTTCTTTCTTCCTTTATTTTATGGATAAATTTAATTGTAATTAAATTATACCATATCAATAGGAAAGTTTCTTTGTTCATATATTTTTTTTCCTCGGTAATAGATTTGTAGTTTTATTAATAAGATAAAGTAATTTTACAAAAAGAGTTCATGTTCGACTGACAATGCACACAAATCCATACCCATCCACCAAACCACGCCTTCTACTACAAACATTTTATAGGCAAAATTTTCAATGAGACCCTAACCCTACACCCTTATTTCACCAGTAAAAACAAAGATAGAAACTTGTTCTACACAAAAAGATTGCAAAGTTTATGCCCAAATCACTCTAAACCGCCCTCATTATATATTATTGGCATAATTACAGTACAAAATTTAAACAAAAAACAACTTCAAAAAGGGCTTAAGAGCAATCAGTTACTGGTATGCTAGCTCCATTTTTGTTTGGTGTCCATCCACTCCATCAACTTCCTTGCATTGCCACGGCTCCAACCTCACCTTCCCTATGTCTATTACTTGGTGAACGTCTCCTCTGGGGAATCTCCACCTAGACCATCTCGACATAGCACTTCATCTCTTCAATTTCTTCATCTAACTGCCTTATCATTAACACTAGTTTCAAATTCATCCATCCCCTACAAGCTTCTTTAAATTTTTGTTTGTGTTTCTTCTCCTCAAACCTCCAAACAAATGGGGTAAATTTGGTTCCCTCCACCATCTCGACATGCAACGGGTCATCCACAAAATTCATTCCCATCCCAGGTACTGCTCCTGCTAGGATGGCATCCAAGTCTCCAAGAAATTTTATAGGCACTATTGTTCAAATTATCATTCAAACATTCTCTACTCGCTCACCCTGGAATTGAAAACCCCATGTCATTGTCATGGAGTACACATCTGTGTTCGTCCTATGTCAGTTTTTAATTTGATTGAACATGTCTCATACAAGTAATGAGCCACTATCAACCAGCCTAGGATCATGAAATGAAAACATTCCATCAAGTCTCCTCTTCGATAATAGCCTGTAAAATAGATTTTGTTGTTTCACTACCTGGAAGTCTCCATCTTCAAACAACCATCCCAATTTTATTTCCCTGCAATGAGCACAATGAGAAAATATGGGGAGATTTATCAAAATTTTGGGACATACCCCATAATAAATGCCTTGTCCTCTCGTTAAACCCACTATCATTTCAACCTTCACACCAAATTTAATTCCCTGCACCTGTATAGTGTCACCAACTTGCCTGCCACCTTTCTAATTTCCTTTCTTTTTTATTTTTTAATGGTAACTTCACTATCTCATAATTTCAAATTTCTAAAGTCTTTAATTTTCATTTCCTCTTTAGTTACAAAGGATAGGGCCCAATTTGGTAGGGTGTCTTCTTCCTTATTACCATCTCTTTTCACATGCAGAATTTTAAAGTCATTCATAAGGACTAACTCACTACCAATAAGATCTATGTAATTCTACAAATGTCAAGCTAATGTGCCTTTGATGATTGGATTAATAATAATATGTGAGTTCCCTTCAAGATGTAGTTTTGATGCTCCTAGACTTCTTGCCACTTTAACTACCACCAAAGCTACCTCTATTTCTGCAACTTTGTTGGTTCCATCTTCAAGTGTCTTATCCCCCAGGACTATGGTGTTTCCATTCCAGTCCCAAATAATAAATCTTACCCCTGATGGGCCATGATTTCCCTTTGAGGCCCCATCAACACTTTTTTTTCACCACCCATCCTTTGGTTTTGTCCACATAATTTCATCTGAGGCCATAGACATTGGCTTAACCCAACCAAGCCCATTCACAGGCTAAAAGGGTTTGTGGTGACCTTGGTGAGATTTGGGCCAGAGTTGATGCGTAGCACCAAGATCATTAGCCTAACACTACACCTCATGACTCACCTGCACACCAACTCAGCAACAAAAGGGTTTGTGGTGACCCTGGTGAGATTTGAATTGGAGTTGATGCGTAGCACCGAGATCATTAGCCTAACACTATGTCTCATGACTTGCCTGCACACCAACTTGGCTACACACTCGCCCTTATTTCTTTGTTCATATATTATTCACATTAATTATTATTCTATTTGTTAAGGTAGGTTTAAGGTTTTTGTTTAAATAGGACACTTCGATAATTTTGTTTAAACAAGGAAATAAATCATCTAGATTAGCCTTTCATTTTAAGTGATTTCTTTGTCTTATTTTACTTAAATTTTGATGATCATAAATTATTTACTTTTAATAAATTGTTAGAAGTGAGGATTAGTGAAGTTATAATCACTTAGTTAAATTAACTAAATAGCTCATAGTCCATTTCTTTAAAGATAAGCACAATATTGCATATTCTAGTGTCAACAAAAAATACTTCTAATTACAAAGGTGTAAATATCTTAAATGATTTTTACTTTTATTTGTTTAAAAAATTACAACTTTTATTAAAAAAATTATTATAATATTTAACGTAAGTGAAAAGTAATTACTTAAAAGTGAAATTTCTAAGTGGTATTATTTGTACTTGTTTATGGCAAATACTAATGCACTCATTGAATCCAACTTTTTTAATAGTTCAACCAATAATTGAATAGAATTAGTATTTTTGAGCAACTCTTCTATAGTCTAGAATTACTTTTTATTTATTAATTTAAAAAATATCATTTATCTTTCTCTCTATTGATTCATGTTGGGAATAGTCATTGCAAAAAATAAATTATCATTTATTTTTTATAAATTGTGAGCTCAATAAATGACTCGAATGACATATACAATATTATATACATCATAATAAATATACACTGTGGACTTTAACATTACAGTGTCTTCGTAAATGACACATGTGATGCCATTCATATATATCTAATTAAATATATATTTTAAAATAAATTTAGACATTATGTAATTTAAAAATTACTTACCTATTTTATATATTACCCATCTAAAAATTGATCTACTTAATGTTCTACTTTTTTTTAATACTTTGTTTAGTTTTCATGTATCTATTATTTGTATAATATACAATACATTAATGTATAAAAATAAGTATACAAATATTTAAAATCTATGTAATAACTCTAAATAGTAACAACTTTTACAAAAAAAATTATTGATAAAAAATCCAGGCCAATAAAGTAATTAGTGTGGAATGATTCTAAATCCTCTTTTTAAATAGTTCAACAAGAGGATATGTGAAATAGTTTCTAAATGCAATCCTATTACTACGGTGAAAATTAAAATTTCATAACCTAAGCCATGACAACGCATAACCATAACTTTTCTATAAAAACTTGAACATGTGGCATGGTTAGCTAAAGACTTTGGATTCTTCTCACATAGATCTTAAGGTCAATTCTAACATTGAGGTTGAAACAAAGTGCTTGTAGCATTTGTAGTATTTGAACAAGCAATGACTTACCTCATTTAAAGTGTGGCTATAATGTATAATCATATCACATAATATATCCTACTATTTATATGTCAATTTATTACCAACCAATTTAAACTATTTTATAAATATAATCCTATTACTATAGTGAAAGTTAAAGTTTCATAATCTGAACCATGACAATACATAACCATAAATTTTCTAGAAAAGCTCAAGATGAACACATGTCCACAAGATTTGGAGTTTAATCTGGCTAGGGAAGTTGAAGGGGACTTGTGTGTCACATTTACCTCTCTTGTAGTGGGGTACCTAGAATAAAATAAAACGTTGGCACCCAATACAAAATTTGGCGTATTTGGAGGAGGTTGTTTAGGGGCCGAGGTTTGGGGAGACATGACTGAAAATACGCACTGACGCACGTGAAGGGAGAATCATTTTCTAAGCCCACTTTCCCTTTTGTAGGTCACGATATTACGTCTGCCCAATTGACGTTGTTTTTATTACTTGTCGTTAAGGATAATCAAAGTTTGAGCTTAGTCGAAATAGGATAATGACAACAATTTTAGGTTGTGACCTTCCACATGGATTGCTGTCAAAATCTATGACTACCTTCTCCTTTTTGTGGAGGATTTTATCTAATCCATTAGTTAGGTTTGTTATGGTAAGTAGAGATTGGATTGAGGGTGTCTATTTCAATAAGGTTATTTCGGATATAAACTTTAATCTTTAAGAATTTTATTTTAATATCAATTAGATTGTTATTCAAGCATGAGTTTGATTGAGTGTAAGGGTTGAGGGGTGTCCATTTCAAAAAAGTCATTTGCGACATAGTATTGACCTTTAAGGATTTTATTTTATTTATTAGTTGGATTTGTTATTCGGGGCATGACTTTGATTGAGAGTTAAGGATTGAAGGGTGTCTGTTTCAACAAAGTCATTTAGGACACAATCTTGACCTCTGGGGATTTTATTTTATTCATCAATTATTCAGAGCATGATTCTGATTGAGTGTTAAGGATTTAGAGGTGTCTATTTCAACAAAGTCATTGGGGATGACTTTTGAGGATTTTATTTTTTTCATCACTTGGTTTTGTTATTCAGAGCATGGGTTTGATTGAGAGTCTAAGGATTGAAGGGTGTCAATTTCAACAAAGGTATTTGTGACACAATCTTGACCTTTGAGGATGTGTAATCAAGAAACATACTATCACTACCCCTATCAATTGTGTAGTTAACTGAACTACAACCCTTTGGTGCCAAGGTTCTTTTTAAAATGTAAGTGCAACATTTTATTCTTGCTTTTTTTCTTTTTAAACTTTTCTCATTTTTTGTTTCATATTTCACATCTTCACTTCTTCTTTTTCTATATAAGAGTTTAACTATGTAATTTGTTTTTCATTATTCTTCTCATGTTTATATAAAAAAACTTCAATTTTGTTCATTTAAGCTATTTCTAATATTTTAATATATTATAAAAATATTATATATCATTTACTATCTCTTGTGTGATTACTTGTTTTATAATCTTTTTGGTTAAGATAAATTTCACACCTTCTTAAAACATATAGATATTTTGCATATTCAATGAATTACGTCATAGTCATAGGACTACATTTAGAAAATGGTGTTTAAATTAGCTAATAACAACATTACACCATATTCAACAACCTCTGGTGTTGAAATTTTTGAAAGGAAGACACTAAACTCTCACAAGATGCAATTTTCATTCAAAACTCCTAACATCGTCAATCCAAAGTCATTAGAAAGTTTTTTAAGGCAAGAAATCAAATCTATATTCACTTATAACTTCATACATGTAAAAAAAACTAGAGAGATTTGGATAGAGTGTCTTTTTAAAAATAAAACTTTTAATATTTGGGAATTCGAATATTGATGGAATCATGGTTCAAGAATCCAATTAAGGATTTTTAAAATGTGCAATTAAACATAAATGCTTGAAAAATGACATAATAAAATATATTAGAAATGTGAAATTAATGATTCACAATAAAATTACATACAAAAACTTGTCATGAGAACTTATAGCATGAGTTTTTAGCCTTTAATGATACATTGACACAATTAGTGAGTGAATCACAACTTTCTTTAAGCTTATTTGCAACACAATGCTCTTACTCTCTACAACCAAGCTCTATGAACTTAAGCTTGAATAACCATTCCAAGACCAACAACTCCCACATTGTTTATTCTTCAATGATGATGGATGGTGTTTATATAGTGAGTGCAAGCAATTTGAAAGATATACATCAACTAACAAGGTAATACAAATTTCTATGCATGTGTGAAATATGTAGAAGGCCACCTTTAGAATGAATGTTATGAAATGAGATATATGTGTAAAACTCAATGCACTTAGATAATAATGAACCTCCCTAAAACTAATAATCTTGGACATGTATTCAAATGTTGACATTGAGATTTTATGTTTTCCATGTAACTTTACTATGTATTCTTTACTATGAAATTTGATATCACACGTTTGATTAGATAAAATGGGAAGGTCTTGAAACCATAACATAACAACCATAGAGGTGATAGACAGGAGTATCATAAGAGGTGAGACATCAAAAACAAAAGATATCCTCGTAAACAAGAAGATAATAGCAACAAAAAGGAACACGAAAGATATTGGATTAGGATGAAGTGAAACATATGGACCAATAATGGTCACCTAGAAGCTTGAGGCCTTTGATGATGTCACATTGTTGACAAGTAACTAGTTTGGAGATTTTTTTCTGTGAATTTTATTTTAGATAAATACTCAAATCAATTATCTAAACTATTTCAAATATGATTGTTGAAGGACTATACTCAATAATTCCAAAACCCATCTTTATGACTAGAGACAATTACATAGGAAAACTTGAATGACTTATTTTTAGGTGGGGTCAAGGAATACTACCAATGAGGTACGCATTTGTTAGACTTGTTGTATATATAGTTTTTTGTTCTAGCACACAAGGTAGATGAGATATTTTTAGTACTTATAAGGCATGTGTTTAATGGTATAAGAGATATCTTCCTAGCACAACCGTATCTCAAACCACTAGATTGAATCCTCAACAAAGTAAAGAGAAAAAGAAAAAGAAATATGTTTTAACCATGATAGAAAATACAATAGGGGACATAAATGTGCAAAAAATAAAATATTTTACCTTAAAGGGTTGAGTGAGGAATATGATGGAGAATAAATATTACATTTTGATAATGAGCCAAATAAAAATCAAGAGATCCCCAAATAATTATTTTCTTTCATGCTCTTAGAGCATTAACACCCCCGAAAATCTTAAAATAGTAGATTTCTTGAAGAAAGAGATAGTAACTATGTTGATAGACTTAAGAAGCACTCACAAATTATTCAACAAAAAGTTAAATGCTTATTTTAATTCTTTTATCTATCTAGATCTAGAATTTTAGTTCATGATTATAGATGTGGGAACTATTAGTTGGTAAAGAAAATTATATATACATGAATTATGTATGGTAGAATATAAATGTGACTCGTATGTTAACAATCCCCACGGGTGCAATAAATATTATGTTGGGACTCTTGTGACTTACTACACTAGGGATAATATGAATGAAATTCCATGAGATATTCATGTGTTTCCACTTAGAGGAAAGGTTAGTAGAACTAAGATTGTTATGTGCAAAGTCTTGATTTTGTTAAACTCTCATCAAATCAAAATATATTTTTAACAAAGGGACAAATGGTTTGTGGGAAAACTATTTTTTATTAGAATTATGTCAATCTAAAGGTTCTACACCATTGGATCTATAAGATATTATATCTATAAGCACTCAATAGTTTGAAAATATGCCAAAAGAATTTACTTCTATAAAAGATCACAACCATTTCATTCAACTAGTGCTAGGGAGACAACCACTCTTTGCTAGGCCCTACATGTAACCTTATGTACAAAAATATTAGATAATCATGGTTCAAGAGATATTGGAGGCACCTCAAAGTGATTAGCTCTATTATATGATAATGGTGTGCAAGAAAGATGAAAATTGGATGATGTGTTCCAATTATAAAATATCAAGTACAATATAAAAGATAATTTCCCATTCTAGATGATTTGGTATATGGGATTAATGGTGTTGTTTATGTTACGAAACTTGATCTTCATAATGGTTATCATTCAATCAAAATTAAAGATGAGGGTGTGCATAAGAAAAAAAAATAGAAGCCGTGAGGGCCATTATATTTTTTTGGTGATTTATTTTAGTGTTATGCATGCATTATCTACAATTCAAAGTTTGGTAAACTTATCTCTAGGTCATTTTTCGTTTAAATTTATTTTTATATTTTTTATGACATATTAATAGATAACAAAATTTTGGTGGAATATTTATAGTGTGCCAGTAAAGTTTTGACATTCTTGAACAATATTATCTATATAATTAATTATTTAAGAGTTAGAAAGGGAGGTTGATACTATTCTTGTTGTTGTCATTGATGTCAACATATCTGATGTATAGATGTGGTTCATTTATGATTTGGTTATCTTTGGTGTATTGGTAGAAGTGTTCACCAAAGGATGTGCTTTAAATGATTTTCCTTATCTGTGTTAGTGTTGGTCCCTCTTAGTGTGTAACATTTGGTGGAATTTTTATTTGGGTTTAGTACTATGTGGAGCATGTTCATTGTGTTTCACTCCTAGCAATTACCATGTGATGCATTGATCATACTTGTTGGTACCAAAATTCTTAGAGATGGTGTAGTGTGTTGATTTGTGCGAGGCATGTTGTATTGAGTGAGGTGGTCCATGTTTCATTCCTTACACTACGAGAATGCTTTGGTGTGACATATTTAGAATCAGTTTAGGTCGACTTGGTTATTGGCATCAAGCAGTATAAGAAGAGAGATAATCTTAGTTATTTGTGTGGTCACTGTATGTGAATATATGTGAAGTGAATGTGAATCCGGTAAGGAAAGATTTGTATATTGATGTTTATGCTAGTTGATGCAATCAGTAGCAAAATATTATATCATTTCTATATTACATAGTATTAGTGACTAGTAGATTCAATCTCATTTCTTATATTCTTGTAGTGAGCCTATTTTTATTGGCAATTAGCCACTTTTATATTTAAGGGTAGTTAGCCTGATTAGAAGTGATCCAACCTACAATGAGAAAAACTTGTAGTGTGATGTAGTCATGTCTTGAGGTTCCTCAATGGAGATGGTCCAACCATGCAACAGGAGTCAACACAACGGAAACAACCAACTCAAAACAACAATAACTCAGCATTGAACAATAAACATGCCTCGCAAGCCTTCATATTATTAGATACTCAAGATTTATAGTATTGTCCATGCTAACCTCTCCATGTCTCACTACTACGAGCTACTTAAACAAAGAAAAAAGGCTACAATATGTGCAATATTGCAAGCCACAAGTTAGCCAAGGAGATCACATTCTCCAAGAATGAAGAAAATGTATTACAATAAATAGGTCAGGACCCAAATCATAAGGAACTCCTCCATATTGATAAGGAATGAAATGCGATCACACATGGAGGTTGACCATGAGTATAAGATCATCAAATAATGCACCAATAAGATCCACAAGCAATGGGAAAGCTTCACAAGATCCAACAACTCGGATTTAGCCATAATGTAAAGAACATATATAGGTCTGAAATAAAACTTTAAGAAATATCTACCAAGAAAGAACAGATCAAGATGCAAAACCAAACATAGATTTGCCATGATGTACAAAATGTGCCATCAAGATCACATGAGATAAGGATCAAACTAGAAGGATCACAACACAAAACACTAAAACTAAACAATAGGAACAAACTACAAGAAAACTGAAAGGGAAATATTTTTGGGTGATGCAAGATTGCCAAGAACCCAGGATGCTCCTGCATCATAGTGAGCCCTTCTAGAAATAACCTTAATTGGTGTCACCTTAACCAATGTTTATTTCATGAGAATTATATTCTTCATTTTTTTTCCCAGTTTGGGTTTCTATGTAAATTCTGGTGTTCATTGTGTTGATGGGTTTGTACTTTCATGTTTATATCTATTATAAGTTTCTAATTGGTTTACGTAATTACCAGTTCAACAAAATTTTAATAAATTATTTGTAAATAACTTATTCACTCCCCTCTCAGTTATTTGTCCTATTCAAAAATTGGTATCAGAGTTGGGTTCCTCGATGAAGAGATTAACTGTTTGAGGTAGATTTGATGGCGTACAAATTGAACACCCTATGTTTGATGGATTTGAGTACAGCTCATGGAAAGAGAAGATGAGAGGATATATGATCTTGATCAGTTACACCACTTGGAAGCATGTGGAGAAGAAGTATATGTTACCTTAGAATGTTCTCAATACTCAAGATAAAATCACATCCTATGAGGAGAATGAGAAAACAAGGTATGTAATCTTTAGTGCTTTATCAAAGACTGGGTTAGCTAAGGTTATTTCATTGAAGACTTCTTATGAAGTTTGGGAAAATTTAAAATATATTAATGAAGGCAATGATAGAGTTAAGTTATCCAAGAAGTTAACAACTAAGCGACATTATGAGAATCTAAAAATGGAAGAAGGTGAAGAAATTAGAAGCTACTTTCAGAGGGTTGAAAATGCAGTGAATAAATTCAAGAACAAGGAGTAAATATCATTAATTAAGATGTCTTGGAGAAAATCTTGATGTCCCTACCAGATAGTTACAACAAGATCTCTACAATTGAGGAATTTTACAGTTCACAAAAGTTTACTAGAGAACAACTGTTTGGCACCCTAACTGCATTTGAGTTGAGGAAATTTGGTAAAGATAAGCATAGAACTGAGACAACATTTAAAGCCACAAATTCAAAGGTAGATCCAGATGGTGATGAAGATTCAGATGATTGGTGCAGGAGCACCTAGGACCTAGGCTAGAGAGTCCTCCATTTTTGTCTTGTACTAGCCCTAGCCAGACCAAGGGTTAATAATAGGTTCCAAGAGGACCTAAGTGGTTTAGGAGAATAGAGGTTAGGTTTAGCCTAGGGTTTGAGATGATTGATTAGCTCAATGACTTAAGGTACCCTTAGGAATTAACTTAGTCCTGAAATTGCTATAATGGGTACAAGCATGGAAACATGGTTAAAATGTTATGTTTTGGTCTTAAATGATATCAAATGATCTTACTTAGGTTATTTGAGCTTTTTATGAGTCATTTTGAGGTTTGTGAGTAGAGAGGAGCAATTTAGCAAAAATTGCTAAAAAGTTATCATGACAACTTTTGTAACTTTGCAAAAGTTGCATGACAACTTTTGTCCTAAAAGGAATAACCATGTTTTAAGGTTACCTAGGGTCCTAAACACCCTAAACCTAGAAACTAGAGGCTATTTAAGCCCTAATAGGCCCAAATCCTGAGGTTGAAAAGTGTGAGAAATTCTGGTTTAAGCAATCTAGTTCACTGCTACTTATTTTGAGGACACAGTCCGAGACTTTGATGCAACAATAGCATCCTTTGTAATTAATTTTGATTGGAAAAGAAAGATAAAATCTACTTTTTGTGTTTAATTTCCATTATGTATCATTTGGAGTGTTTATTAGTTGAAATTTAGGCTTAGAGTAAATCTTTTGTGTTTTCCAGTTCTCTGGCCTGTAAATAGCTTTTGGTAGAAACATGGCTCCCCCATGAAACCCTACCATGTGTTCATCACAGCTAGTTGGGGGAATGGTAGAGGATCCAATGTATATTTTAAATACATTTTGTGGAGGCCTGGAAAGTGAAATGGTCAATTTTAAGCCCTTTCCCTAGGCGAGCACTGTCATTGCCTGACTAGGGACAAGGAAGTGTAAAACTTGTTTTACTTGCAGGGGTCACTTGATAGAAAATCTCCAAGGATTTGGATACCAATAAGAGCATTAGAAAGTATCAAGATGGAGATATGAGAGGTTGATCAATCCATTAACCCAATCCAAACTTACCATGAGTAATTAGTACCTAGAAGCCCTTGAAACCCTTGTGAAACCCTCCATTTTGAGTTAGGGCATTGTACGGAGGCTTGATACCCCAAGAATCAAAAAATAATTGAGGACATGACCTAGGTACCAAGAATCCATAACCATCTTTGTGTGATCTTTGGGAAGATTTTGGTGAAAGTCCTAAACATCCAGACTAGGAGGCCTAATTGAGGCTTTAGGGCTACAAGGCCAAAACAATAATTTTGGTGAGATTGGTAAGAAGACAAGTTGAAGATATTGATCAATTGGATCAATAAGTGTAAAAAACACATAAATATCCTACCTCCACACCCTTGTAAGAGTCATCAACTTGCTAAGGAGGTAAGAAGCAATTGACATGAAAATAGGCAATGATGGGAAAGTACCTTGAGACTATGATGGGATTACCTAGGAGTTGAAGTGAGACATTGAAGAAGTGAAGGACCTTGAGAGAGTCCTTAGGACAACAAGGTGAATCCTTTTGAATCCCCTGATCAAGTCATTGGGGAATTAGAGGGTTAGGAATCTAAGTGATCCTAGGCTCCTTGCATGATCACATCAATGATATGGAACTGAATTTTGTAAGGAAGCTAAAGAAAGGAAAGGTACTAGAAAATACAAAGGTATGATACCCCTTAAATATTTTAGATGTGGAAAGATTGGTTATTCAGCTACTAGGTGTCCAAAGAAAGGTCCTAAACATAAATTTAAGAAGTTCAATGAGAAAGATTACTATGTTAATGAAGATGCTAGTATTTCAGATGATGAGTCAGAAATAGAAGATTATCTATTTTATGTTGAAGAAGAAAAACTAGGGATTGATATTTCTAACATTTTCCCCAAAACTTGATGATAAGGTCGAGACTTCTTTGTATGTTATAAGAAATAAGATTGAATAGTTTAAGTATAATGGTTGTTCAAATTATATGACTTGTTATAAAAGTAAATTTTTAACACTTGAGAAATATGATGGCAGTCCTATTAGAATTGGTGACGATAAGGTAGCATATATTATTGGTAGATGTTTAATTACTTTTAATGGAAAGAATAAAACTGACAAATTTTATTATGTGAAGGGTTTTTGTCACAATCTTCTAAGTGTTGGACATATGTGTGACAATGACTATGATGTTGTGTTAGAAAATGAAGGGTGTGAGATTCAGAAGAGATTTGGACCATTAATTGCAGTTGGAGAAAGGACAAGAAGGAACATGTACCAACTTGAAGGAGCTAAAAAAGGATGTTTACTATCTCATATTGATGACAGCTAACTTTGGCACCGGAGGATGTGTCACATTAATTTTGATAACTTGGTAAGAATAAGTTCATCATGTGCAATAAGAGACTTACCTAGATTGTGTAAACTAGACAATTTTATATGTAAAGGATGTTAGGACGGAAAGAAGAGAAAAGAATCATTCAAGGCTAAATATTACTTATCTACTAGTTTATTGGATCTAGTTCATACTGAGCTATGTGGTCCTACCAAAACAATAAGTTTACAAGGTGAGAGATACTTCTTTCTTTTCATTGATGACTATTCAAGATTATCTTGGGTTGCATTTCTAAGAGAAAAATTAGAAGCATTTGAGAAGTTTAATATTTTTAAAGCAAGAGTTGAGAATGAATGTGGTAGGAAGATTAAATATTTGAGATCTGATAAAGGAAGAGAGTTTACATTTGATGATTTTGAGAATTTTTGTGAGAAACATGGTATTAAAAGACAATTTTTAGTAGCTAGAACACCACAACAAATTGGTGTAGTGGAAAGAATAAATCGGAAAATACATGAATCAGACAATACAAGAAGCAGTAAGGACTATGATGAAAGAAGATAGTTTACCAGAGGTTTACTGGAGAGAATTTGTACATATAACTGTGTACAAACTTAACTAAGTTCTTTACTAGAAGAAGTATGAAAAAACATCATATGAGCTATGGCATGGAAGAGAACCTACAGTGAAGTATTTCAATATTTTTAGAAGAAGATGCTACATTCGAAGAGATGAGGATTGTTAAGTCTACAACTGATTTATCATATGGAGAGATTGTTGAACAAGTGATTGAAGATTACAGAGCTAAAGATGGATATATAATATTGTTTGCTAAATCAATATGATGTTGTCATTGATGTCAACTAGTTTCTTATTAGTTTGACAGTACTTATCTTGTAAGTTATTCATTACCGAGACATCTGAAGAATGGTGGAAGAAGGTCATAGTAGATGAGGTTATGGAATGCTTTGGATAACTTATTGATGAGTCTCTGATCTCATTATGTTGATCCTAGTACGCGGTATTCATCTACTATGAAGAAAGGAATTCAAAGATACAAAGCAGTGTTGGTCGGTAAAAGAAGACAATTTAGTGTTTGCTGAGATTCTCAGCATGAACACCAACGACAGTATACACCAACGCAGTGTGTTGTATACTGAGCACAAGTTTAACCGATAAGGTTTACTGACACATTTCTTTGACTTGACCAAGAAGAACAGAAGATCATTTAATGATGTTGTAGGCCAGGAGGATTGATGAGTTGGCACCTCGAAATCGGCATAAAGATATGAAAAGGAATAAAGTTTGTTACAAGGATCTACGGCTAACAAAATTCAAGGAAGATTTGACGAAGAAGATTGAAACGTGTTAAAGACACATCTACCAAAGAAGGTTAAAGCGGCAAAAGCAATGAACATGATTGAGCGGCAAAATCTAATGGATGAAAATGAAATGGCTTACTTGTTTATTTAAGGAGAAATAAAATACATTAAAAAAAATAGAGAGAAGAAGAAGGAGATACTGTAGGAAGCTGAGCGTGAATTTGTATTCATGCAATTTATGATCAATTGGTTACTGAACCGAGATTGCAAAAACTAAGGTACACAGAGAACAAACCGAGGTACACAGAGCATAGTATTGATTGATTGTAAGTGAAGTTGATTTAAGATTTGAAGTGTTAAATGGTCAAAAAATATTGTTTGAGCATAACATTGATTCGTAATCTGCAATTTGTTGTAATAAGGCGAATCAAACTACTGTTACTTTCTAACAATTGTAATCAGTGAAAATCTCTTAACTGAGTGGACTTTTAAGTTCTGATTGGTGTTTCATTCTAATCAGTGAAACATGGTTATCTTGTAAATCGGCACAGTGAGTGGCAGAAGATTGAAAGATAACTCCTAGTGGAAAATCTTCTAACCAGGTCACACCTAACAGTGTGCATTGTAACCTTTAACAGGGTTTGGTCCTCACAGGCCTCACTTCAAAAGAGTGAAATTTTTGGGTTGCCGATTCCTAGGTGGTTTTTCCCTTAACAGGGTTTCCACGTTAAAATCTTTTGTGTTATGTGTTGAGTGTGTTATCTATTTGTTATCATACTTTACATGTTAACTATTAGATTTAATCGGTAAATCATTTTGAGCTTCTCTGATAATCGGTAAATACAATGACAGTGAAGAAGATATATGTTTACCGAGTGACAGTATTTAAAGATACAAGTTTTAAGTTACTTATTTTGTTTTAGGACCTGGATAACTGATTCACCCCCCCTCTCAGTTATTCTAACAATTGGTATCAGAGCATTGGTTGCTTGAAATAGAGTTTTAAGGATTTGAGCATAAAGATCACAAAATGAATAAGAGGGAAGTCCCCAGACTAAACAAAGACAACTTCTCAGTATGGCAACAAAGAATGAAATTGCATGTAGCTAGAATTGGTGGAAATGCACTACATTTTATGACAACTGGCTGCAATGAACCGACTAGTCCTCTGACTGTGGAACAACTAAAAGATAAGCATGATCACAATGTAGCAATGATGGAACTTGATGCTGCCTGTACCGATGCTGAATTTGAAGAAATCAAAGGATTGACTATTGCTAAGGCAATTTGGGATAGACTAGAGCAAGTATACAGTGGTAACACATCTGTCAAGAGAGCTAGAGCAGAGAGCTTAAGAGGAAAATTTGATGAAATGAGAATGAAAGAAGGAGAAAATATTGTGGAATATTCAAATAGAATCAAAGAAGTTGTTTATGTTGTAAGAGCTTCTAATGGAGTCATTGATGAAGAAACAATTATCAGCAAAATCCTCAGAACTTTGTTACCTGTATATGCCATCAGAGTGTCTGCAATTCATGAAAACTGAGATTCTTCCAATCTCACTCTTGATACTTTGATTGGTAAGCTTACTACCTTTGAGTTAAATAATTTTGATAACAACGTTGTACATTCTGGAAGTAATATTGAGTTTGCTTTCATGTCAAAACTGAAGATTGGGAAATCTAGTAAATATGATAGTGACACTGATGATGACCTTGATAAGCTTGAAGCGTTAATGGCTAGAAGATTACCGAAAGGCAAAGGGAAGTATAAAGGTAAATTACCCTTGGCTTGTTTTAACTGCAAGGAAGTAGGTCATATCGCTGCTAGATGTCCTCATAAAAGAAATGATGATGATGAACCTAGAGACAGATCTGAAGGAAGTTATGGAAGGAGAGTTCACAAGAATTACCGATATAAAGATAGAGATGACCGAAAAGATAAAGGTAAGAAGGCTTACTTTGATGCTGAAGAGACTAACTCTAAATTTGATTCTAGTGTAGAGATTGTATTTGTGGCGATGAAGGATGATTCAGAAGAAGATGAGAAACATGAAGAATCTGCCCTGATTTCACAAGTAAGAAAGAATGATACATGGATTATCGACAGTGGCTGCACACATCATATGACAGGTGATGTAGAAAAATTTGAAGAATTAGTTGAATATAATGGTGGTTCTGTAAAAATGGGAAATGATGCTATGTGCACTGTGAAAGGTAAAGGTACCCTAGTAATAAATGATAATATAAGATATGAGAATGCTTACTGGGTATATGGACTAAATTACAATCTGTTGAGTGTTGCACAACTGATTAATTTAGGTCACAAATTGGTATTTGAAAAAAAAAAGGTGAAAATCTATGAAGCTGATGAAAGACTTGTTGGGACTAGTACTCAGACCAGAGGTAACCTTTTTTATCTTGATATTGATGAATCTTCTTGTTTACTAATGAAAGATGAAGATGTTTGGCTATGGCACAAGAGATTATGTCATGTAAATTTTGATAATATGATCAAGATCAGTAAGAAGAAAAGAGTTAGAGGTTTTCCTAACTTACATAAGCCTGATCATACTCTTTGTCATGAATGTCAAAAGGGAAAGATGACTAAATCTAGTTTTAAAAGCAAAGATTTCTCAACAAAGAAAATTCTTGAGTTGGTACATACCGACTTATGTGGACTGATGAGAACTCAAAGCTACTATGGTGATAGATATTTGATTCTCTTTGTTGATGATTATACTAGATTGATGACATTGATGTTTTTGAAAGAAAAGTTTGAAGCATTTAAGATGTTTAAACGGTATAAGGCTAAGGTTGAAAAGGAAATCAGTAAGGAGATTAAATGTTTAAGGTCGGATAGAGGTGGTGAATTTATATCTAATGAATTTACTAACTTTTGCAATGAGCATGGAATCCAGAGACAAGTGTTTGCACCGAGAACACCACAACAAAATGACATTGCTAAAAGAAGAAACAGATCAATAGTTGATTGTGCGAGGACACTGATGATACAAAAGAATGTTGCACAAAAATTTTGGAGAGAAGCTGTAAGTACTGTTATCTATGTACTTAACCGAGTACAGTTAAAGAAGGACTCCAACCGAACACGATATGAACTTTGGTTTGGACACAAGCCTAATGTAAGTTATTTTAGAATCTTTGGAAGTAAGTGTTTTATCCTGAAAGATGATAGGAATGGTAAGTTTGATTCCAAAGGAGATGAAGGAATATTCTTAGGATATTCTACCCAAAGTAAAGCTTACAAATGTCTGAACAAGATGACTAACAAGATTATTGAAAGTGTAAATGTTTGAGTTGATGAATTTGATGACAAGCTTACAGATGAAGAAAAGACTAAGGAACCTGAAGACTACCAACAGTTTACATACTATGATGTCCCTGAGTTTCAACCAAGACTATCACAGACTATTGTAACCGATGGACAGATGAGCAATGCATAGCAACCGGCACAACTGACAGAATAGAATGATGATCAAGGAGCACCTACCGAGAAAGTTAATGAACCTGAACCGAATGCATAGCAGAATATAGAGCAAGATGCACAAGATAGAAGATCCAGGATCTTAGCAAGATTTGTAAGAAGACATCAACCTGAAAACCAGATTATTGGAGACAAGAATGCTAGTATGCAAACTAGAAGTAAATCATGATAAGGTACTTGTTTGGTTTATGAATTTGAACCTAAAACTGTACAATTTGCTTTGAATAATGAAGAATGGGTCAAGGCATTGACTGAGGAAATTGAACAAATTGAGAAGAACAAAACATGGACTTTAGTACCCAGACCGATGGATAAGAATGTAATCGATACTAAATGGATTTTCAGAAATAAGCTGAATGAGAATGGTGAAGTGACAAGGAACAAGGCTAGACTTGTATGTAAAGGATATGCACAAGAAGAAGGAATTGATTATGGTGAGACATTTGCACCTGTTGCAAGACTTGAGGGTGTTAGAATGTTACTGGCATATGATGCACATAAGAAATTTAAAGTTTATCAAATGGATGTGAAGTCTGCTTTTCTGAATGGAATACTTGAAGAAGAGGTCTACATTGAACAACCTGAAGGTTTTGAAGATCCAGACAACCGAGAAAAGGTTTGCAGACTACACAAGGCATTGTATGGACTGAAACAAGCTCCAAGAGCATGGTATGAAAGACTGCACACATATTTGTTAAGTATTGGTTTTATTAGAACAAGTGATAATAGTAATCTATACATGAAAGGAAATTTTGATGACACTATTATCATAGCTAAAATCTTTGTTGATTATATAATTTTTGGAGGAAGAGACAATGTGTGTAAGGCATTTGTTGATGAGATGCAGAAAGAGTTTGAAATGTCAATGTTCGGAGAGATTAAGTTCTTTCTAGGACTGCAGGTGATTCAGCACAGTGATGGAATCTTCATCACTCAATCAAAATACATAAAGGAGGTATTGAAGACATTCAGCATGGAAGATGCAAAACTAGTGGGAACACTGATGGCTACTGGATGTAAGTTGACAAAGGAAGATGAGACTACCGAGGTAAATCAGACACTTTACCGATCCATGATTGGTAAGCTGATGTATGTAGTTCACAGTAGACCGGATATAGCTCATGCTGTTGGAATAGTTGCAAGATTTTCTGCTAACCCCAGGGAATCTCATATGATAGCTACAAAAAGAATCCTGAGATACCTTAAGAAAATAGAAGATTATGGCCTTTGGTATCCAAGAGATGGAAAATTTGAATTGAAGGTATATACTAATGCTGATTGGGCTGGTAATGTGGATGATCGTAAAAGTACAACTGGAGGCAAATGTTTCTTTGGAGACAGACTTGTAACTTGGACAAGCAAGAAGTAGAGTTGTATTTCTCAGTCAACAACTGAAGCTGAATATGTTGTTGTTGCGACAAATTGCTCAAATATAGCTTACATCAAGCAAGTGTTGGAAGGTATGAATGAGGTGATCACAGATCCAGTGACTATTTATTGTGACAACACTAGTGCTATTAACATTTCAAAAAATCCTGTAATGCACTCGAAGACAAAGCACATCTCAATTAAGTATCATTACTTAAGGGAGCAAGTACAATCCAAGCAAGTTTAACTGGAGTTTGTAACATCTAAAGAACAACTTGCTGATATTTTTACAAAGCCTCTACCGAAATAAATTTTTGAATACTTGAGGAATAGACTTGGGGTCTGTCCCCTGTCTATAGGTCACTAAGGTGATCTGACATGCTACATCAGCCTATTTTATCAGAAGATCATACATATTGATGCTAGCATAGATCGCACTTTGATTAAGTTCAAGGTTGTGATTAAGTTTTTTTAAAAAGATGGAGATATCAGTATTTCAGATACAATGGAGAAGTTAGTATACTCATAGTTTGTTATTATTTTCATTTGGCATTGTTGTCAAAGGGAGAGAATAGAAAATATGAATGAATGCTGGAAAAAGGGAGAGAATATGATGAATGCTAAAGAAATAGAAAAGAAGAGTTAAGGATGAACTATGACAATGTTGTAGAATAGATATTGGTATGGGTATGGTACATTCATATTATTTAAGTTGCCATCAATGCCAAAGGGAGAGATTGTTAAGTCTACAACTGATTTATCATATGGAGAGATTGTTGAACAAGTGATTGAAGATTACAGAGCTGAAGATGGATAGATAATACTGTTTGCTAAATCAGTATGATGTTGTCATTGATGTCAACTAGTTTCTTATTAGTTTGACAGTACTTATCTTGTAAGTTATTCATTACCAAGACATTTGAAGAATGGTGGAAGAAGGTCACAACAAATGAGGTTATGGAATGCTTTGGATAACTTATTGATGAGTCTCTGATCTCATTATGTTGATCCTAGTACGTGGTATTCATCTATTATGAAGAAAGGAATTCAAAGATACAAAGCAGTGTTGGTCGGTAAAAAAGACAATTTAGTGTTTACTGAGATTCTCAGCATGAACACCGATGATAGTATACACCGACGCAGTGTGTTGTATACTGAGCACAAGTTTAACTGATAAGGTTTACCAACACATTTCTTTGACTTGACCGAGAATAACAGAAGATCATTTAATGATGTTGTAGGCCTGGAAGATTGATGAGTTGGCACCTCGAAATTAGTGTAAAGATATGAAAAGGAATAAAGTTTGTTACAAGGATCTACGGCTAACAAAATTTAAGGAAGATCTGATGAAGAAGATTGAAATGTGTTAAAGACACATCTACCAAAGAAGGTTAAAGCAGCAAAAGCAATGAACAGGATTGAGCGGCAAAATCTAATGGATGAAAATGAAATGACTTACTTGTTTATTTAAGGAGAAAGAAAATACATTAAAAAAAATAGAGAGAAGAAGGAGATACTATAGGAAGCTGAGCGTGAATCTATATTCATGCAATTTCTGATCAATTGGTTACTGAACCGAGACTGCAGAAACTGAGCTACACAGAGAACAAACCGAGGTACACAGAGCATAGTATTGATTGATTGTAAGTGAAGTTGATTTAAGATCTGAAGTGTTAAATGGTTAGAAAATATTGTTTGAGTATAACATTGATTCGTAATCTGAAATTTGTTGTAATAAGGTGAATCAAACTACTGTTACTTTCTAACAATTGTAATCAGTGAAAATCTCTTAACCGAGTGGAATTTTAAGTTCTGATTGGTGTTTCATTCTAATAAGTGAAACATGGTTATCTTGTAAATCAGCACAGTGAGTGACAGAAGATTGAAAGATAACTCCTAGTGGAAAATCCTCTAACCAGGTCACACCTAACAGTGTGCATTGTAACCTTTAACAGGGTTTGGTCCTCACAGGCCTCACTTCAAAAGAGTGAAATTTTTGGGTTGCCAGTTCCCAGGTGGTTTTTCCCTTAACAGGGTTTCCACGTTAAAATCTTTTGTGTTATGTGTTGAGTGTGTTATCTATTTGTTATCATACTTTACATGTTAACTTTAGATTTAATCGGTAAATCATTTTGAGCTTATCTGATAATCGGTAAATACAGTGACAGTGAAGAAGATATATGTTTACCGAGTGACAGTATTTGAAGATACAAGTTTTAAGTTACTTATTTTGTTTTAGGACCTAGAGAATTGATTCACCCTCCCTCTCAGTTATTCTAATAGAGGATAGTCTTGGAAAGTTTGATAGTAGAGAAAATGAAGGTATATTTCTAGGATATTCTACAAAGACCAAAGCATATCGATGTTATAAAAAGAGACCAAATAAGATTGTTGAAAGTGTGAATATGAAGGTTAATGAATATTTTTAGAAAACTCTTGAGAATCACCTTGAATATGAATATGATATAGAGAATGGGTGAAAGGAATAAAATAAAGATGAGGAAGAGACAAGGCAGGCTCCAACAACCACAACTAAAATGCCAAGGTATGTACAAAGAAATCATTCTAAGAATCATATTATTGGTGACAGGAATAGAGGAGTTTCTAGTAGAAGTAGATCAACACAAGAGAAGTGTTTTGTTTTTACTTTCAGAAATTGAGCCTAAGACTATGGAAGAAGCATGTAATGATCAAAACTGGGTAAGAGCAATTAAGGAAGAACTTGATCAAATAGAGAAGAATTAAACTTGGAAACTTGTGCCCGGACTAACTGAAAAAAATGTGATTGGTACAAAATGGGTTTTTTGGAACAAGCTAGATGAGAATGGTAAAGTAATAAGGAACAAGGAAAGATTAGTCTGCAAGGGTCATACTCAAATTGAAGGTATAGATTCTGATGAGAATTATTCCCCTATTTCTTGAATGGAAGCGATCTAGATATTTCTTGCATTTGCAACATTCAAAGATTTAAAGGTTTATTAGATGGATGTTAAGTCAACATTCTTGAATGGAGAATTGAAAGAAGTTTACATTGGACAACCAAAAGGATTCAAATAAGAAGGGAATTTGGATGTTGTGTGTAGATTGAAGAAGACATTGTATGGATTGTAGCAGGCACCCATGGACTAGTATGGTAAATTGGATAGATATCTGATTAGACAAGGATTTCAAAAAGGTTTGGTGGACAACAACTTATATTACAAGATCTATTCAGATCAAATCTTGATTGTTGTTGTTTATGTTGATGACATTACTTTTGGAGGAAAAGATGACATGTGCAAGATATTTGCAGAGGAGATACAAAAGGAATTTGAGATGTATATGATTTGTGAGTTTAATTTCTTTCTTGGATTGCAAGTCAATCATAATAGTAAAGGGATTTTCATTTCTCAGTCCAAGTATGTCAAGGAATTATTGGAGAAGTTTGGTTTGGATAATTCTAAAATAGTATGTACTCTTATTGTTACTATAGGAAGATAATTCACTAAAATAATATGCAAGTAAGTAGAGATCAATGATTAGAGGACTATTGTATTTGACTACTACTAGGCTAGATATTATGTATGTAGTATGTTTGGCAGCTAGATTTCAACAAGAACCAAGAGAGTCACATGTTATGGAAGTAAAGAGGATTTTCATATATTTGAAGGGAATAGAAGAGTTTGGATTATGGTATCCAAAATGTTAAAATTCACACTAACAACTTATACTGATGTAGACTGGGCCATTTATTTGGATAACCAAAGAAGTACTAGTAGTGGAGCTTATTTCCTTGGCTCCTAGTTGGTTGCTTGGTCAAGAAAGAAATATCCTCATACTATACTCAGGTATTATGGATGAAACCAACCTTGAAGGATATAGGTATAAATTTTGATGAGCCAATTTCAATCATGTGTGATAATACCAATACTATAAATATTTTAAAGAATCTAAGACAACATTCCAAAATGAAACATATATCTATCAAGTATCATTTCTTTAGAGAGAAGGTGTTGGAAAAGGAATTCAAGCTTGATTATGTGCCTATAAAGGAGTCGATAATAGACATATTTACAAAACCTTTGTGTAATGATACTTTTGAGTATCTCAGAAGGAAGTTGGGCATTCTACCCCTTCCTAATGCTCACTAAATGTATCAGTGTATGCATTGGTCCAGTGAATTACATGCTTATTAATTTCTAGATCACTGTTTGGCAGCTTCCTCTAAGGGGGATTAGAGTGAGTTAGTAAGGGGTATTTTTTTGGCCCTTTTTCATTGTTGTCAAATGAGGAGAAGAGTGGAGAAGTACATTAAAATTTGATGATATCTTTTGATAGTGAGTTGTTTTCTTTGTTATTGATAAATATTTCCATCAATGATAAAGGGTGAGATTGTTAGAATGTGATGTTGATGCTATTATTTTTGTTTCCATTAATGGTTGTCATTGATGTCAACATATTCAATGTATAGATGTAGTTCATTTATGATTTGGTTATCTTTGGTGTATCGGTAGTTGGTGTTGGTGTATTGGTAGAAGTGTTCAGTGAAGGATGTGCTTTAAATGTTTTTTCTTATCCATATTAGTGTTGATCCCTTTTAGTGTGCAACACATGGTGGAATTTTTATTTGGGTTTGGTCTATGTGGAGTGTGTTCGTTGTGTTTTGGTCCTAGTAGCTACAAAGTGATGCATTGATCATATCTATTGGTACTGAAAGTTTAAAAGATCGTGTAGCATGTTGATTTTCATGAGGCATGTTGTATAGAGTGAGGTGGTATGTGTTTCATTCCTTACTACAGCAGGAATTCTTTGGTGTGATTTGTTGAAAATCATTTTAGGAGAACTTGGTTGTTGGCATCAAGCAATATAAGAAGAGAGAAAATCTCAGTTGTTTGTGTGGTGCTTGTATGTGAATATATGTAAAGTGTGAATGTGAATCTAACAAGGGAAGATTTGTGTGTTGATGTTTATGCCAGTTGATACAATCAGTTGAAGACCGGTATATCATTTTTGTATTGTAGAGTGTTGGTGATAGTGGTTTCAGTGGTGGATTCGGTCTCATTTCTTATATTCTAGCAGTGAGCCTATTTTTATTGGTCGTTAGCCACTTTTATATTTTAGGGTAGTTAGTCAGACCAATAGTGAGCCAACTTGTAGTGATAAAAACTGACAATGAGCCCTTGTAAAAATCCCCTTAACCGGTGTTCATTTCATGAGAATTAGTTTCTCCATGGTTTTTCCCAGTTTGGGTTTCCACATAAATTATGGTGTTCATTGTGTTGATGGATTTGTGATTTCTAATTATTTAAATTTGTTATAAGTTTCTGATTGGTTTAAGTAATTATCATTTCAACAAAAGTTCAAGAAATTATTCAAGTAAATAACTGATTCACCCACCCACCTCCTCTCATAAGTTATTTGGCATGTTCAACTTGAAGTGTATGTTTGTATCAAAGTACATGGAGAAACTATGCTATAGGTTTTCATATGAGGGATTCAACATGGACCATCACAAGACCAACAATAATATTTAATACAAAATACCCAAGACCCTAAAATCTTACAAGTTTCTTATGGCTTATAGGTATCATAAAATCACCTCTTATAAACTTGTTGAAGAAGAATTTTTTCTATTGGAATGAGGCATCTACCAAGGAGTTTGAGAAATTAAGTGAAGTCGTGTGCACAACTCTAGTTCTAGATACCCCCAAAAACATTTGAAAATCATTACAAAATGTGATGCTTTAGAACTTGGCATGTAGAAGTAGTGCTCATGTAAGAAACAAGACCATAGAATTGGAGAGTGTCGAAGTCAAAGTTAATAATTTTTTGAAACTAAATTATGGAAGGAAATGTTAGTTTTATTACATGTAAGTCTCTAATGGAATGATACTTTAAGGTAAAGATAAATCATTATAGTCTTAGATATTCCCAAGAGCAAATGTCATCATGTGAATAATACTGGATTTAGCTCACATGGGTTTTATGATATAGCTTTGAGATAATGCATACGCAAGACAAGGAGAATTTTGTGGTTGATTCTCTATCTAGGAGGGATGAACCCACAAGGTCACTATATAATTCCCATATTGTAAAAAAATGGGGTAAATGAGGCTTGAAAAGAGTGAGAGATATCCATGAATGCTCAAGCTCTCATTGAAAAAATCCAACAAGCTTATCAATGTTATAGTGAAAGGACTTTTGAAGTGGGAGATTCATTTTTTTTGTGACTACAACCATATTATCAAATTTCACTAAAATATGAATAGAAAGGTAACAAGCATGTGCCAAAGTGTTACGGTCCTTACAAGGTGTTGTAGAGGATTGACAATATAACATACACATTGGAGTTAATTTTATAACATAAAAATTGGAGTTACCTATGTCAACAAAAAAATATCTAATTTTTCATGTTTAATACTTGAAGAAGGTAGTGAAACAAATATTTGTAATATGAATTGAGTTACCAAAGCATAATGAGAAGGTAGAATATGTTTTTACGACCTTCTTCAAACATGCTTTAAAAGAATTTATGAATTGAAAGAGTCTAAATGAATTAATTGATTATTAGTCATATAGAGATGTAATATTGATTTGTCTTTGCCAATTATACCTTAGAGATTGTTACATACTATAAATTCCTAGTGGGATCTCCTTAATTGAGCATGCCAAAACTAATTGTCCCCATTATAAATGCAAGGAAACAGTCATACATATTCTAAATTTTTTAATAATTTGAGAACATATGGTGTATATTGCAAGTAGATATTTAATCTCCATTCCCCCTTAAACTTACTACAGAGGTCAAAACACAATAGTGTGTCTCACTTTTGAAACAAACCTATCTTTTGCTTAAAATAATATTTCTAATTGAAATGCATGGTGGATTTGATCTGAAGAGTTTACATTAAACCTCCACCAAGATTAGGTCAAACTCCCAAGCTTAACTCAAACCTACAATAAAGTCTCCTTTGCTCTTATCAAAATAATATAAAATTAATAATTTTACCTCACCTTTTGAGGATCAAATGGCTTGTCATCTAAAGGCACCAGTTCGAATGTATGTATCATCTAGTATTATGTTTCTAAAATATAATATATTTATTTAATATTACATGTTTTATTTTACAATCAACATAGATCTATTACAAAGAATAAAGACATCTATTCAAGATATTAAGAAAATATTAAATTATGTCAAAAAAATCTCAAAAAAATACAGTGTGCTTCACATAGGATCCTTATTTCAATAAAAAAATATTTTTTTGTAGTATAGACTAAGAAAAACATATTACATATCATATAGCCCAAAATGTTTTGTTAAAATTAGTTAAAAATTAATAATAAATGAAATATTACCAAAGAATATATATGTATCAAATATTGGAGTTAGTAATCGAACTCCAAGAAATTATGAAAAGATTGTATGTGTACTAAAAGTTATGCATTAGGATAAAATGCCACTCAATAAAATAATAAAATATTGTAAATATAAATAGTTTACACCATCCTTAAATTTTTCACTATTTACACCAAGCAAGGTAAAGTCTTTTGACAAGATTTCTAAAATATTAGAAAATTTCATAGAATTATATGATATGTCCACTAAAATAGATATAAATAGTGGCACCTCTTATTGAAAAATAGTTTATGTGATCTGACAATATTTTCTTGCTTTATATTATTCATTTCACTTATCACGATTATTTCTCATTAAAGACTGAACTTGTTCATTTCATTTTTAGTATTTTAAATTTGACTAGTCTTAAGTTGTTTTCTTAATTCAGAAGAGGTAAATAACCTTTTAAGCAGCTATAGCATTCAAATAAGTAAATTGGAGCATTATCCAACTAAAGTCAAACTTTCACCAAGTATGGGAAAGTCTTTCGACAAGATTTCCAAAATATTTGGATTTTTCATAAAATTATGCGGCATGACTACTAATATAGATATTATTAATGGTGCCTCTTATTGAAAAATAGTATGATATTCATGATCTTACAATATTTTATTACTTTATACTATTTATTTTACTTATCATGGTTATTTCTCAATCAAGATTGAACTTGTTTATTTAATTTTAACTATTTTAAATTTGACTAGTCTTAAGTTGTTTCCTTGATGAGAGTAAAAGCAATTGTATTGTTCATTTTTACACTGTTATAAATACCCTATCATAGTCACAAATTTTATTGAATTAAAAATATTATTATCAAGTAAATATACAACCTATAGTATCAAATTATAATTCTTTGGTGTGATTTTTTTCAATCAACTACATTTCATATTTATGATTTATGTATATAAATCATATCTTGTGAGAGATTTTGAAGATATAATACATTAATAAGATTTAAAAAAAATGAATAATTATTTAGAAAACAAGAATGGTAACAAAAATAAAGTTCAAATCTTTTTCTAGAATTTTGATTTATGACATATGAGAAGGAACAATATTAAGTATGTCATTCCTTAAAATGTTGATAATAAATAATGATATTAAGATTGTAAATATGCACTCTAAGTTTATTATATAAGGCTTGTATGTAAATATAGCACAACTATATGTATTTATGATAGGAATAGAATATAGATTATGACATTATGTTTGTATTTACATATTTTTATTTTTAATTATGACTTACGAAATATATAATGCATATTGATTATTATACTTTTATTTTAAATAAATTTGCATTGAAACATTATGCATCAATAGTTTGTATTGATTATGTATATAAAAAATATTTTAGAAAATGTTAAATAAAAATTTTAAAATTTTGTGCATGCATCAATTATAGTTAAATTCTTGATTTTATAAAAGATTTTAAATTTCCATGATCATATAATATTAAAAAACTATTCACCGTATAATGATATCCTAATAATTCTTTATCACGTAGATCAATTAGTAGGAATCGTTTACAAATTTTAGCATACCACTCTTTTGTTATTTGTATAAAAAGTAGTTAGTTCATTTGGTCACAAGGGCATTTCTCTAGAATAACTTCAGAAGTATGATTAGGTAACAATTTGAACATAGTAGGAACACCAAAGCATTATAGGGTACGTGTAGAAAATAACTCAAGTTAATCCTTATTAGTGGTATTTAAAATTTATTGTTATCCATTCAACATTAAACTTATGTACCAAAAAGATTATTCATCTCTTCACTAGAAATGAACCTTGAAATATTTTTCTTCGATGTTGCATTTCTTCTAGTCGCCCTATTAATTGGCCCACCTAGAAGGGGATTGGTTTTCAAACCCTTCTTATGAAGGATGTTGTTCATATTGAGGGCACTTTTGTGGCCAAAAGCTTTTAGCATTCCTAGGAATTTGTTTAGCCTTGGCTTCATTGTAATGAACCTTGTTTCATGGATAGTCTCTCCCTTAATCAACATAAATTTTGACTAGTGGACCCATATTTTGTAAGATCAAGATTGTCCTCTAGTTTTCTTACCATGGGTGAGGGCCTTGCAATTCCATAATACATGTAGCATTTTAGTATATGATTTATCCTCCAAAACATCTATGAGTCTTATGTTCTAGATTGAATTTAAGTGGAAAAAAATTATCATCCTAACTATGAGACTTTTGAAGCTAAGATAGGGGTCATTCTAGCTAATATGGTTCATAAATCTAAGACAAAGGACCCTGAGGACAAAAAGGAAGATCCTCCCAGAGATTATTTTCTCTTTAGATATAATTTTCTACATGTTACTAGAATAGAAGCACAATCCCATGACTCCCCTACTAATTACACTCAAGAGTAAGTGAAAATATAGGATATGTTTGCAGACTTAGATAAAGGGGATGAGGAGGATTCAACTAAAGTGGGGGACGAGGTCCCAATAGCTAAAGAAGAAGCTAATCCCCAAGAACCTCCTCCAAGAATAGATAAGGAGATTTTCATGGAAGAGGTACAAAACCAAGAAGAAGAAATAAATAAAAGAGAAGTGGAAGCAAAATAAGAACATGAACAAGAAAAGAAGGCTATCCATCCTAGACAACAAGAAAAATATTAGGAAACTTCTAACTATGTTGCCACACCTCTACTTTAATAGATCATATATACATAACAAAAAGAAGAGATAATAGGGCAGAATGATTTTTTTGAAATGGAATCCTACAAGCCACTTACCTCTAACACCACTTCTATGTGGCTAGCCAAGTTTTTTCACACCAAGAAATAGAGTTATAGGGATATAGAAGTCAAAGACTTCTTAGCATCAGGGAAATAATTTTAGGAGGAGCCTAGGAGAAAAGGGCACATGATGTACTATGTATCAATAGATAGAAGGGGCCACTAGAAAGCCCAATTAGAAGTTCCATTTGTAGATAAACCAAAAAAGGCGATGAGTGCAAAAGATTATCTAATAGAGGAAATAGACCTTGGGATACCCACCTAAGAAGGAAAGAAGACATTGTTGCATCAAGTTGTTACAACTATTTTTCAAAGGATCCATAATGATGAGGGTAATAAGGTGAACTTGAAAATACAAGTTACAAAGAAGTACAAGCTATTATTTTTTCTAATGCATTGTTATAGATCGAAGTACAAGCCAACAAGGCTTTCCTAAAGGTGGCTCATCTTCAGGAATTACTTGACCATTACCTTGCACTATAGCTAGAGTTACCCTTTCTCCTTCATCCTCTTGGGGTCGAGGCCATTCATGATAATCAAGCAGCTTGATCCTAGGCTTCTCACTCAGCTAGTTGTCAAGACTATGGTTACAGGGGTATGTTGCAACCTATTCAGGAGCACTCCACTTCGCCTTCCCCTCATAGTGCTACTTTTGGGTGGCCTTCAAATGATTTCCCCAAGTGATATTGAAGGGGTAAAGCCAAAGGCAAAGCTAATGACGGATGAGATCCCCAATGTCACTAGGATGACGTGCTTAAAGATTTCATGGAAGAGATTGCACACGTGTATAGATGTATAAAGAGATTGCATGTGACCGTAATATGAAAAGCCAGCACTTTGGATGCACTCCAATTTGCTGGCACGAGGACATGATTCTCTCTTCACATGTCATCATGCCGCCTTCTTTTGGCTTTTCCCTAAATTCTCCGCACGTAAGCCGAACAAAAGTAACATCAAATTATATAATATTATGTGCCAAAACTCAACACATTGTCAGATGTTGGGCGGCGTGACAGAACATGCAAACAGACAGAAATAGAACAAACTCATCTTATGCTTTTGGACTTCTCTCGAACGTGGAAAATGATGTTTTTAGAATACCTAGGTACCTCCTTCCTAGGTAACTATTCAGATATACTTTATTTGCGCAAACTTCGGAAAGGCAATAGTAAAAAATAATAAAAGGAAAATATTTTTAAATATATCAACTTTATAATGATGAGTTTCCTACAAATTATTAAGGAAATGAATTATAGCTTTTAGTTTTGTTAATTTTATCATTTTTTACCTTATTGAAACAATAAACATTAAGATTTTCAGTTTTCTACAATTATAATAGTTCTTGTTGTTGATCATACAAATATAATACGATTTTTGAGAATAATATTATATTTTAAAAAATTTAATTTTATGTACTTAAGATAAAATAGTAGTATCATGTCTAGAGGAGTCTTTTGTTAGACACCCTACAAATATTTTTTGAATCAAATTCCCAATTAAGGAAAATTTCTAATAGACCTTCCATTAAGATGTTCCAATAGTATTGTAAATTTCCTAGTTCAATTTATGAGTATGGCCCCCAATACCACTTTCATTGAGTAAAAAAGGTCCTAGAAAGATCTCATAAATGTTTGATGAAAAGTCCTTACATATATCTTGTAGATGGTCTCCAACATTATATTCAAATTTATCAATGAATATCCTAAAATATTATAGCTAAGTACACAAATGTGACTCATGATAACTAGAGAAGTGGTTGTCAAAATTTTAAATTTTAAAAATAAATTTTTAGATTTGTGACTATATAAGTGGCATAGTGATTGCAAAGTTTACATGATACAATGGAGAGACATGCATATCAAAGTACCTATATTGAAAGATTGAGATTAATCACTCCCAAGGTTGTGGATGGTTGGGTCATAGCTACATTGGATAGGTCAAGAAAGATTATGTAAGATGTCACAAGGTGGGCTTTTGTTGGTTCGAGAAAGATATTGATAGAATTAATAAATCTTAGATTTCTACTTGCTGATTGGGACTGAATTTTTTAGTTTTTGAAATGTAGAACACCTACAAGTAAGATCTGTAGATCAATAAATAAATTTCAATCTAAACTATCAACTATCTTAATGATTTCAAAGAAAATGAAAAAGATGGCAAGGTTGCAAGAGATTTAAAATAAAATAAATAACTATTGCATATATCAATCGTTTAAAGACTTCAATGTGCATAAGGAAGATTTGATTGGAGCACATAAACCATGAGGTTGCAAATGAAAAATAAAAAATTCATAATAACATAGTGCTAGCATCACAAGAAAATGAAACAACATATAATTTCTCAAAACTCATCAAATTGCTAATTCATACCCATAAGCACATCCAAGAGAAATTTATCCTCCAAAGAATGAATTAGTGAGATCTAATCATTTTATCCATCACCACAAACAAGTATTCAACAACTAATACCAATTGATGAAGTGATTGAGTAAATCTCATGGACACACAAGTGGCTCTTCAATATGAAATTGTATTCAAAATCACAAAAAATAGCAACATCTACACATTGAGATTGCAACACCAAATGTATATACAGGTCAAATGAAGAATTTTCATCCCCTATTACAAACTAATTTGGGGGGTTTGAATATTACAACATTGTCAAACTCATAACTAGGGTTTCTAGGCATTATAATGAGGTGAAATAAAATGAAATGGAAAACTAACTACCTAGAACTACTTCTAAAGTACCAAAGAATGGATAGAAAACAAGTTTATGGAGTTCATAACTCAAAATGGGCTCCATTTGTGTCATTCCCTATAATTTTAATATTTAACTATTTCTCTAGCATTTTAAGTGAAGCTCGCCCAGATCCACTTTTTCAATAATTTTCTTGAGTTTCTCCATCAGCAAACTATAGTCCCTTGTCTATAAAACCCTTGTAGAGATCTAGAGACATGTTGGCCCAATTTTAGAAATTTCATTTCATCCTTACATAATTTTTCACTTGTTGACTGATGCAAAACCTTAAAAAATTATATTAAGACCCATCTCCATGTATTTAGAGATATGCCACAAGCTTTGGAAAAGAAACAATAAAATCATTCATAGCTTCAGATATCTCATTGATGTTCAAGGTCTTCATATACTTCAGTTGAACTTATTGATTTTTCTTGAATGCCTTTACCTTCTTACTTGCTTCTTCAAACTAAGGGAGTTCTTTCCTCATGTTTCCCAATTTGTGTTTCACACCCACCATCCAATTAATGCTTTCATTTGTGTTAACTCCATTCAAAATTCTCTTGAAATGTTGTATGATATCATCTATGCTCTTCATTTCTCTATGTTCCTCTAATTGCCAAAATGTACATGAGACTTCTTTCACAAAATCATCAACACATTGCATCAAAGTATTGATAGGTTCCCTTTGAGCCAAAATTATATTTCTCTTCTTTATATACTCCTCCACAATCAACTTTATCGCCCTTGACCATTCAACAAGCAAATTTATCTCTTCAACCTCAAAAATAGAGGCTACCAACCATTTATCCATGTTTTTTTTTAATTCTCAAAATCGGGATGAAACATTAGCACATTAACACAGTTTTCTTTATGCCCTAACCTTCCTTAATTGAAATCATGTCCTTCAAAATTTGTAGCTACTCAAACATAGATCTGTACAAAATGAGCACTACCCTAGTTTGTCCTATATATTTTTGTCATTTTGTGCATGCTTTCAAGAATGTGTCAACCTAATAAAATTGTCCATGAGCTTCTAGGGTTTCTTGTATACTAGCAACAATATTAGCAAGGTTAATAGGGCCCACAATTTGAGTGATAAATCTCTTCATCTCTACAAATTTTATTTTCAAGCTCACCTAATTACCCTCATCATTGTAGATCCTTTGAAAAATGGTTGTAACAACCTGATGAAGCAATTCCTTCTTTCCTTCGTAGGTGGGTATCCCAAGGTCTATTTCCTCTATTAGATAATATTTTGCGCACATCTCCTATTTTGGTTTATCTACAAATGGGACTTCTAATTGGGATTTCTAGTGGCCCCTTCTATCTACAGATACATACTTCATCATACGTCTTTTTCTCCTAGGCTCCTCTAAAATTATTTCCTTGATATTGAGAAGTCTTCAACTTTTATATCCCTATAACTCTATTTATTTGTGTGAAAAACCTTGGCTAGCTACATAGAAGTGGTGGTAGAGGTTAGTGGCTTGTAGGATTCCATTTCAAAAAAATCATTTTGCCCTACTATCTTTTATCTTTGTTATGTAGATATGATCTATTAAAGTGGAGGTGTGGCAACATGATAAAATGAAGTTTCCCAATGTTCTTCATGTTGTCTAGCATGTGTAGCCTCCTTTTCTTGTTCATGTTCTTGATTTGCTTACACTTATCCTTTATTTATTTCTTCTTCTTGATTTTGTACCTCTTCCATGGGAATCTCCTTATCTATTCTTGGAGGAGGTTCTTGGGGATTTTCTTCATCTTTAGCTATTAGGATCTCATCCCCTACTTTAGTTGCATCCTCCTCGTCCCCTTTATCTAAGTCTGCAAACTTATCCTTAATTGTCACTTACTCTTGAGCTTGATTAGTAGGGGAGTCATGCGATTGTGCTTCTATTCTTGTAACATGTAGAAAATTACATCTAAAGAGATAATATTCTCTGAGCGGATCTTCCTTTTTCTCCTTAGTGTCCTTTGGCTTAGGTTTATGCAACATAATCTGATTCTATATTATGAATCTATGGCATTTCTTGTGTAGTTTTCTTTGCTTCAACCTCCTCTTCAATGGATCTTAGGGGAGGTTTTGGTAGGTTCTCTTTCAAAGAGTGTTCTCTTGAGTTCAAATCTTGAGCACCAATAGCAGTAGATCTAGTCCATTTTCTATGCCTAGTCACTAGAGAGGGACCTCCATCTTCCTTAGGAACCTCTACTACTGTAGGAATAGAAGGTGGGTCTTTCTTTAAGCTCTTGTATGCTTTATGAACTTCCTTGGGAGGATTTATCTTCTTTAACTTAATTGTGAAAAGAGGGATTTTTTACCTAGAGGAAGATGAAGGAGTATCCATTACAGCTACTATGTTGGAAATAGGTGTGGAAGCAACTATAGTAGCAGTAGTAGCTGGTGTCGAAGTGGGTACAAAATTGGAAGCACCATATTGTATCTTCTCTTTATACTTTTGGTTCCTTCTAATTTGGAGGGGTGCCTATGTGGTTACATGCCTTGTATCCCCTGAATCTTCCCTCAAATTAGAAGCATATGGAAATCACTTCTATGGGAGGGTATTGTTTCCTTTATAAGAACTAGAATTATCTTTTGGAACCTTGTAGACTCCCTCTACCAATGGAACCAGTTTAAGTTTAGATAGATGAGCCAGCCAGTCCTTTGTACACTTAACCACATGCCTTGCCCTAAAATCAATATCTTCTTACTCCTTTTCTTGCACATTAGCATTATAGATGGGTCAATCAAAAAAATTATTTTTGTTATACAAAGGATAAAGCCTTTCATCAAATTAATTGCCTTTATAATCTTCAAATATATACATCCCTTGGGTATCTTAGGCCAAGTCTAGATCCATCCTACAGTAATCTCTTGCTCTAACCTCATAGTCAACTGCATAGTTTTCCCAATGGACCTCTTGATGAGGTTCATACTTAAAATGGCTTCCCATCACATGGTTGAATGTGCCTATTGGGTTGAGCTTTCATCTTGTGATGGTAATCTTGTCTAATGGACACACAACCCATTTTGGCCCTACTAGCTTGTTTGTTTTCATGTCTTGAACATATAGATCTCCCACCATGATGGGGAACTAAAAGAAAGATTTATGTTGATTGTCAATTAAGTGGTGAGCATCTTCCACATGTCTACATAGCTTTGTAATAATAATTTTTCTAGAAGAGTCCTTCCACCCAAATTTATGTCAAGGTTTGGAACTAAATGTAGTAGTTCCCAAACTTCTTGATCTATATCATAGCTTTAGGAGACAACCATTAAGAAAAATATTGTTGGAATAATATGAAAATATGTGCTTGAGAGATGTTTGAGAGGTGTGTTGTCATTGTTGTTAACATATTTCTCTGTCTATGGAAGTGATGTAATGAATTTTAGTGAGTTCATTTGATCATTGTAGAAAGTATAATGAATATTAGTGTTGATGGATGTTAAGAGTTTGTATAGGGTTGTCTGCATTTGATTCAATTCAAGTTTTAGAGGTTCACATGAATATTTGAGTGATCTATGAGTATCTATCTTGTGATTGGTTTTCTAGTTGTTCAATGGTGACAAAGTGACAATATTTTGATTTGCATTGCTTCTTATTGTAATATCTTACTCTGTAGATTTGTGAAGCATGTTTGGGACATTAATGTGTGTCCTCAATTAAATTTTTTTGTGGTTTGGAGGTCCGCAAGTAATTTTTCAAGGTTGACAGTCATTTTCGTTAGTGTTCCTAAGGTTTAGTATGATGATATTGATGATTCTAATAATTTCTTGTGGTGCAGATGTTGTTGTGGTAATTCATGATGCTTGTGGATGTTTCTGGATCGTGTGCCTTTTCTGTTGGTGGTCCGCATTGGTCTTTTTTCTTTCAATTGATGATTTCTATCGGTATGGTTGTGTTCTTCATGTTTTTTGCTGACCATATGCTTGTCATGTGTTATATATGTTTGAAGCATAATTCTTGGAGGTGTATCATGTTTGAGGTGAAAGATTTCAGTATGTACTATGTCTTGGCTGACATTTCTTGGTCCACATGTTATATTGTATTGAGTATAGTTACATTTTTGTAATTAGGTGGTTAGTGTTGAGCTGACCTTGATGATCTTTTCAAGGTTGATTGTTAGGAATACTCCCAAGAGATAACTGAGAGTTGGGGGGGGAGGGGGTGAATTAGTTATCTACAAGTTTCAATTCTTTATCCAATTAAGTATACTTAAACATAAAGCATAAACACAATGAAAGAACACTTGAACACAACACAATATTTTGGTTATGGGGAAACCCAAACAGGTAAAAACCCCGGTGGGAATTGACACCTACTAATATTTTGCACTAGTGTATTATGATCCTTGTTAGAAGATCCTTAACCTTGTTAGGAGTTGTTTTACAATATATTTAGTACAGTAGACCTGGTCAAGGGTCAGACCCTGTTAGGAGTATTTTACAATAGTCCCTGTTAGGGGAGAGGACGCACTGTCTGAGAGCACACTGCTCAAAGGGGTGAAGGCTACAACCTTCTGAATAACAGATACACACTATATTTGGATCTTGGAGAGCTGCGCTTAGACCTGTTGTCTAGATCAATTCCAATGTATAGCATAAACACTTTAGTTGGTCACATAGACCTTCTTCTGATGGCTCAACACTTCACACACTCTGCTCTGCTCTTCTTAATCAACTATGAACCACACTCAAGCAATCACAAATGACTGCCTATAAATATCTTTCCTCTAAATGATATAATCAAGTCGGCCTGTTAGAACCACCATGAAACCATATTAGAGAAATCATAATAAACTCCAATAACAATTCAATCAGCTCTACTAAGCATGCAACACATTCTGGGACCTATCTAATAAGATAATTATAGATGCACGCTACACACTGTCGGCTCTACCAAAACAACTGGATCTTTCTCCTCAATCTGAATTACTTCATGCGCTCTTAACTGAACATCACTAACTCTTCTCCAAGCTTAAATCCAAGGGCACATATCAAAATGATAGGTGCAACTCTAGACCCAATATAATCTATGTCGGCTCTTTTGAATAAACACAGGAAACTGCTACTGGTGAATAGTGACTGCATAACTTCACTTCTACTGATCATCAGACTCTGCATCCATGAATGTAACATTACTAACATGTCTTCAACATATATCCAAGCACACAAGGCTCCATGATAACTGTACAGACAACCATACACAGAACACTACTTGTTACTCTATCAGGAACACTGCTGACACAAGCTGCTATATAACTATATGTACTAATAGTTAACCTTTGCGCCCATGATATCATGTCCATGCTACATATACTAAAATATTACTATATAAGTCTTCCACACATGCTACTTTCCATATGTTGTCATCAATGACAAACATACAGTCAGTACTGGCCTGCTGGAAAATGTCCAACATTGACGTCATGTATAAATAAATGTAATAATCTTGTATTCATTTGTGAATGAGTGAGGGTATGTATGAATATGTATGTGCGATGAATGTATACATCTTTTGAAGGTAGAGAATAAGTGTAAAAAATAAATTTGTATTGTGCTTCAATGGAATTGATCCAGACATAGATGAGATTTTATCTTATAGTTAATAATTTGTGGATGTGATCTAAGTTTTCTTGTACAGGTAGTGAACCTTCCCTAGGTAGTGAGCCTTTTTAATTTTGAGCAGTGAGTTATTGGCAGTGCTCCTAAATGCATGTACATTCCCCATTGTAATACTTTTACCAAAGTATACCTATCTTGTGGTTTCATCCCCACTATAGTTTTCCCCTTGACCAGGTTTCCACATACAAAGTCTTGGTGTTATGTGTGTTCATGATGTGTTTTTTATTTATGCTTCTAAGTTTAATTATCATATCTAAGAATAAGTTTAAGTTTTTTGAATTTTGGTAGAACTAATTCACCCCCCCCCCCCTCTAAATTATCTACCTTATTTCCATCAAATCTCCCTCAATATCCCTAATGACTATAAAGATGAATGCATCATTCACTATTCTATAATTTGAAGTATCTACACTCCTCTTTAAGGATAATTGAGGAAAGTGAGAATAGATTTGGGTCTTATCATCTGTCATTGGACCAACCCTTTTTAGGTTTGGGAAGGTTAATTGTGTTGCAAGTAGATAGTCCAAATAAGAGGTCACATAGAACTTAGGGTCTATCTTGACCACTATCATCTTCTCATGGAGGCAATCACTTATTATTTTTCCCCCATCAATATTCTCCTTTTTGGACTTGGTGGTCTTGTTGAAAAGGACCATCCACATCTCCAATTGTTTTTCTTAGGGCAACAAAAACACCCTTCTAAGGAGAGTGACACAATTTTCAACATCCTCTTTGAGGTATCATTTGTGTAAGTTAATTTTTTCTAGTTGATACACTTTCCTTGACCTCTGCAAGTGGTTCTCATTGATATAGAGATCAATGTCAAGCCTGGTGTTGTAGAAACTTTCCCCATATTCTTGGATAATCTGGAATAGTTATTATATGTAAGATTTTGGAAAACAATCTCCATGTTATCAAGCCTCGCATTTAGGATGACCTCTCTCTCCTCTAAAATACTCTCCTCTTTGTTGGATCATAGTTATTTGCACAAATCATGACTAGATATGGGGACTATACTAAGATAGGGAAAGTAGCTACTTGAATAAGTCATGTAAGAGCACTAGAGATGAGGCAAATGAGTCCTAAGAGCACTAGAGATGTTTCCTCAAAATATCTTCCCTCAAGATTTTCCATCCAATTCCTGAAGTCACTAAGGTTGACATGACTAGGGTTTCTATCTATGATCTTCATGTGGCTATTGCCCAACATGAATGGCTTGGAGTATTTTTGGAACTTGTAATTCATCATGGTCACTATTGTTACACTTTCCTTTACAGTACAAGTAGGATCTAGTTCCATTTAAAACTTTATTTAACCACCTAAGATACAAATAAAAAGAAAACTAATTACATAAAGGAAATTTAACTCTCTAAATACATCATCACCCACAAAAGAAGAATATAATCCTTCAATTACTTTTCCCTTAACCCTCCTGATCATGAAATTTATCAAGAAAAATAGTACATTTTAATTTTCAGGATTCTCAATTCAAGCATCCTCTCATTAATCAAGGATATGTACATCTTTGTCATAAAATGTATAGACCTTTCACTGAAATATGGTTTCTAGGATCGAGGGTGTTGGCATCCCTGATCATTTTGAGTCTCAAGGATGTCCTCAACATATTATTTGGAATTAATTTTATAGGCTATAAGTTCCTTTAAAAAAATTTATGGTTCGGGGAGGTTGGCATCCCTAATACCTTTTTGGGCCTTAGGGATGTCAACATCACTGACACACTTTGTGCACAATCTGCATAAATATATTAATGTATCAATATTAGGGTTAGGGATTGGGGATACCTAAACCATCAAGGGCCATCAGATCCTTTGATCCCCTAATCACTAAAAGGTCAAGGCCTTTCAAGGATAAAGGGATCAAAGGAACCTATGGCCCTTGAGGGTTCAGGTATCTCATGAGTTCCTATGATCCCCTAATGATTGAAAGGTTTAGGAATTTTAAGGATTGGGGATGGGTATGAATGACATTTTTAAGTTTCAGATCTACACCAAAGGTTTTATTAAAGTTCTAAAATGTAGATTTCCTTCTCCATTGAAGGGAAATAAATATTTATAAAATTATTCTATGAGGAGCTTAGCGGATTCTTGATCACTCTTCAAACAAAAATCCTTGATGAGTCATTACACATGTCTAAAAATTGAAGGAGATACTTATTGAATTCATAAAAACCCATAAATTATACCCTCCAATAAAAAAACAACAACAAAGACAAATAAAAAAGAAACCCAAGCAATAGATGGAAGAGAAATAAGGAAACCCAAAACCAACAAGAAACGAATGGAAAACCCAAATCTAAACATAAAAGAAAAAAGAAGAAGCCAACACTAGAAAATATGGTGAAACCCTACTTGATCAAAGTTAGGCACCAATGTGGATTGAAAACTCAGAGCGACAGGCTTGCACACACAATGAATGTAGAGCACACAATGGTCAATAGGGCTCAAGGGTTGCTCAGGATGATTGTAAATGTGCTAAATTTTTGAAGATTGGATTTGAAAATGAGAGGAAAAAGCCTCTATTTTTAAGCACTTGGTTGAGCAATGCTAGCAAAATAACACCCAACTAGGGTTAATTTGGTGATTGGCGGCCCTTCGGGAGATGAAATTTCATGGATTGGGTGTGGTTGTGTCCCAACAACACCTTCAAACTCTCAAAGACCCGACCCCTAAGTTTCCTAACATGAATAGAGAGTGACCTTTGGGATTTTGATGCATCTAGGATGTCAATTTACCTTGACATCCCCAAAAATCTGACGAGCCAACAAATCAAAAGAAAAATATAAAGGGAAAAAGAGAGAAGGGAGTTTTTAGGGATTGGAGCTTAGAAGATTTGGAGATAAAAGCACAACTTGAGTTTCTCAATCCTCTGAATAATTAAATCCCAAAAGGGACGCAACTAATACAAGGTAAATAAAAATACCAAAGGGAGGAAACAAGGGGGTCCCCACTTAGTCGATTGACCAAGTGGGGAGTGAGTTGTGAGTCACAATACAACCAAGGTCAAATCTATGCCCATGATTTGATATAGAGTGATGAATAATATGTATAAAAATCAAGAATGTGATTTTGAGGATATATTATGAAGGACTTCAAGATGAGTGATGTCATTAGAGAAATTTAACTAAGAATATGCCACTTATAAGCTAGTTATTATATTTATAACAATAATGTAAGACCCATAATATAAGGAAAAAGGCATGGGTAATGCAATTTTCATCATTATATTTTCCCTCACTTTGATATGGATGTGAACTATTAGATGAATACATAAAAAATTAAAATAATTAGTCAAGATGAAAAATAAATATTTTTCAAACACATAAAGGATAAAAATCTATACAAAGAAACAAACCATTTTTAATTATTCTTGTAATGAGTACACCATAGAGACTTGTAAAATAAATACTAATGGAATGAATAGCATTTGTCAAGAATTTAAAAATTATTAATACAACTTGTTTAAAAGAACCATCTTTGAAAATAGTAAAGGGAAAAGTAAAAGAATGATGATGATGATATTTTTTTCCTATTATAGGGCTATAAAAGATCTAAATATACACATAAAGGACCTAATCATGTAGATAAATACAAAGAGGGTTTTTTGGGCATGAAATAAGATTTGACTCTATAAAGAGCATGATAAAGGACTTTGATTAGATGCAAAAATGTAATTTATCTGTATATGGCATCAAAGCTATGTCTATTACTAGACAAGGATGATCTCCATCACAATTATTCCATTATAATCAAACTCATGAATAAATTCTAGTGATAACGTATTCCCTATTGGAGTAAATGGGTTTTACCCATTTATCAAGCTTAAGTTTACTTAGGCATTCTTAATTAAGCTGACAGGATTCCCTTTGGAGTGACCTCATGACCATACATCTCATTTATTTCTCACACTCAAAACCTATCTCATGTACAGACTGTTGGTTTTCTATCTTACGCCCAAATTGTCAGTTTTCCAATCATGGTAGGTGAAATATTACCTTCACCTACAAATTGAGTCTACAACCAGTCCTTTCCTCCTACCACAAATGTTGAGTGTAGTAAGGATAGACTGGTTGCCATAGGTAATGATTATTAAGTAAATTTCACAATTGATAAGCATGTTGGTTGCAAGCTAATAAATTTGATAGTTGTTGCATTGGAACCGTAGCAACAGTACAATTAGCATTCTTTAGCTATGGTTTTCCTCAAGAAGGCACTTGTATGCTAATTAGCATTCCCCCAATATTATTGGTTGTCCTTTTTGCTTTGGTAAGCATTATCATCTTTACATATTAAAGGAATTGAGGTTTATCATTTACTTTTCCATTGTGAACTCTGGAATAGCCATTATTTTATAATAATTATATTTTAGTTCATTGTAATTCTTGTGTTGTTTTTACTAGTTTAAAAGTTTAAAAAATCTATAGAATTGCCTTAATACGTCAATGCTAATCTGTAGAATTGCCTTAATACGTCAATGCTAATCTGCAAATTGGGTTCTTTGTATTATTCTCTATTTGAGCTATTTTCTATTCCAGTCTCTCAATGTCATTTTCTATTAATTTCTTACTGATTTATATGTTTCCAGGCATTTCTTTTTTATTGCATAAGATAGTTGTTTGGGCATTTACCCTCACTAGGTATGGCTTGGGATTAAGCATATCATCCTTTTTTTTGAATTGTTTAGTTTAGTTGTTCTGTGTTACCCCTAGTTGAGCATTAAAGGATTGTCATTGGTATCTATCAGTTATTCAGTCGGTAAAGGACACATACAGGACAGTCGGTCAACTACATAAAGCTTACACACCAAGCAAAGACAAGGAAAATCTCTAAGTTAACCGAACAAGGGTTTGACCAAGTACTCTCACCGAGCGACAAACAATTACTGAGTACCAAACATACGGATCACCGAGCTTCATATGAACCAAGCACCGGTTATTTACCAAATCGAGAATGCAGTGATTACCGAGTAAACTAGGAAACAACATAGTAATCTGAAATGGTATAAACATCTATGAAAACGGTTCACACTGATCAGGAAAATGGTTTACCAAGATCGAGACAGAATTAAATATGAATGTAATCATTAAATTACTGATGATTCCTATGTAATGTTAGATCTAGGTTATCCTATTACACCATTGATCTTAGGTTTTCTAAGATATTGTAAACCCTAATTAGGTCAATTTAGTTTGATGTAAAATATGTAAAGATGTCATTATGAGCAAGTATCATGAAGGAGTAGCTGCATTAAGGACATCAGGATATCAGACAAATGGTTTTTGACAGAAGTTTTATGAAAAAAGCATTAAGTTTTCAGAACATATACAAGGCTACCAAGTAGAACAGAATGACACATACATCACTTTGAGGTGATATCTATTTGATATTTCACATATCTGAATCAGGAAAGAATAAGTTGCTATTTACATATACATTTACTGTTACCTTTTAACCATTGTAGGAGATCCAAAATCTCTTAACAGAGTGGACTTAACAGTTCTTGTTTAAATATCTTAACCGAGTACATACATGTATTGTGTTGTTAAAATCCTCTAACCAGGTAGATCTAGTCAATCTAATTGTTACTCTTAACAGGGTAAGATCATCAAAAGTGATCACAAAATTGTAGCCTTAACCGACATTCTTTGTTACTGCAGTAGTGAAGATTTGTGGGTGTCATCCCCACGTCAATTTTTACCTTCTTACAAGGGTTTCTGCGATACCACAATATCTGTGTTATGATTTTGAAGTTTCATGAATGGTTTATTGTTTAGATTACATGAAAATTACAATTTTTAGTTATTTGAATGTATGTTTCAGACAATGGATTAAGTCGGTTAAATGCTATCAACTTCTACAAAGTTTTAGTCTTAAAATTTTTGAAGGTACTGATTCACCCCTCCCCTCTTAGTACTTATCTTTCCATAATCCCAACAATTGGTATCAGAGCTAGATCTCTTGTTAAGAAATTTTAATCAGTGAAGAGGAAAGATCTAAGGATGGAAAGTTATAAGTTGGATAAGACTATTGAGAATCACAGGTTGCAGATGAAAATCTTTACTGGGAAATTCAAAGAAGCCAAAGAAGAACTGAATAAGTTACTGATCAGAAGGAAGGATATGGCAATTTGGTATAATGAGACTAATTATCAATAAGAAGTGATAGATGATCCATTTGAGGTATCTCGATTTGGATCTACTAGCATATCTGATGCATCTAAAGGAACCATATCAGATCTATTTGAAAAGAATCTACATATTACTAAACAAGTGAAATCTCCGCAGATCGGTCAAGAGATACAAATGGTTAGGATGATTGATGTCATGAATAATGCAAGGCAAGCAGAACAAGAAATAAACTTGGCTATTGAAGATAGGAGACAAATGACCGATAAGTTACAAGAGAAGGAATCTGAGATACTAAGACTCACCGAGCATCACTTTGAAATCTCCAATCAAATAGTTTTCATAAGTCAGGAAGTCAACCGAGTAAATAGTGAGCTTGCAAGGAAACTAGAAGACATCATTGAATTAAGAGGAAGTAAAAAGGCAACAGCAACACAATGAGATGATCAAGAAAGCTGAAGACAATACTAAAAGAATGGATGAATTAATTCTGATTAGTCAGAAAAGGCTTGATAGCACAACTGGTTTAGGCTATACCGAGTAGAGAGAGTCATCAAGATAAGATGAACATAAGAATTCCTATACTAATCCAAGGCCAAAGAAGCTATCATGTTATCATTGTGGAAAATCAGGCCACACATCAAATGTTTGCAGAAGTAAAGCAAAAGGTATTCCTAAATCCACTCCTAAGTTTAATGGTTATTGCTATAACTGTAATAAGTATGGACATCAGGCACATGAGTGCAAATCAAATCTGGATAGGATACCCAAGAAACCTTACATGGAAAAACATTTTCGCACTTGCAACATGCATGGAAACATGTCACAAGAATGTAGGACAAAAATGAATCAAGTTTGGATACTGTTAGAACAAAAAAAAAAAATCAACCAAGAAGGCAAGGTAATGCATATAATTGGGATTACAACACATGGGTTAATTACATAGCATGTGGCAGGTATGGACATATAGCATAAAATTGCTTGAGAAAGAACTAGAGAGGAAGATCACATAATTGGAAAATCATTAAATCATGTTAGAGTAGTCTTATGTTAGCTAATAATTAAATCATTTAATTATTAGTTTATCATACTCTAGGCTTAAGTTTCACTTAGGCGCTTTATAATTCTTTAGGGTTTTAGCCTTTAGGGTTTCATGTTTCCTTTTATAAGGATTCACTTCTTTCATTTCAATAAGGAGATTGTATTGTAATTTCATCATTGTTAATAGAAGCTTATTTTCTTGCAACATGGTTTTGCAGTCTCTGGCCTTTTGGCCGCCATAGCTTTCTGTCTTTTTGCTTCTTCTTTGTGACAGTCTTGCATGCAGGTGTTCTTGGGATGATTTGCGTTTGTCAAATCTAACATGGTATCAGAGCCATCTTGCTGCTGGCTGTTCGTGTTTTTGTTGAAGTGATTCAGAAGCAAGACGTTATTTTTTGTTTCTTTTTTGCCTGCAAAAAAGAAAAAAAAATTTTTGGGGGTATTTTGAGCAAAAACGGACACTGCCATTGCGCTCAGAAGGTCCGAGAGAGTCAAAAATCATATAAAATTTGTAATTTTTGGCCACTGTGACTTCTGGGAGAAAATTTTTGCCCTCCTAGGGCCGTACGGCTCGAAAATCGAAAAAAAATTTAAAAAAAAATCATTTTTTAATGATTTTTTGCGTTATTTTTAACGCAGCCAGTGCAAATGTTTGGGCCGCCGCCGCGCCACCCCGGCGCCACCCGCGCCCGGCCTCAGCGCCACCGCGCCGCCACCGGGCATTCCCCGCCGCCGACGCTCCGCCGGGCCGCCCCCTCTGCGCCGCTCAGCCTCCGTTCGCCGCCCCCCGCGCCGCCTGGGGCAGCTTTAGCCCTACGGGTGGTCACATGGGTGACCGGGGGCTCCGCCCCAGCCCCCTGCGGGGTCACATGGCGCCCAGGGGCCCAGTTTCTTAGCCCCAAGGGCTTAGTTTTTTGCCTTTTGGGGCCCTTTTGACCTACCTGGACGTTTTTCGCTCTATCTTGAGCATCCGGGGGCCTTTTTCTGACTTCTTTATATCGTCAGAAAGCTCTTTCCGAGCTCTTTCCAATGAAGGAGGTTAGGGTTTTGGGTTCTTCCATTTCAATAGATTTTTTTTCTATTGAAGTCTGATGTCTTTTTTTGCCTTCCGGGAGTCATATCTGGCTCATCCGGACTCCTTTTTTGGCAAACGAGATATCGTCGGAAAGCTGTTTTTGTGTACTATTTAGTGGCAGAGGTATTTCTTCCAGATTCTACTCCAGGTTTTCACTCCTCTGAGTTATGCAGTTTATGCCCTCTGGTGGTGTGCTTGGTTCTACAGGTCCGGGGATCTCTTCTTCTGGTTTCTTAGTGCACTCTTCTTTCTGACTTCTGAGCTTGCATGCTCTTTCTGATGTATCTTTTTTCTGTCAACGCACTAAGATAAAGTGCCCTCTTCTGCATTTCTGGGATCTTTTTCACCTGGTTCAGTTTTAGTATTCGCACTCAGTTATAAAGTGCCATGGGGGGATTCTGATGCATTTGCCACTATAGGTGCATCCACTCTTGTCAAGTGAGTGTACCTTCCATGACATTAGCCCATGTAGACTGTGTCTATGACACCGCCCTTTATCCTGTGTGTGTGCTTCTGTTGCACTATTGGTGTTCCTGGTTCTTCTTCTGCAGCTGTTTCTGGCATCGCATTTCAGTGTTCCTGTCACCTCTCCCAGTTCATCATTATGGGGGGGTTCACCTGTTGGTTCTATTGCTTCCTGGTTCGATTGATCAGCTCTTCAGACACTTGTCTTCTCTACCTGGTCATGCACTTCAGTGGGGGTTCCAGCAGTATCTTCTGACAGAGTTTTCAGACATGCTTCAGAGGAGTTTCTTGCTCTCTTCTTGTTCCTTTCTCTGGGACATCTTTTGCTTTATGTTTGGGTACCTGATCAGGCCTAGTTGCCGGGACCCATCTTTCCTGCTTTCTGCAGTAGTTTAGCTTTTTTTGCTTCTCCCTAAGTTACACTTAAGGGGGGGTGTTAGAGTAGTCTTATGTTAGCTAATAATTAAATCATTTAATTATTAGTTTATCATACTCTAGGCTTAAGTTTCACTTAGGCGCTTTATAATTCTTTAGGGTTTTAGCCTTTAGGGTTTCGTGTTTCCTTTTATAAGGATTCACTTCTTTCATTTCAATAAGGAGATTGTATTGTAATTTCATCATTGTTAATAGAAGCTTATTTTCTTGCAACATGGTTTTGTAGTCTCTGGCCTTTTGGCCGCCATAGCTTTCTGTCTTTTTGCTTCTTCTTTGTGACAGTCTTGCATGTAGGTGTTCTTGGGATGATTTGCGTTTGTCAAATCTAACATGTGGCAGGTATGGACATATAGCATAAAATTGCTTGAGAAAGAACTAGAGAGGAAGATCACATAATTGGAAAAATACTGGTATGACATGTTTACACTATCAGAAGGTCAGTCACCTAAGAAAGGATTGCAGAGACCGAGCACCAGAGATACAAAAAAATACAAATGGAAATACAATTGAAGAAATCATGAGGATAAGGAATCAAATGTGGAGAAAAGCATCAAATGACAATGTTGGAGCAAGCACTATAGTCGGTGACACCTCATCCATTAGATTAGGTGATATCACCACCTCCACCTAAATAAAAAAGGGCACATATGGAACTAAATTTCAAACTGGTTATATTTTACAAACAGTTCCTTATATCTAGTGAATGCATACCAAATCAGCATGAAATAAGATGCACTATGAGATTACATGTTTAGAACTTAAACTATGTACAGTTGGTAAAAGCATGACCGAGTAAATGTCTTCTAGTCAGTGAATATTGGCAAGGTTAACTGAGTTGTGGTATCAATCAAGTAATATTAAGTGTTAACCAAGCTAAGCTATTTTTAAAGTGTAACCGAGTGCAACTACATCTACTAAGCTATGGTAGGTAAAGCATTAAAAGCAAAAGTTTGAGCGGAAAATGAATTTTTGGGTATAAATACATAATGGACTTAGTTATTTTTCACACCGTAATTATGAAGAACCAAAGTGATTTTGAGAAGATTTGAGAAAATAAATTTCAAAGTATTTTAGCAGAGATTTAAAGGATTCCCGAGCAAGTTATTCATGATCAAAGTAAGTTCCTCATCCACCGAGTTATTTTACAATATGTTTGCGAAACCCTACATTTTAGAATGATGGCATCCTCATCCAAGGTTATGAAATCCAAGTCCAAGAGTGATAAGAAGGTCAACTTGATCAAGTCCACAACCTGTGATGAGCTAAAATACAAGTTACACCCTGAGATTGCATCTCAAATTGACCAAACCAATGCTTTTTCAAGTATTCCGGCTAGGGTTTTGTTGGTCCAAGATATGTTGAATGTTGATGATGCATTTAATATGTTTAATCACTACATAACATCATTGTCTTATTGGGTACTAATTCTATTGTCATTCATGCTTTGTTACTAATGTCAACATATGGTTCTATGAAGAGAACATATTGGTCATTATAGTGTATGGATACTGTACAGTTGATTCAGAATGAGCGAATATAGGTTTGTGTATAGAGAGGTGTTGTGATCTTATATCTAAGATCACATGCCGTAATATTTCATATTGATTGAGTAACAAAAGATTTGGTGAAGACTGGTTTCTGGACTGTGACAGTGGAATTTGACAGAGTTAGTCTATGTGTTTTGAGTGTATCTTACAAGCCATGAGGACTTAGTATATGCAAGCTTAAGGGATGATAGATAACATATTGAGGAATTTTATGTGATCTTAGAAAGTCTTGGGAAGCATGATGATGTCAGTTGTGGTGTGTGTTCTAGAGGAGACCTATTTGGGGCTAACTTCAATGTTGTAGCATGTATTATGGATAGCAAGCATGGATTACAGATGTTGGACCTTAATTGTTGAACTGTAATTATTGTATACTTGTTATAGATAGTGTGTGTATCTTAGCAAGGGATTATGTAATTATTTGTATATTAGGAAAGCCTAATTGGCCGACCTAATCATTTATTGTAATAGGGTATATATGTAAGATCTTTTCTTTTTGAAAAGAAGAAGTGTGTAAGAATTTTAAAAGAGGATTGTTGAAGCTGTCAGCTTGTATCTATTGGATGTAGAGAAGAGAATAGTTTATACTTCATTGGAACTGATCAAGAAAATACAAATGCTATCAGAAAGTTCAAAAGGATTGTGTATTTTCTTTATATACACTTGTGTTGCGAACAGTGAGTTTTGGAGGTGGAAATAACCTTCTTTGGATAGCGAGCCTTCGTTTCTTTGATTCCTAACATGGTTTGTCCTTTAACAGGGACTATGTACTGTAATGTTTTTAAAGCTCCTAACAGGGCTAGATCTTTTAACAAGGATACTATACTCTCAATACATCATTTGTGGGTACTAATTCCCACCAGGGTTTTTACCTTTAACAGGGTTTCCTCGACAACAAAATATTGTATTATTGTGTTGGCATTTACTGTGTTATCATTTGATTTTGTGTAGCTACTATTTAAAGTTTAATAATATGTCTCACAACTAATTCACCCCCCCCCCCTGCCCTCTCATTTGTGTTGGTGGACTGTTATTCCTAACAATTGGTATAAGAGCTACTGGTCCTTAGAGAGAAAGCTTAACATATTGAGGTGATCTTGGAGATGGCATACTATAGGAAGGATAATCCAAAATTTGATCCTAAAAACTTTGACAGTTGGAAGAACAAGATGTGAACACATTTTCTATGTTTGGGTATCAACTACTGGATGATCACGAAGACTGAGGTAACCATGAAGGCTGAGGATGAATTAGATAAATCTACTGATGAAGAAAAGAAGACATTTTCATATAACATGGTCGCAAGGGAAGCACTGATCAACACACTTTCTAAAGGAGAATTTACTGAGGTGAAAGATTTGGATTCAACACACAAAATTTGGAAAATATTGGAAGAATTATATGAAGGAGACAAGTTTACTAAGAATGAAAAGTTACAGAACTGGAAATGAAGGATGGAGAATTTGAAAATAAAAGATGATGAAAATATTAGGGCTTATGTACAGAGAGTTACTAAGGTTGTGATTGGAATCATAAATTTTGGAGGCACTTATGAAGAGGAAGAAGTCATTACAAATATTCTTAGATCGTTTACACGTGTTTACAAAACCAAATTTCAGGTTATAGAAGAGATTATACCTTTGACTACAAACTTTAGCAGAGAGATGTTGATTGCAAAGCTAACTACCTTTGAGGGTGTAGAGATGGGAGATTCTTTACCTAAAGTTGAAACAACATTTAAGGCATCTACACACAAAAAGACATTATCTAGAATTGTGAGCACTAGCAATGGTAATATGAAAGAAGAGCTTGGTGAGTATGATGATGAATGGGAACAGATACAGGAAGAAGAAAGAAAGCTAGATGAAATTGTTTCCCTAATCGCTAGAAGAGAAAAGAGAGGTAAGGGTAAGTTTGAAGGAAAGTTACCTTTGAAATGTTTTTCATGCAATAAGATAGGTCACTTTGCATCTAGATGTCCTACAAGAGTTCCTAAGCATAAATCTAAATTTTACAAACCTAAGTATTCAAAAGAAAAAGAATGTTATTATGCTAGTGAAGGTGTTTTTGATGATGATTTTGATGATGAGGAGATTGGATTTATTGCTATCAAAGATGAAAAACCATTACATGAGGGAATAACTTTAGTCTCACATGTTGATAAGAAATCTGAATGGGTTATAGACAGTGGTTGCTCACATCATATGAATGGAGATAAAAATAAGTTTCTTAAACTAAATAAGTATGATGGTGGTGTTGTGAGATTTGGAGACAATGTTCCTAAGCTTATCATTGGAGTAGGATATATTTCTTTAGATGGAAGGACTAATATTGACAATGTACTACTTGTTTATAGACTTAAGCATAACTTTTTGAGTGTTGGATAGCTGATGGACAAGGGTTATCAATTGAAATTCATTGATGGGAAATGTTTTATCAGAAGTAAGATAAGAAATTTGATTGAAATTGGTACTAAATCGAGAGGCAATGTATTTGAGTTAAATACATTTGAAGCTTCTTATTTTGTTTCAAAGATAGATGACAGTTGGTTATGGTACAAAAGGTTTTGTCATGTTAATTTTGATAATATTGTGAAGGAAAGTGTGGCTATTACAATGAGAGACCTACCTAAAATTGTAAAATCATCTAACACTATGTGTAGAGAGTATGTTATGGGAAAGTGAACTAGAAGCAGTTATAAAATAAAATCAAATTCAGCTAAAGGAAAGTTGGATCTTGTACATACAGACCTATGTGGACCTACAAGGACAAGATCATACTATGGTGAAAGGTACTTTATAGTTTTTGTTGATGACTTTTCTAGAATGATGTGGATTACTTACTTGAGAGAGAAATCAAAAGCATTTGACAAATTCAAGATATTCAAAGCAAAAGTAGAGAATGAATTGGGCTTAAAGATAAAATGTTTAAGATCAGACAGAGGTGGAGAGATTACTTCAAATCTATTCAATTCATATTGCAAAGAGCATGGAATACTCAGACAGACATCTGCTCCTAGGACTCCACAACAAAATGGGATAGTAGAGCGAAGAAACAAAACAATATTGGATGCTACTAGGACAATGTTTCTAGAAGGAAATGTATCTCATGTACATTGGAGAGAAGCTGTTGGGACATCCGTATACACATTGAATAGAATTCAAATTAGAGAAGGTACAAGTAAGACTCCTTATGAATTGTGGTTTAATCATACTCCTACTGTAAAATACTTTAAAATATTTGGAAGTAAATGCTATATCAAAAGAGATGATGAAATAGGGAGATTTGATGCTAGAAGTGATGAAGGAATTTTTATGGGTTATTCTGCTAAAAGTAAGGCTTGCAAATGTTTTAACCTGAGATTGAGAAAGATGATTTAAATTAATAATGTGAAGATAAATGAAAATTTTCAGATAAAAGAGAGAATGTATGATTGTTATCAGAATGCAGAAATCAAGGAAGATGCTACTACAAAAGAAGAAGAACATGTTGAGATTGACTGTGAGAATGAGATTTGTGATGATGACACAAATGAATTTACTAAGACTCCTAAGACTCTAAGGTATGTTAAGAAAAACCAACTTGAAAATGAAATTATTGGTGATGTAAGTCAAGGAATGATGACTAGATCAAAGATAAAGGAAGAAATTTGTTTGATTTCTCAAGTTGAACCAAAGACTACTGATGAAGTTTGTAGAGATGAATCTTGGATCAAATCTATGCAAGAAGAGTTAGATTATATAAATAAAAATAACACTTGGAAATTGGTTCCTAGACCTAAAGACAAAAATGTAATAGGAACTAAGTGGGTTTTTAGAAAAAAAATGAATGAAGAAGGAATTGTTGTAATAAATAAAACAAGACTGGTTTGCAAAGGCTATTCATAACAAGAAGGCATAGATTTTGAGGATACATTTGCTCATGTTGCTAGGTTGGAATCTATAAGACTATTTCTGGCTTATGTTGCACATAAAGACTTCAAGGTATATCAAATGGATATAAAATCTGCATTTTTGAATAGGGATCTTAAAGAGGAGGTACACATAGAACAACCTGATGGATTTCCTCTGACAGAAGATGAAGACATGGTTTGCAAGTTGAAGAAGGCACTATATAGACTGAAGCAAGCATGAAGGGCTTGGTATGCAAGGTTAGACAACTACCTACTTCATCTTGGATTCAGAAAAGGTAATGTTGAAAGCAATTTGTACTTAAGAACTAATCAAGATGGAATTTTGATAATAGAAGTTTTTGTTGATGATATTATTTTTGGAGGAAATGATTAGATGTGTAAGAAGTTATCTAAAGAAATGGAGAATGAATTTGAGATGTCCATTATTGGTGAGATGAAATTATTTCTTGTACTGCAAATAAATCAGAGCAAGAATGGCATTTTTATTTCTTAGACTAAGTATCTTAAAGAAATGTTGAAAAAGTTTGGAATGAAAAATTGTAAACTTGTTGGTACACCCATGGTGACTGGCTATAAACTAACAAATACTAATGAGACCAAGAGTGTTTTTTAGACCAAGTATAGATCAATGATTGGATGATTACAATATTAGACTCACTCCAGACCAAATATTGCTAATGTTGTTGGAATTGTGGCTAGATATTAGGCAGATCCTAAAGAGACACACCTAGATGCTATGAAAAGAATATTTAGATACTTGAAAGGAACACTAGATTATGGCTTATGGTATGGTAAAAATGATTACTTTGAACTACATGCTTATACTGATGTTGACTGGGCAGGAAACATTGATAACATAAAGAGTACTAGTGAAGGTGTATTTTTCCTTGGGAAAGGGTTGGTTTCATGGTTAAGTAAAAAGCAAGATTGTATAGCTCAATCTACTACTGAATCTAAATATGTTGTTGTTGCTATTAATTGCACTCAGAATTTTTGGATGAAACAAATGTTGAAAGATATTGGAATAACTTTTGTTGAACCTGTGGTTATCCATTTTGATAACACCAGTACAGTGAATATGTCAAAGAATCATGTGATACATTCTAAAACTAAGCATATTTCTATTAAGTATCACTTTTTGAGAGACAAGGTAGCAGAGAAAGAAATAAGGTTGGAATACATTAGCACAAAGGAACAAATAGCAGACATCTTTACAAAGTCATTGCCAAAAGATGCCTTTGAGTATCTCAGAGGTATGCTTGGGGTGCAAGCCCCTCCTAGTGAGAATTAAATGATGCAAGGATGCATCAATGCATAGGTCTTCAAACCTCTATCATTTTATGGACTTGATGTATGAATCTACTCCTCAGGGGTAATGATCATTTGAAACTTACAAAATACATTTGGGTGATTTAGCGCCTCGTTGATGAAGACTAAATAGAAGATAATTGATGACTTATGGAACCCTTTTCCATTTTTGTCAAAGGGGGAGAGATACTATGATAAAATCCTTATTGTATGGGGAAGAGTTCACTATTTGGGAAGAGATTATGTTGAGGATATTGAGAGAGTATTTTTGGGTTGATGGATTTTCCCATATGTTGCCATCAATTCCAAAAGGGGAGATTGTTGGATGTGGTTGATGCATTTAATATGTTTAACCAATACACAACATTATTGTCTTTTTGGGTACTAATATTATTTTCATTCGTGTTTTGTCACTGATGTCAACATATGGTTCTATGAAGAGAACAAACTGGTCATTACAATGTATAGATATTATACGGTTGATTCAAAATGAGCGAGCACAGGTTTGTGTACAGAGAGGTGTTGTGATCTTATATCTAAGATCACATACTGTAATATTTCATATTGATTGAGTAACATAAGATTTGGTGAAGACTGGTTTCTGGACTGTGACAATGGAATTTGATAGAGTTGGTCTCTATGTTTTGAGTGTATCTTACAAGAGATGAGGACTCAGTATATGTGAGATTAAGGGATGATAGATAATGTATTGAGGAATGTTTTGTGATCTTAGCAAGTCATGGGAAACATTATGATGTCATCAGTGGCATGTGTTCTGGAGGAGACCTATTTGGGTCTGACTTTAGTATTGTAACGTGTATTATGGATAGCGAGCATGTATTACAAATGTTGGACCTTAATTGTTGAAGTGTAATTGTTGTATACTTGTTATAAATACTGTGTGTATCTTAGAAAAGGACTATGTAATTATTTGTATATTAGGAAAGCTTGATTAGACGACCTGATCATTTATTGTAATAGGGTATATATGTAAGATCTTTTCTTTTTGAAAAGAAGAAGTGTGTAAGAATTGTAAAAGAGGATTGTGGAAGCTACGACCTTGTATTTGTTGGATGTAGAGAAAAGGATAGTTTATACTTCATTGGAACTGATCAAGCAATGATAGTTGCTATCAAACAGTTCACAAGGATTGTGTATTTCCTGTATATGCACTTGTGTTGCAAACAGTGAGTTCTGGAGGTGGACATAACCTCCTTTGGGCAGTGAGCCTTCATTTCTTTGACTCCTAACAGGGTTTGTCCTTTAATAGGGACTGTGTACTATAATGTTTTAATAAGCTCCTAACAAGGCTAGATCTTTTAAGAAGGATAATATACTCTCAGTACATCATTTGTGGGTACTAATTCCCACCAGGGTTTTTACCTTTAACAAGGTTTCCTCAACAACAAAATATTGTGTTATTGTGTTGGCATTTACTGTGTTATCATTTGATTTGGTGTAGCTGCTATTTAAAGTTTAAAGTTTAATAATCTATCTCACAACTGATTCACCCCACCCCCCCCCCCCCTCTCAATTGTGTTGGTGGACTGTTATTCCTAACAAGATATATGTGCATACATCCACTATAAATTCTATGAAATAGGGTATTTTGAGCTTCAATGCACCTTCCAGGAGTTGAGTGTCGATGGAAAGCTCAAGGATGAGTATAAACACTTGAAGTTGAAGGGTTTAATGAATGCACTGTATTTCCTGAGAGAGTTCAAAATAGAATGGATTAGGGTTGTATTAAGCTGAGTGCATGAAGGAAAGTTATGGTTGGATGAACCAGTAAAAATAACAAGGGACATTATACATGTAGTCATCGATTACTTTATTACCAACAAAGTAAAATCTATAAGGAGTGCACTGAGAATCGAGATTGAGAAGTTAACTAGAGTAGAATGAGACGTTAGAGGTATGAGAATCAACACAATTATTGATCACGAGACAAGGTTTGGCGCTTATGTAGTCGGTTATAAGATATTTCAATCAAGTAGGCCGAATAGTGCACCTTGTGGAGTGGTAGACATCACCTACAAGATTGTCAAGAAAGGTTTTCAATTTAACCTAGTCGAGCTCCTACTGAAACAGCTAGATGAGAATATGAGAACCATCAGGTCAAAAAAGACAAATACCTGTAGGTTTGGTCCCCTACTGATTTGTATATTTTTCTATTTGCAAAAATTCTTTCCCTCAGTCGGTAATGTTGACTGGGATGTTGATCGACCGGTCATTATGCAAATCATTGATTTTATTCAAAGTTTGGGTCAAAATTTTGTTAGTGTCATGGATGTTTATTTTGAGAAATTTAAGGAAAGAATGCATCAAAGGAGAAAGATACTAGGTCATCTGGTTGAACAACATAAGGATGTTATATGCTTCCTAGTGAACACCACCACCACTCTAATCAAGGTGGTTGAACCAAGGACTGCTTGGTTACCCCCTATGGGCTACGAATTAGATATTAACCAAGCTTCCAAGTCAATACAGACATTACTGGTCAATCCCAAAGATCCATAGGAAACTAGGTTTGGTACCTATGAAGAGGCCAAATTAAGAATTAAGATGGATCTAGTCAGAGTAAAGGTAAGTAGGAAATCTAAGAAGATGATGGACACCTTGGTAAAATAGTTTGGCGATGAAGTAGAAGAAGAGACATCAGAGGCTAATCCAGTTGAAGAGGCAACCGAGGAACAGTTATTAATTGGGACTAGTGAACATGATGAGGAGGAGACCGAGTCCGACAAGGATATTCAATCTACACTGATCAAGGCCACATGGAAGAGAAAACAAGAAGAAGTACCTACAAGAGCAAGGAAAAGGTCCTCAACAGCTGCTTCTTTTCCCCTGAAGAAAGGAGTGGTAAAAATATCAAGGCCAACACCCACCAAGACCTATCAGAAGAAAAAGAGAGGTGCCTAAGCCACCTCCAAGCTACCTAAAAAGAGGAGAAGATTAATAAGAGCTAAAGATGATGTTGATGACGATGATGAAGAAGAGGATTTAGGTAAATTTAAAGTTGTTGTGAATAAAGGTCAGTTGGTAGATGAATTAGTTGAAACTATAAAGGAAATAGGTGGACTAGGTAACCCTAAATTAAGTCAGTATGTACATATGACTATCAAGGATCAGGAAAAGATTGAAGAGGCCATCATACAAATGATGATAAAATTTAAGAAAGTACCTATTGAATTTTCTAGGTACGTGCCTAAGTAATTGTATGAGAAAGTGTCATCTAGGTGGACATATGCCCTGCACACTGAAAGGAAAATGAGGGAACACTCATTATTTTTGGCTATGCATACTTTATCAGTTCTTGAGATAGAAGAGTTTATGAAATAGTACTCAAAATAGTTTCTAATGAAGGGTACAACCCTTAACATATTGGCAGGAAACCTTGAAGAAGTTGATGAAAACAACAAGCTTCTATGGACTAGAATTTTAAAATCTCGAGCATAATCAAATCAAATGGCTTTGGCAATAATTCTCAAGAAGAAGAGCACAAAGAAAGGGAAAGGAGTTCACTCAGATGATGTTGATCTAGCCCCCAAGGAGCGAATTGACTAATCCGACAACGAGGTAGCAGATGACACCATTGCTATTGATTTCTACTCAGCCAGATACATAGAAGAATATAGATAGGATGCTCCCGAGCAGTTAACAACACTAGGGACAAATAATTTTTTAATTGAAGACATCACCAATGGAGATCCTAATGACATAAATAATGATAAAGATATTAACACTACTACAAACATCACCGAGGAGAATGTACCCAGTGAGGCAGCAAAAAGAGAAACTCTGGGTGACTTGCCAGTATTGGTACAAGAAGTTGACATTGTCACAGAGAAGGAACCCGAAGGCTCAACCCCTAAGCAACCAAAGGATACACTTGAGGGACATGTTACAACAGAGAAAAAATCTTCCAATGAGCCTGAGCATACAGAGGAAAAAACACACACACCAGAAGAGAATAAAAAGGTAGAATCAACTACAACATACACCACTACAAATGCCCAAGGACAAACCATCGAGATGCCATTCATCAGGCAAGCTAAGGAAGAAAGTGTGTCTACTGAGATAGAAAAGTCAAATCTGGAGACAAATTCTCTAGTTCCTTACACAACTTCACCAACACCATAGAAGAAGAAGAAAAAGAAACATGGTAAGGGTCTTGTCACACTTGATGAGGTTATTGAAATACTTGAATGTGACCCTAGGACACTAGACCCCAAAGCATTGAGAAGATATGGGTAATTGTGCACAAGGAAGGCTGCACAAGAGAAAATGAAAAAGGAGAATAAAAGTAAACAAATTTTGGAAGATGTTAGAGATATTCTACTGCAAGTAGTTCCCAACGTCAATGTTAATGAGGGAACTCCCATCATTGACCAACTTGCAACTCTAACTGGTCACATAAATGCCCCTAATATAGATGTAGAGAAAAGAATAGAAGAGCAGACAGAAGCAAAGATACAATTGAAATTGGCAGAGAAAATAAGCCAAGAAGTGGCAATTAATAGGATCAAGCTCTCAGAGGTTATTACCGAGCTTGAAACCATAATTCAGAGGATAATTCAAATTTTGTTTAAGTTATGCACTGTGGACCAATTCACTACCGAGATTAGTGAAAAGCTCAAGAAACTAGATGACAAAATAAAAGTCAATGCAAATGATTCTCTAACCGAGCCAAATGCTTTTCATAAGAATATTTCAAAGGTTCAAGAACTCCAGCGGTTGAGAATAGATTTGAGGAAGCAAGAAGATACCATAAGTGATCAAATCACCTAGATTCAAGCTAAGTTGCTTCCACATTTGAAGATCATGGAGTGTCATGTTAATAAGGCAAAAGCTATAGTTGCCACCCTAGAAATCTATGTGCTGGAAAATATTTTTGACATACATGCACAAGTCAGTCTAGAGCACATTGCTCTTGAGAACTTGAAAGAGGAATGGGAAAACCTCTTGGCATGACTCAAGAAAACCCATCAACATTTGACAAGTTGTAAGTACATTATTTTTGTTTGACATTAATTTCAAAAAGGGGGAAAGTCTATGTATATAGATTATATATATGCCAGTATGTACTTCACACCGAGAGCATGAACAAAAGGGGAGTCAATATATATTTGGAGTTAGTGATTTAGCATTATTTTGGAGTGTGTATATATTTGTTTTGGCAGTCGGTACATATACATATAGTTTTGATACTAATGCTAAAGGGGGAGAATGTTAGTCCTATTTGAGCATTAAAGGATTGTCATTAGTATCAATCAGTTATTCAGTCAGTTAAGGAGATATATAGGAAATTCGGTCAACCACATAAATCCTACACACTGAACAAAGACAAGGCAGATCTTTGAGTTAATCGAACAAGGGTTTGACTGAGTACTCTCACCGAGTGATAGATAATTACTGAGTACGGAGCATACTGATCACTGAGCATTCATATGAACCGAACACCAATAATTTACCGAATGGAGGATGCAATGATTATCGAGTAAACCAGGAAACAACATAGTAATCTGAAATGGCATAAACATCTATGCAAATGGTTCACACCGATCAGGAAAATGGTTTACCAAGATTGAGATAGAATTAAATATGGATGTAATCATTAAATTGCTGATGATTCCTATGTAATGTTAGATCTAGGTTATTTTGTTACACCATTGATCTTAGGTTTTCTAAGATATTGTAAACCCTAACTAGGTCAAGTTAGTTTGATATAAAATATGTAAAGATGTCATTATGAACAAGTATCATGAAGGAGTAGCCACACTAAGGACATCAGGATATCAGACAAAGGGTTTTTGATAGAAGGTTTATGAAAGAAGCATTCAGGTTTCAAAACATATACAAGGATACCAAGTAGAACAGAAGGACACGTACATCACTTTGAGGTGATATCTATTTGATATTTCACAAATCTGAATTAGGAAAGAATAAATTTCTATTTACAGATACATTTACTATTACCTTTTAACCATTATAGTAGATCCAAAATCTCTTAATAGAGTGGACTTAACAGTTCTTGTTTAAATCTCTTAACCGAGTACACACATGTATTGTGTTGTTAAAATCCTCTAACCAGGTAGATCTAGTTGATCTAATTGTTACTCCTAATAGGGTAATATCATCAAAAGTGATCACAAAATTGTAGCCCTAACCGACATACTTTGTTACTGTAGTAGTGAAGATTTGTGGGTGTCATCCCCATCGTAGTTTTTACCTTCTTACAAGGGTTTCTACGATACCAACATATCTGTGTTATGAGTTTGAATTTTCATGAATGGTTTATTGTTTAGATTAAATGTAAATTATATTTTTCAATTATTTGAATGTATGTTTTAGACAATGGATTGAGTCGGTTAAATGCTATCAACTTCTACAAAGTTTTAGTCTTCAAATTTTTGAAGGTATTGATTCACCCCTCCCCTCTCAGTACTTATCTTTCCATAATCCCAATATTTTTAGGCATTAGTTCCAGCCTTTGGATTCCCTTTTTTGGTTGGATTCCATTAGGAGAAATGAAGTACCTTTGGTTGAGAATGGATCCGGATCTAATAACCCACTAAATTGGAAAACATGTTGGTTTTTGTCCACATGGGTCTTTGGATTTGGTTAGCTATCATGGTGATTTTTTTTTACCAGGCTTGTGATTTTTTTCCTTTGGATTTGGAGACAGATGGTACTTTTTTCTATTTCTAATCGAGGCTAAAGAAATATGGGACCTCTTTACAATATTGGAAGGGGCTTCTGCCCATGAAAGATTTTCCTAAATACGATGGATTTGTGGACTCAGTCAGGCATTTTGATGCACATGGAAATGATGTGTGGATTTTGGACATCTGTTGTTTTCTCCAAGACTCTGCATACAATGCAGATCAAAGTTCTCAAAATATTCTTTGGTCACTAGGTGCCCTGCCCTTTATTTCATTTCCAATCTACTATCAATATCTACAAGGAATGCATTTAGTTTAGAGTCCAAATATATGATTGGAGTGGAGTTCGCAACAAGGAGAATAATGGTTGATGATAAGGTCATCAAGGCCTGGATTTGGGACATATATGGTAAAGAAATGTACATGTTTCTTATTGGGTGCCCATAAATTGCAAATTTCTTTTATCCATTTGGGTGTCCTTAAATCCTAAGATTAATGCATGCATATGGATTCCCTTAAGTTCTAGATATGTATTGCACATTTGGGTTACTATAGGTTTTGAAGCTTGCCTAGTTTTCCTTTGGATCTTGCAAATTTCTTGCTTTAAGATTGATTTGGGTGGTGGGGTATCAATATTGGATTCTCTATATTTACTATGTTCTATGATCATATTTTATGTTGGGCATTAAATTTCATACAATGCAGAGAGTGTAATGACCTTGAAGATGGTGATCCTTTAGGCTTTGATAGTTATGTTGACATGAAAATGGTCAATGCAAGCTATATTTTAATTTAGGAGTAGTTTATTTTCAAGGAATGGATAAGTGCTTGTGGTTCTAATTATTCTAGGGAGCCTCCCACAAAAAAATGCTAAATAAGTTCTTAGTTGGGGCCAAAAACATTCAGTAGGAACACATGATATGTGTAGCATTTAATGATGGTGATAGTGTACAACTTCAGTATGATTTGTTTCCACCTCAAATCATTAGGTCAGTGAAATCAACTATCTTGGTTTTAAATTTACATTTAAATCTCCTTCCATATTTTACCATTGAAGTCCTCGTTTATGGTATTGTGCCTTCCAATAATTTGATTCATTCAATAATCTCCAAAAAAGAGGATGCTAAGGTATTCCAAAGAATTTGAAAGCACCATTTTATTTTCTTTTGTAGGCATAATTGATGCAACTATGTAAATGTCAGCAATCCAAATGTTTCTAGTCCAATTATTGAACTAATGTTTTCATTTTCTTTTTTTAAGATAAAAAATTAAATGAGGTTATCAAAGAAGCCACTGGTTTTTAATGCATTGCATTCATTTTTCCCCAACACATATTTGGAGTGAATGTAATGCTAAAAATAGATAAATATTGCAGGGTTTTTTTTAATAATAAATTTATGCCTAGTCTTAAATGAAACAACTACTTTTTCCTGCAAATTCAAAGACTGGCACAAGTCATCTAGAACATTATTCTAGGAATCAGAAGCATTTCTTTCTGATTTTTATATAATCACAACATTTTATTTTTACATTAATCTACACAGCCTCTACAAAACTATGGTTCATGAGTTATGATCCTTGATATTATGCCTTACTTTAAAAATGCTTTGTTGTAGTCCATTGTTGTCAATATGTAACTTTTCAACAGTGATGATTTTTAACTGTTCCTTCAATTGGTTTTTTTGATTATATAACTATTTGTATTGTAATTTTGTATTCTATTAGACTTATTAATAGAGGAAAAAAATAACACTATTATGATTTGATGGTTTCTAAAAATTAAATTTTATGTTAAAAATATGTTTCATTTTATTTTTTAGTCCCTCTATAGGCCTGCATGATCATATATTTCTTCTATCTTTTCATGGTATTTTTTTTTCCATTTAATGTAAATCAATTATTTATCTCATATAGATATCTATATGGTAAAAATTATCTATATTTGGGTGAACGCATCTTGTAAGGATTCCTTCTGATTGCAGGCAAGCAAGAAAGAATATATATTGATTTGTAGTACAATTTAGAACATTTAATAAGTTAGAAATATCTCCACCTCCTTTTAATAGACATATTTAGTGTCAAAATTTTGCCTTAAATACACTATGCAAAATGCCATAGTGCATAAAAATGTCAAAGTTTTGATGTAAGTGGCATCAAATGTTACTTTATAAAATTAAGTTTTTTTAACTCATTGGCAAATTTTTAGTAAGTCGAATGTTATCTTCTTTTTGGGCTATGCTAAAATAGCAATGCAAAGTGTAAACAACTTTGTGACAGCTAAACATGTTGGTTGGAATTTTAGTGGATTTTTAGGGTACATAATCATATCTCTTTTCTCAAATTAGTTCCAAAAGGCTCAAGAGAATCTTGTAGAATGTCTCACAAAATCTATTCATGAAAATATTTGGAATTGAATATTCATTGTGTTTGATTAATTAGTTATTAATATATGGATAATGTTAGGATTAACAAGGCAGAAATAACAATTACATGTAAAAATAACCAATATCAGAAAAACATAAACCACATAGAAGAGAACATAAGACAAAGATTTAACGTGGTTCACCCAATCCCTGGGCTACGTCCACCAACAGTGATTCCAATAGTATTATTATCCAGTGATTACAACTTGATTACAATCTGTAATCCCTTACAACTTGATTATGCCGCAAGTACTAAAACCATACATTATGAAATCCCTAACCCTAAGCCATATTATACAATATTTTTCCGCTTTAGGGTTAGAAGGAGTTAAAACATGTCAGCCCAAAAATAGTCAAAAATATGTCGGCCTCAAAAAAATTTGCCTCGGGGCCTGTGCCCCCAAACCCTGGTGAGGGAAGGAGGAAAAGTGTATAGTACTTTCCTGAGCAATCACCACAAGCCAACAGATAATGTATAAATCTCAATTAGTCCTAGAATTTGTGCTACATTGACAAAAAAGTTTCATGCAACAATGCCATATCATGGTCAGGATTATCCAGTCGAGAAAGATCTCACCTAAGAGACACAAAATTTCTTGTGTCTACACTTTTATTATAAGACCCCTACAACATTATTCTTAGCCATAGAGCCTTATGAAAGAAATACATTGATTGAAATATTCTTCCACTCCATAAAATCAAATATATTAATGCTATAAAGGTATGATTTTTATCTTTCACGTAATTATTCCAAGGGTTATTTTGTGTCCATAAATTTCATTTAAAATTTGTTTCCCTACCAGATTTGGCACTATATCACACTTTGCTGATAAATCTATCTTCCTTTTATTAACTTGTTTGGTTGTGTAAAAAAATACTATATAAAGAATGGGATGGTAAATAATAAAGTGATGTTCTAATGCTAGAAATTTGAGGTGGAATTGTGCATACATTTTACTTAGTGTTTGCATTAGTTGAAGGAGGCTGAAATTGGGGTATGTGCTCAAGAGTTTTGAAATTGTGCAACATATACAATTTTATGATCCAAGATTGTGATTCTATTCCAAAATAATACTAGATCCAAAAGCTAAAGAAGTATGCAAAATATTTATGAAAATAAGTGGCCTTCATCTTGTTTGGTCTTTTGATAGATTTGGTTAAAGTTCTTTGATTGAAATATTATTTTCATCAATTAATGTTATGTTATTTTTTTTGTAGCATGATGATTGGGATTAAACTAAAGGTGCATATGGAAAGCACCAAAGATTCTCAATCCAACATACAAGGCACCTTAGAAGCCTAAGTTTTATGACATAGTTATTTAATTTTTATTTTTATTTTACTGCATCTCTTACATTCGATATGTCAAATTTTTGTAGCAATCATTTAGATAACATGTATGATTATCAAGAAATAATTAAAAACCCCAAGTACAAAGGGAAGTGGAAGAATCCATGGATTTACAATTTGGTATGACCAATTTTCCATTAACATCGGGTTACTGATATCTTTTTGGCATTTATCTCTCAAGTGTATTAATACTTTTTTCTATCAACATTCAAAAGCATTTTGTGTATGTGTTTGGCTTTAATGCGTCCATGTTTCTATGCATATAATTTGCTTTCTCTAGAATTTGAAGATGATCTAAATATTTATGTACTCGAGCCTTTGAAATAATTATCTTCTTTTTAAATTTCATGTCATATAATGGCCACAAGCTACATATTTAAATTTGTCCTTGTAATTTAGTTTTACATGTGCCTGGGGTTCCTTCTAGTTGGACATAATAATATGGTGTAGGAGCACCCAAGGGTTGGCTCAAACAATCCATCCTTTTCTTTGTGTGCATCCATCTTTGGTAAGCTTTTGATTTTTCCTAAGGTCATGTTGACCAATGTGTGTGATCTAATAGCGATTGGGGGTCTATTAAGGTCCTATCTCTTAGGTCTTTAGACTAATGTGTGAAAGTCTCTTTCTTGGTTAAGTGTGGTTTAGAAGATGTTATTATGATGTCACAGGGATTAGGGTATGTGATAAATCATACTTGAGTCTAATCAAGAGTTTATACCTCCATAGAACCTCATCATGGTCTATGGTGTGAAAGTTTTGAAAAGTTTTTAAAATTGTTGTAAAATTTGCTCGGACCAAAGTTGTCTAAATGCCCTAAATTGGCTTAGGAGTGCCCTAAATCCAACCTAATACTATCCTTGGACTATTTAAGTCAATCTTGGACCAAATCCTGAGGTTGGACATTCTGGTGTATGGAGATTTCATTCTGAAAGTGTGCACAGCGTGTAAAAGTTTGTTTTAGTTTGGTAAACAGTGAATACAAGATCTATGTTTGAGTTACAAGATGGACTGTGGTTAATGGAGAGTGTAGTGTAGTTTTGTTTCCTTTCAATGTGTTCCATTAGTTTAGTGTTTTTCTTTCATTTCATTGCTCTTTCTTAAATCTTTTATTTACCCCTGTTCACTGGTTCAAACCAGGAGGGTGTTAGAAATGGGGATCTAACTCACTATCCCACTATTCATTCTATGTGGCCTTTTGGGGATAGTGAGTGGACTCCATGTATGTAATATGTATAGGAGCATGGGCCCTAGAAAGCTTTCCAAGCATTTATACAGTATTTCCCTAGGTGAGCCTATGGTGAGGACCAACTAGGGGAGACTGAGCCAAGAGGAGTGTAACTTGCAGAGGTGTATGTAACATTTCTAATTAGTGATTGAAGGTAATATGAAAGGTTCCACCAATCCATTTTGTCACCAAACTCTTGAATACAAGCCATGCAATCAGTAAAAGCCTAAAACCCTCCCAAAAGTACTCATTTTTTGTTAGGGGGTTGTACGGCTAGATGAACCCCTAAAACCTCCAAAATATTTGAGAGGTTAGGCATTGATCCATGAATCCATTATCAAAATTTAGGGTTCTTTAGAAGCAAATAGGAGAAAAACCCTATTTTCTCAAAATAGGAGGCCTAATTGGGGTTCTTCCTTGTAGCCCTAGTTTGGGAAGAAACTATGAGATCGATAATACAAAATAAGGAAGTAAGACCTCTAAGAAATCAATTTAAACCAAACATGACATATTAAAACACCTCCTAACCTCTTCAAGTATCTATGTTAGTTTGGAGGTGATGAACCCTTAGAAGAGCAATGAGGGTCAGTGTGAACATGAAGGAAGGAAGCACTAAGAATCTTGTTTTGTCTTGGTAGATTTCACTTGGTAGTTGGGTTGGATAAGTAAACCAAGGGATTCAACCTCTAGAGGGATCCTAAAGGTCAATTGGTGTCAGTTGAGAACACCTAAGGGTCACTAGGTGGACCTAGGCAAGGGCTAGTGATTAGGCCTCCCAACCTCCCTATCATAATACTAGTAAAATATTATGATAATCTGGAATGTTTGTAAATAAATGGTTAAAAATATTGACCATAATGCAATGGATAATTTTTTTAGTACAATGCAATAGATACTTTTTTTAGTAGATGCATCATGCAAGTATAAGACTTGAACAATTTTTAATGAATTTGAGCCTACACTATTTGAGGTATTGGGTAGCTATGCTTCAATACTCCTTGATGAAATGATATGTGAATTTATCTGTATTTGCATGTTACCTTTTGAATATGTAGTGAATCTTCCAAAAACTTTGGCATGAAACCAAATGCAGTAAAATTCAATATTATGGTACATCGTTGAAGCACAACAAGATACTGGCACATAAAAAAAGTCACCTTTATGAGCATACAATTAATTGGAATAAAACCATATCCATATTTTTATTTGAAGCTGAAAGCCTTCTTTCACAAGTGGTAGAAATGAGAATATATTTAAATGTAGTAATGCTAAGCATCGTCAAAGTGGTATTATTGAGTACTACATAAAACAAATGTATTTATTATTGTTCTGATTATTTATTGCTCCTAATGTACCGACGATATTTTGTGTGACTAGAGCACTACCTTTCATCAACAAGCATCATTTTATTTATGTGTAGAAATTTCTTGCCTTTTCTCTTTACATCAAACTCCTCTATTAGCCAATATTTTGTTGACTTGGAGAAAAATATGCATCTCTAAAGTTTCAACAATATATTTTCTTGTTAGGGTTTTATTGTTCCATACACAAAGTTACAAGAGGGCCCATGCTAAAGATCATAGTGCATGTGATATATCTCACATTAGCTATGAAATTTTTTCTAAACTCTTTATATACAATAGTGTTCACTAATGTAATGTGAGCGATTGATCATTGTACAAGCTTGCGTACTTATTCAATGAAGTTAAAATGAGATTTTTTGTGGCAAGATTCACTTGCCACACTCTTAAGAAATCTATACATTTCTTTATCCTAACCCCTTTTTTATATTGTTCTCATTCTAATCACGTGGATGACATATTTTAAGCTCTTGACTACTTCATCGTGCCTCCAAGCACCTAAATTAGGTAGTTTTTCAAACTTGCACAACTTTTACTAACATAATCCATTTTTGGTGAATCATATGTCTTCAAAAGATCCTTTCACTAGTTCACTTTGGTAGAGGTATTTTTATGATATTTTTTGTTTATTTCATACTCCGTTTACTCCATTGAAGTTTCATATTATTTATTGTCAATGTGAGAAATAATTACTGCATTATTTTGTAGCATACATTGGCCCAAGATAGAAATTCCCACTCCACATAACTATCATAAGTGGAAACCTTTTTTTTAAAACCACATCCCACTACAGTCATCAACATCTCCATCTTCTTCTTCAGCTTAACAATTAGTAGGTTATCCATATGCATCCACATAATTAGGATCTACAATATTTGTACATGGGAAAGATAAAGCACTTTTGGATTCCACTATTTCTAAGAATGGTAGATAAATTCTTCATTTAGGTGCATCACATCATATGACATCTTCTATGAATATGTTTTCTTCTTTTGAGCCTTGTAGTTCACCGAAAAAATTTATGGGTAACAATATATATATACATATATACATATATATATACATATACATATACATATATATATACATATACATATATATACATATACATATATATACATGTACATATACATATACATATACATATACATATACATATACATATACATATATATACACACACACACACACACACATATATACATATACATATACATATACATATATACATAAACATACACACACACACACACACACATACATATACATATACATATACATATACATATACATAT